>CM076577.1:352154885-352683656 GCA_034641835.2 Pinus albicaulis
GTCATGCAATGGTGTTGTACTTCCCTGCTATGCATAGTGTAGTTGGGGACTAAATTTGTGGCAGTAATTTACTGTTCCAAGTGAACACGTTATGATAATTAACTCGAACTAGGATTATGTATTGCTATGTTCCGATTCCTGTCTTGGTAATGGAGGTTGGTAACTCTAACTAGGCTTATGCAATCTTCGGATGGGACATCTGCATTCTACAGTTTTCATGAAGCATGACTTCGACTACGGAGAATGAGCTGCACAAGAATGGACAAATATTCAGAAGATCTGTAATCACTTAACACGTATCTGTTGCACTTGTTACTCAATGGAAGTTGTGTCAATATTATATTCGTTAATTTTAGGATTAAACATTATTGTATCTTGCATGGGCATTAACCAATACTGTTAGGCTATTAGGCATTATTTATGATGTTTATTTGTGTTTATCCAAACCGTTAACTGTTTTCTGTTTACCTTTAAACTCGGTTTTCATTAGGCTAATCTAAACAACAGGGAAATATGTTTTGTGCTTGTGTATGCTTGCTTCATGTCATCTGTCCATGTTTGTAGTGGGTGTAACTTGTGTTGAAACTGGTTATAACTGTTAACTGTTTTCTGTTTACCTTTAAACTCCTTGGTTTTCATTACTCTAATCTAAACAACAGGGAAATTCTGGCAGTCCATACAAAAAGAAAAAGAGGCATGCATATGCTTATTACAAGAATAATCATACAAATCATTATGAACACAATCACACAAAATCCACCGTGAGCAAGCAATATACATGCACTTGTCATCAATACATCAAAGCAACAAAAGGAATGACCAGAAATAGCGCTCGACCAGATGCGGCAGACCAACCTCTGAAAAGAAATAGCCCTCGACCAGATGTTTAACGCTGACTGGGATGCGATAGACCGCTCTCGGGACTGGGGATAGCAAGAGACCATTTCGGGACCAGATGCGGCAGACCAGATGCGGCAGAACAGAAATTCGCGCGAAAACAATGAAACAGTAAACTGTTACTCTTCGCGGGCGATTTATTTATAAAAAAGTAGTTCGGTCGAACTTACGAGTTCGGCCGAACTCATAGTTCGGCCGAACTTTCAACTGAGTTCGGCCGAACTACTATTGCCGGTTTTTCAAACCTCCGGCAAAAATTCCGTTTGCTGGGCCGTCACTGTGCCGTCAATATAAACGGACTCAAAAGTTCGGCCGAACGTACTAAAACAGTTCGGCCGAACTATTATAAAGTTCGGCCGAACTTTATAAAATGTTCGGCCGAACTATTGCCGAAAAAATTTTTTTGCCCCCGATTCTCCGAACTTTATAAAATGTTCGGCCGAACTATTGCCGAAAAAATTTTTTTGCCCCCGATTCTCACAAAAGTGTAACCCAGCTTCACGTTTCCGCCCATGTATCTTTCATAAGTAAATTAATGTTTTTTTAATTTCAATTATTTTATCTCTTGATATAAAATTAAGGAAAAAATTGAAGTATTTTATTTATGTGCTAATTGATTCTTGTTGTTATTATAATCATATGGTGTGTCTATTTTAGTATAAAGATTTCAAAATTTTAATTTAATTATCAATAATCATGGTGTGTCTATTTTAGTATAGAGATTTCAAAATTTTAATTTAATTATCAATAAGCATTGGCCGATATGGTAGAGATTTAGTTTGCATAGAATATTCGAAAATATTCATAGTAATATACATAAATTGAAGATTGAGATTTATCTCCAAAATAGTTATGTCTTTTTTACTTTTTAATTAAATTAATTAATTAAAAAATGGCATATGAACAAATATCATATGAAGTGAGTTGTCGTTTCTTGGACATGTGGTATTGATAAGACATAGTATTCTAATCAAACCTATTTATAAATTAAAAATCTTCAAAATAAAGTGAGAGTAAATTTCCATGGTTAAAAAATTAGTTATATATATATATATATATATAATTTAATCAGTTTTATGATTACTTTTTAAATTTTAGTAATGTGAGATGTTTTTGTATTAATTGTTTTGACATTTACAATTGATATCTAATAGTGTTAATTTAAAAAGTTGTACTTGTATTATTTTTAAATATAATGTCATGGACAACATTTCCAAAACCACTCAAGCAACAAGACTTCATAGCATACCTTGCAACTTAGTTTAATTGCTGAACTTTGAAAACTATCAACCAACTAATAAGCATAAAAAAAATGAAACTTTCATTAGGGATGATTGAGAGAAATGTAAACATTGTTATTTAAAGAAAATTTCCATGTTAGCATATATTTTTATTTAGGCATGCATATCGTACCATGGAGACTGATAAATTTCATACCATTGACGATAGAAATGAGAGTGTATTCAACATGTAATATACGTTAGTGGTTTACTTCGACCTAATTAATGTGTTTTCAACTTTCATATCTCTAGTTGCCACCTCGTCACACTCTTTCGGGATTATATGTTTATAAAAACATAGAATTTGCTATGGTTATGCCTAGAGATTGGTAAAATAATTCAACCTAAACAACATTATTTCATTATATTAACATTATTTCATTATATTAAATGTTTATATAAATAGACTAATATTTATTATTGAAACTTGAGATTATTTTCATGGAATATGCATTTTATATCTTTTTTCTAGAAAATATAGATTAATCTCATTTGAAGATTTGTTGAGATAGTTTTGTTGAATATGTGTATATCACTCCCATATTGATATGTATAATCTTTTTTCAGATTTTATAAACTAAACCTGGTTAGTAAAATCGATATGTATAATCTTTTTTCAAATTTTATAAACTAAACCTAGTTAATAAAGGTCAAAGGTCAAAGGGTCTATAGTAAAATTGATATGTATAATCCTTTTTCAAATTTTATAAACTAAACCTAGTTAGTAAACGTCGAAGGGTCTATACCTCACAGTGAGATAAAACAAATGTCACTCACCTTAGACTCAAGCCCCTCAAAGGCTCGATAGGAGGGACGGGCCCACCATAACATGAATGCCTCGAATCACCATAACATCATCCTGGTAGATACAGTGTGCACAAGCTTGGACAGATTATGCTTGACCCAGGGGATTATGTAGGTATATTTATATGATTTTATTTTTAAGTATTATTTTAATAAATTATTATTTAGAAAATAAATAATTAAATATTTTTTTTTTAAATATATGAAATAAATAAAATTATTTTGTATTACCATGTAATATAAAATAAAATAACAATTATCATTTTATATATTTCAAAGATATATAAAATTTTAAATTTTATAAATATATTTATACTATTTTATTTTTAAAATTATAAATTTTATAAATATTTTTATATTTTTTATTTTTAAATAATAATTTATTTTATTATTTGGAAAATAGATAATTGAAAATAATTGAAAATAAAAATAAAAATAAATAAAATTATAATTAGATTTTACTTAAAAATAAAATATATTAGTTTGGTTGTCTTTTATATTTATAAATTATAGATTTTATAAATACATTTGTATTTTTTTTTTTAAATAATAATTTATTTTATTATTTGGAAAATAGATAATTGAAAATAAAAATAAAAATAAGAATAAGAAATAAATAAAATTATAATTAGATTTTACATAAAAATAAAATATTATTTGGGTTGTCTTTTATATAGAAAATAAAAATGATTAAAATGTTTAGCGGGAAATATAATATATATATATATATATATATTATATATATATATATAATATATATATATATATATATAAAAAATAAGTATATTATTAATCACAATGATTAAAATAACTTGCTTTTTACTAATTGAATTTATTTGCATGACTCACATGTTATTTGCTAGTGATTAAGCTCAATAATAAATATTGTCAATGGGTCAAAGTTGTTGGGCTCATACCTGCTTGACACACAAAGGTTGGAGTGGTTGGACTCGTACTTGCTTAACACAAGTTTAAGAAGGGCAATTGTGTAGCAGTAGTCCCTGTCGATATAGTTGTTGGGCTCATACATGTTTGACATAAAAGTTGAGTGGTTGGACTCGTACTTGCCTAACACAAGTTTAACAAGGGAAACTTCATAGCGGTAGTCCCTACCGATATAGTACGTCAATACGTCAATGTGAGTTATGTGCACCCATTCAACTCAAAAATTTAATTTCCTATTTTCAGAACCATTCAAGTAAATTCATGTTGAATTAAGTAGACAAGTTGGCCAAATGGTTGACCTTCATGCTCGTGTTGGACATCTAGATAAAGCATAGGAATAAAATGCCATTTGAATTGTAATGCGTTAGTGTGGAAGACACATCTACTTATGTTATTTTATTAAATATATGAATCTAATGTGTTAGTATGGAAGACACAGCTACGTATGTTCTTTTATCAAATATCTGAAAAGGGAAAAAGATCTTTTATTTTGAAAAAGGAACAAGGACTAAGTTGGATTCAGGTTAAGAAAAGGGTACATATATTTGTTGTGAGAGACAAAGCACACCCACAAAAATCAATCAAGAGTTGAAACCCAGATTTGTCGAACCTTTGATCTTACCAACGTACTTACCTGAACTTAGACCATTGCACAGGAATTTGACAAGAATCTTCTCTTTGATTCAAGTAGAAGTAACCCTCAGGATCACTGTAAGGGTTGTATGGGTTATATGGCTGGTATCGATGGCTATTGGGCATAAGGGTTGTATGGGTTGGATGGTTGGTATTAGTGGCTGTTGGGAATAAGTTCTAAGGTGAGTTGTTGGGCCTTTCAAGTTGGGATGGGTTGTTTGGCATCACCTAAGTTGAGATTTAGCCTTGTTGGATCAACTGAAAAACTGCTGCTAGTAGTTCTCGAAAACATAGATTTTTAGAGTAACAACAAACCTCATCTATAGAAAGTGCACTCAAAATCCAGTTTGAGTGCCCCGACGAGGTCATATTTCCTTGGAACTCCTAAAGATGCAATTTTATTATTAAATAATGGTGAACTAGGTGATTTTAAATAATCGATATGCAATCCAAGCAGTAGCTACCTTGGATTTAATATATAATCTAACTGCAGGCATGAGGGGAGATTACATCCATCCTATAGATAATGAATCAATTAGTTGTGCTTCAACGAATAGGTGAATTGAATTAGGGTTCTCTAGGATTGAATTGTATTGATCCAAAACCTTTATGGTTTCCATGGCCAATGCAAAGTAGGTCATGAGGGGAGATTACATCCATCCTATAGATGATGAATCAATTAGTTGTGCTTCAATGAAAAGGTGAATTGAATTAGGGTTCTCTAGGATTGAACTGTATTGAATCTTGATCCAAACTCTTTAGTGTTTCCATGGCCTATGCAAAGTTTACTATTTCCATGGCCTACGCAAAGTAGGCCATGAGGGGAGATTACACCCATACTATAGATGATGAAACAATTAGTTGTGCTTCAACGAATAGGTTAGGCCTATGCAAATTTTACTATTTCCATGACCTATGCAAAGTAGGCCATGAGGGGAGATTACATCCATACTATAGATGATGGATCAATTAGTTGTGCTTCGACGAATAAGTGAATTGAATTAGGGTTATCTAGGATTGAATTGTATCGATCCAAAGCCTTTACGGTTTCCATGGCCTATGCAAAGTAGGCCGAGCTACCTTGTAGGATGAAAGAAGAAATGTTGGTAGACAAAGAGGCTTTGTTGCTTCTCAAAAATTCACCCTAATTTGAAAATTTCTTGTTGCTTCTCAAACATCCACCCTAATTTGAAAATTTCTTTCCCTGACACCTTTCAAGGTGGGAGGGAGGAATATATGAATGGTTATGGGAGATAGCTAGAACCAAAGGTTGAACACTATAGGGGATGATACAATAGGTGCATGCATGGTGCATGCATGTTGATGGATTGGATGAATAAAACAACTTGCTTGCTTGCTACCCACTAAACTAAAAGCTCTTTTGTTTCTTGCCTCTCATTTGCGTTTGTTTTGCAAAGAGCTATTGATGAATTGGATGAATAAGACAACTTGCTTGCTACCCACGAAACTAAAAGCTCTTTTATTTCTTGCCTCTCATTTGCATTTGTTTTGCAAAAAGCTTTTGTTTTAAAAAGAACCTTTCAAATAAGACAAGAATCTAGAAGGTTCGATAAATGCTTTATTTCCAATCCTCATTCAATATTTTTATTTCAATCCTTTATTTCCAAACCTCTTTCAATATTTTTAATTCAATCCTACCATTATTTGTTTACTTATACTATTTTTTCTTGATATGGGTATGTGGAAGGTCATTTGCAGAGTGCCTAATGTAACCAATACTTCTATTAACTCCACCCCTTAATGTAAGCAATACTTCTATTAACTACACCCCTTATGAGTGGGAGAGAATTATGTTCTGCGAGGATCCTTTCAATCAGGATATGATTTTAGAGGCTTTGATACATGATTTATTGCCAAACGACCCACAATTTTTTTTTTTTTTCAATCCTACCATTATTGGTTTACTTATCCTCATTTTTTCTTGAGAGGAGTGCCCCATGCCGCAAACGTTGTAAGTAATCACCATTATTTTTAAATATATGGAATAAGTTCGAAATTGAAAAAAACCTACAACCATATCTGTGATGCCCTCGAATCTCAGAGCGCAGAGGCAGCGAGGCAAAAGACTGAATAACGCCGGCGTTAGTTGTGTTGGATCGTAGATATATACAACAAGGCCACAAAAAAATTTTGAACCATAGCGGTACGCCTAAATCCCAGCCTCAAATCCAATCCCAAATAAAATAGATCGTTTAAAAGCCTGGGCTCACTGGGCCACTATGCTCTTAAAAAGCATAGGGCACGCCACCCACCCAAAAGACGTATGAAATTAATGTATAGCTTTGTAACAAAATTGTTACCCTCTGTAACAATATTCAAAACTTAAAAAAAAAACGCCGAGTCTGAACAACCCACTTTTTCCCTGGAAATCATGATTTTTAGAAAATAAAATTAGGTTGAAACTTTTTAAAATTCTGTTTATAGTTTGTGAAGCTTTAGAATCAGAATTTTAGGTGCCCCAAAGACATGATTTTGGTTATAGTTGTGAAGCTTTAGAATCAGAATTTTAGATGTCCCAAAGATTTTTGATGGTGCATTTTCCTCATTAAAAAATATTTAAACATTTTCATAATCAGATTTTTAAAAAAAATATTTAAACACTTTCATAATTAGATTTAAAAAAAAAAAAATACTAGTTGAATTCTTCACTATGTTTCGACCTAAAAAAAATTCTAGTTGAATTTTTCACTAGATTTCAAAAAAAAAAATCAGTCCAGGAGAAAATATATTTAAACTAGATTTCGGCAAAAAATTCTCAGTCCAAAGAAAAAATAGATTTAAACACTTCCACAATCAGATTTCTTAAGAAAATTCTAGCTGAATTCCTCACTGGATTTTTGCAAAAAATTCTGAGTCCAACGCCCAAAAAATGAAACCGCTTCAGAGACATGCTATGCTATGCTATTTTTAATGGACTTATTTGCTTTGATTAAGAATGTGAAATTTCCTTCTGATCTAAAATAATCCATAGCGAAAACAGAAAACGAAAAAATAAAGAAATCATTGTAATCATATCATTAATGGGCAGTGGAGGAGAGAGTTGCTATATCTAGCAAATTCAAGTAGATTTGATTTCAGTCAAGTAGATATCACTCAAGCAGGTCTGTAGATCTGGAATAAAAATTTGAGAGACCCATAGGTTCACAATTAAAAGGGAATTTTTGTTCACAATTAAAAGGGAAATTTTATTCACATCCGCAAGAATTTATTTTTTTACAAAATCCTTCAAAAACAAAAGGATTCATTGATGAAGGAAAGACTAGTCTAATATCATATAAATTTTGATATTATGTAAAGATTTTGCATTACTAACACTATTACATAATAATGAGGCCACGTATGGATTAAAATAATTATAACAAAAAACGAGATACAAAAATATATTAGGTAAGAATTTATATTACTAACAAAATACATGGAAATCCTCTATTATATAAAAATATAATGACAATCCAAACTCATTACCACTTAACCAGGCCAAAGGCACTCTTATATATCCTAAAACCAAAACAGCTTCAATTATCTTTTGCCTTTTTCCTTGACACAACAAACCGTTCTCGGGCAACCACTATTAGGATGACTTGTTTGATTTTTTATTCCATTGGAAAGTTTTACTTATCTTTTGCCTTTTTTCCTTGACACAACAAACCGTTATGGGGCCACCATTATTAGGATGACTTGTTTGATTTTTTATTCCATTGGAAAATTTTACTTTGTATTGATCACAGCATTGATTCAATTTGACCAATCTTCTCGATTATTTGTATTTTTTTTTTAAATTTGCATCCTCTAATTGCCTTTGTTTTCTCTTGAGACCTTTTGATTCTACCTTAATGAAACGTTGATACCCTCCGATGTTCAGTGGTTTATAATTGCAACTTTGTTTTCAATTACTTAAGATCGTTTGATGCTTTCTTTAAAATATCATGCCCGAGTGGAATTTGTTTCAAATTATTTCAAAAGTTCTCATAGATTTTGGAGAACATGTCCAAAGCTCTCATTGATTTTGGAAAAGGAGAAACGTAGGTGATCGTCCAGAAAGTTGAAGTTATTAAAGGAAAGATGAAGTTATTAAAGTAAAGAAGAGGCTAAACCTGGGACAAACCGGAAGCTGATTTGACACCTCTGACAGTCCCCTTCCGGCCGATTACCCGGCTCCGGCACGACCTTCTCCGTCGCTGTTCCGTTTTTCTCCCTCTAGTCACCCCGTCCCCGGGCCCCACCACCATCCTCCACTCTCTTCCTCCGCCACCCTCCTCCCCTGCTCAGCCGCCCTCCCCTGCCCATGAACCCCAGTCCCATCACCCCTCCTCCCCTGCATTAATTCTTCCAGGTTCAAATTTTGAATTCTGCCACGTTCAAAATTTGAATTGAAACGGCGCCCAATTCATATTTCCGCAGGATACCTTTTTATTTCGACATTTCAGCATTGGGCTCGAATAATTCAGCAAGCTCCAGTGGTGTATATTTCCATTGCTCTAGAGCATTTCCGATTCCTACGGCTCCAACGATTCGGCAGGCCAGCTCTGACATGTAAGATCAACACCCTTATCCTGAGATCTCGATGAGATCAGTGTCAAGATGTAGATCTTATATTTCAGCATATCTGAAGTTATACAGAGGGGCACAAAGTTGGAGTTCTTTGTGGCAACAATGAACAATATTTTTCCTGTAAGTAATTGCGACGAATGCCATGAATATTCCTCTGGCCTTGACTATTTTGGTAATTTCTTTGGGCTCCTTCAATTTTTGTAAGATTCTGGTCCTTTTGCTCTGCTGTGAATTAAAGGTCGTGTAGGTCTGTAGTAATTTCCTTGAGATTTAGCAGAAGCCGTGGAGAATGTGATGTACAAGCATGTATTTTTCTCTATATTTCTAATAATTTCAAAGGCATTGTAACTCCAGGCGTTGTATTGGGCATCTTTGAATGCAACAACTCAAAGACTACGGTACCCTATGGGATTTTGTATTTTTTGGAATTTCTCCCAAACTTTTTATAAATGACAATGTATGGTTTAGTTTTGAAGTTATTTAATTGATAAAGAGATTTAATTGTTCGAAAATTTGTATGCTTCCTTTTTGAAATTATTTAACTGGTTTGTTGAGTGGAAAAAATGAATATATTTAAGCTTTACCCTGCTCAAAATTAGAGAGGATGAGCAAATGAGGGAACTCAGGTGCAAGGAGAGATTTTTTTTAAAGGTGAAATGAAAAAAATATTATTATTAATAGTGAAGCAATATGGAAAAGAGATTTTAACTTTACATTTTTTTAGGTGTAATTATAAAATTGAAAATAATTTTAAACTTTTCATAAAAATAAATATTATTAAATTTTTAATTTTTAATGAGAAATTTGTAGTTATTTTTAAATTAGAATTTTTTTTTTCTTTTAATAAAACCAATATATATTTTTAATGAAATGATGCTAAATATTATTAAAAATATAATGATAATAAATATAATTAAAAAATGTATTTTTTAATGAAAAATTTGTAGTTATTTTTTAATTAGAAATGTTTCTTTTCTAAAAATTAAATCAATATACATTTTTAATGATAATGATGATGATTAATTTTAAAATGATTTATGAAACTTAAAAGTATGATATTATTTGGAATTTTGTATTGTTTTAGTATATTAAAAATAATGTTCCAATATCATCATAGTTTTGTTGAGTTTAAAGGTTACAAAGATTATTGATGTGACAAATATTTAAAATTTTAATTTGATATGTATGTAAACTTAATGTTATAAACTTTTCCATATAGAAGTCAAATGAAAAACTTTTCTATATAAAAAGTAAAATGAAAAATAAAATGGGAAATTACTTGGATCTCTATTATGGAAGAATACAATGTTTATCAATTAATCATATATATTTTAACATAATTTGTATTTATTAAAAAAAAAATTCCAAGCTAGTAGTTGTCTCTATTTTCGATTCCAAGCTACTAGCTTGGAATTAGCTTGGAATCGAAAATAGAGCTAATGAGGGAAAATTAATTTTTATTTTCTAGTTTGCATGCACTATGGAAGCTCAACCTAGTGCACATTTCCTCCTTTTGAAGGATTATTATAAATATATATTCATGTCAAGAAATAATGCACACAAAGCCCCAAGGGTTAGCTCAATTGGTTGAGTCCCCGCTTGGAAGTACTCCCAGATTGAGAGGTCACAGGATCAAATCTCCTAGACGCCCGCAGGGTTAGGCCTCAGTGTTAGGCTGATAGTAGATCCCTTCGGGAGGATTTACTACGATTCATTAAGACCGTGGATGTAGCTAGTACATGTGTGCGGGCACATAGGAACGTGAACCATTATGAAAAAAAATAAAAAATAATGCACACAATATGAAGTAATTGAAATTGATCTATTGAGCTACTTGGTTTTTTTCAATGCAATTTCATTCTCTCTTGTTTCTTGTTATGAAATTTCTAGTGTAATACTTTTTACACAAATAGATCTATTCACTAGTACATTTGGCAGAAATTCCGACACCTTTGACCAAATGTCGGGAATTTCCCCAAATTTTTTCAACTTTTTCAAATCCCGCCCGACACCGTCGCTATACCTAAGTTTAGAAGTGTCGCAATACCGACACTTAGACAAAGTGTCGCAATTGAGACGTTTGGAGGAATCCGTCGGAATTGCGACAGTTTCAGCAATAGCATCGGAATTGCGACGGAATAGAGGAAAGTGTCACTATTGCGACGTTTGGGGAAATCATCGCTATTACGACAGTTCAAGAAAAGGTGTCGCTATTGCGACATTTTCAGCAGAATCAAAGTAGGAGGCCATTTGAATCGAAGATCTAGCCGGACCAGAAGCTATAAGTAATTTCAAGTATATGTCATAGAAGAATTGTTTCAGTACTTCTCGTGCATTTTTTTTATTTAGTTCTGTGTAAGAATGCCTCGAGTCTCCGTGAACTGAGTATGAGGGAGACTCTTTGATTGTTTTAAGGTCTGTGTGTATATTCAATGATAAGAGCATATGAGGAATGCATGAATAGTTCTGTGATAAGAGTTAATAGCGAACCTATGTATGTATCTAAGAAATGGTTGATTGAATAGTGGGGTCGAATCATAAATTTGGGAGTAAACCATATGTTCTAGGTGTATGTGTAGGAATTGAATAATTGAGGTGAGTCTCATTGAAATTGAGGCCTCTGTGTAAGGTGATGACTATGAATTGAACTTAGGGGTTCGTTGCCTGAAGAAGGACTTGGTTCCTTTCGAATTCCCCTGGATTATATAGATCCTCTGTAAATTTGAATGCGCGGTACACACAGATCAGCATCTGTGTCGGGATTGGTATACCCGATTCACAAAATCGACATAAATTCTTCCAAGCCACAATGCAGTAATTAGTGGAGAATATGATTCTATGC
The DNA here is from genome assembly GCA_034641835.2 of Pinus albicaulis. NCBI lineage: Eukaryota > Viridiplantae > Streptophyta > Pinopsida > Pinales > Pinaceae > Pinus > Pinus albicaulis. The sequence continues at coordinate 352,166,859 of CM076577.1, forward strand.
GAAGGGTTGATAAAACCTGTACAGAATGTTGAAGGCAGAACATAATAAGGCGTTGAATGGAATAGGCGGAACCGTGACGAAGAAGGAGGTGGAATCGTGAGCACCATTAGCGAAGGTGGTTTTGAGGAACGAAACCGTGGTATTCGCGTTGTTGAAAGGTGGTTAGTTGTTTTCCAAAAAAAAATGTGATACGCTCCTGAGACCAACACGTGTCCCTGAGCGGATTTGTAAAGCTGCGAGTTTCGCATTCATTTTGAGCATTAATGCTCGGCACCAAATATTTTGCGAAACTTTGTTATCGATGTCGGATAGAGGTTTGCGGCGTGACATAACATGGGTCGTTGGATTCATTCGACGGTTAACTAAAGTATGGCCCAGCAGTTTTCGCCATTTAAACGTTTATTTGATAAGTTTGATGTGTGGGGCCATGAATGCAATGTGTATTAAAATATCGTGCCGATTTAATGTTATGAGTTGAATTTTAGCATTTATAAAAAGGGTCTAAACCATAGTCAAAGTGGTTAAGGTGAAGACACCATAGTCGGGGTACGTTATTTAAAAGAGTTAAGGACCGAAATTAAAAGAGGCTTCGAATATAAGAGCTTTCGAAGTGAGATATGATAGAAGCACTTCATTAAAAGGACTAAGGGTACATATATGGTATTTGATGCGAATAACAAGTTTTGGGTGGAGAATCAAGGTAAAGAACGAAACCTTTGATACATAACTCTTGCCTAAGGATGAGTTGAGTTTAATGTAACAAGCCGAGGGTGGATTGTATGGTTTCAATAAAGGAGCATATTATATACATAAAGGGGTTTTATAACCTTTGAAGAAAAGGTAAGAGAGAGTTGGAATTTGACCTTTGGTGAAAAAAGAAAAGCTTCGTTTGTATATTTAGGTGTATGGCCTTATAACTTATGGTTAGTGAATTTGAAGGAAGTGTCCGCGAGCTATTGGTTGAAAGTGTAAATGTGGGCATTGATTTGAATGATAAAGAGAAGATGCATTGCTATATGCACATAGGTAGAGGGAGAGTATTAATTTAATATCTCAAATCTCCAATTTGAGATATTAAAACATTCAGACAGAGTTTATTTAATTTTCCAGTTCAAGTAATTAGAACAGTGTGAGTTTGCCCAAATTGTGAATTTCTTGGGCATGAAAAATTGAAGGCACTTTACACACAGATTGAGATTGAAATTTTGTGTAAGCAGGGACTGTGGGTTTTACCCCGTTATCATTGTTCCTCCAGGCGGTCGGGTGCATCGTGTCGCGCCTTGTGACGACTGTGTCATCTTAACCCCTAACCCCTTAAACACTAATTCCCAACCCCTAACCCATTTAACCCCCTAAACCTCTAGTAAACCCCTAACCCATTTAACCCCTAAACCATAAACCTCTAAACCCTTAACCCCTAACCCACTTAACCCCCTAAACCCTAAACCTATAAACCCTTAACCCCTAACCCCTTAAACCCTAAACCATTAAACCCTTAACCCTAACCCCTTAAACCCTAAACCTATAAACCGTTAACCCCTAAAACCTAACCCCATTAGCCCCTAACTTCTAACCCATAAAATCCTTAACTGCTAAATCCCCTAACCCCATAAACCCCTAACCCATTTAACCCCATAAACACTAAACCTATAACCCCTAAACCCTAACCCATTTAACCCCCTAAACCATAAACCTCTAAACCCCTAACCCATTTAACCCCCTAAACCCTAAACCTGTAACCCCTTGACCCCTAACCCATTTAACCCCCTAAACCCTAAACCTATAACCCCTTAACCCCTAATCCATTTAACCCCCTAAACCCTAAACCTATAAATCCCTAACCCCTAACCCCAAATCCCTGGCTAAGCCCTCCAAATTCGAATTAGCTTTGAAGAAGTAATTGTTTTCTTACTTCTGTCTAATTCACTATATAATCAGATCATGAATGTGAGAAGGCTTCTGGTTGTAAGCATGGTTGTGGTATGTTGATGTTCAGACGAAAACTACAACTTGTAGCCCTTGATATGCTAGGGGCCAGTTACCTTGATATTAACGGTGGTGTATTCATACGCCTTCTGAATAACCAATAAAGGGTCAAGGAAATTGACCAATATGTTGTCAAGTTTTATCTTATCCATCTTTGGGGCAAGCTGCTTTTCGGCTAACTCCACTGCTTTTGATCTCAATTTTGCCAATTGCTTCCTTCTCTCATATGATACCTAAGCCTTTGCCTTTCTCTTCCCTTCTAATTCTGTAATAGTGTCATAGTGATGCCAACCAACTTCTTTGGAAAGCCTTCCTAGCACACAATACTAGGTTATGAGGGTATCATGTGTTTGTGGGTAATGCCATTATTACCATGTGTTTGTAGACTAATTAGTAAATTTTAGGAAAAACTTGCAAAATTTCTAATGATGATAATTGATGGTAACTCATGTGATTATGACTAGCTTGGAATGATGAGATGAACACAAAAAAAGTGCTAGCTAAATACTTCAGGTGGTTGAGTGGAAGTGTCACAACAAGTGTAATAAATCAATAAGAAGAGGCCGCTTATTTTAGAACATATGGAAGATGTTGGAATATTCATAACTTGGTACTCTAAGGGTATCCCTTGAATGAACAACTCTGTGGGAAATGGTTGTGGAATCATAGAATTATCTCCATACACGAACATTATGAAAATTACTATAAGGTCTATTTAAGGATGATTCATATAACGAAGAAAATATTGGCAATCAACTAATGAAGTTGAATAATTATGGTAATAATGAAAGTAATTTTGAAGAAACCTATAAAGTATGATGAAAGTAATTATTCTACCTAAAAATATTATATTTATTAATATTTGTTATTACTTATAAATAATAATTACAATGAATATTATAAGTAATGATTTTTACATCCAAAAATATTGATAAACTGTTTTTAAATAAAATAAAATAAGTTTATTTTGTAAAATATTACAGCAGTTTAAAATAAATATATAAAATAATTTAAATAAAATAAATTATTCACTAATGTTTGAGTGGGAAATTGTCATATGATTTCATGTCATAGTTTCAATTTTTCCCGCTCATCTTGTTCGACCCATTCAAATTTCTTAATCGACCTATTCAATTTTTTTTCCCACTCAACTTGTTCGACCTTTATGCCTTCTTTCCCATTCTACCCTATGATTCCATTCTGCCCTATTCAAATTTTTTTCCCGCTCAGCTAGCTTCTTTGCTTTTTGTTTTTATCCATTGAATTCAAAGCTCCAATGGGGGTCACAGGCTTCGAACCTGGGGCCAAACAACGTTTCCGTGACAACATGGGAGTCGGCTATTCTTTTATTGGTGGGGATTTCTTTGATCTTTTTCTGCATCAAACTTAAAGCAGCAGTGGGGCAAAAAGCTTCGAACTTGGGCATCCTGTATTTTTATGTTTGAAAATACGGCAATGTAAGTGACATTTACAGTTGTTTAGATAAGAATCTGTATGTTTGACCTTTTTCTCATGAAATCTGAGCATGGAAAACAACCTCAGTTCGGATCTCTCATAATCGAATCGAAGAGAAGTCGATGTTCAGAATCGAAGAGAATTCAATTTTCAAATAGCATCTTTTCGGATATATTTGGTAGATCGGTCTATCAAACCTTGTGATGGATTGTCGTTATCCATTAATTAAAGTGCTTGGAAGGCTTGTTAGAAGAAAATTATAGGTTACTCGTAAGTGAATGTATGAATTTCTCAGTATATTGTTTATTTTTTCATTAAAAAAACAAGGTATAGCACATGGGGTTTCCAAATTTGAATAAAAAAAGCCAATAAAAACACCTGACCACGACAAAGATTTTGGCAGAAATATTGTTGAGGAAAAATGAATGTTCTGACCTAGTCGTTTGCAGTAGACGGGGAACATCATGAATTGAAGTTTTCTTGGAGCTATCTCCTCGTGTAAGTGTTTCAATCATTTCAAAATTTGTCTTCTATATAAAATGAATATTTCAAATTTTTTTATTCCAAGAATGATACATCTGCCTGGTGTATATTTTCCTCATTTAATTAGTAGATAATGAAGAGTTATAGATCTGCACACTTTCTCATGTTTGTTTTACTGGCAGAATGATAGAGATGTACACTTTTCAAGTTTGTTTACCTACGTGTCCCACCTTCCGTGGCCGTAATTTCATTCACCTCGGTCCTACTCAATTTTCTCTTTCAATTTTACCCATCAAATTTATTAAATTTGATTAATGAAATGCCTTTGATACGTATATACCAATACCAAAGATACCGTACATAACCTCTTGATAATAAGACCTTCGATAATTTAAATAAACACCCGAGCGCGCGAGACTATATCTTCTTATTACAAACCCTGGTCTTTTTACAAAGCGCTTTTACTTATAATTGCAACCTTACTTTGTACATTGTATCAAAAGGTAAATAATCTGAATTCAGCCCTTTTTAAATAACACTCTAAGGTTAACCAAGATATAGTGAAATACATCAACTTTCCGCCTCAAACCACATGTCCACGCCTTTTATTTGATTTGTTCAAAATCCCAACCATAGACTTATAATACTAACCTCAATACATTAAAGTTCATTAATTTCCGACCTTAGCACTTAACGTTATATAATGGTTCGACCCTTTTTCACAAACTCCCACCTCAGCTTATAATAAAACCTTAATACAATGCACCAATCTTCAGGCTTGTATTATTAACCCGATTTCGCTATCAACACAAAAATTTTAATATAACTTTCTCCCACGGGCCCCACACCTCAACAGGTAAATGAACGGCTTTCAACATAAAACAACCAGCCATACCTTAACTTATATCCCATGCAACTTATTGCGCAACCATCGTTTGATCTACCGGCCTCCTGATCGGATGAACCAAGTTGATATTGCGTTTTTTCCCCGGCCTAAGATTATCGTTCCAAAAAAAAGCGATGAGGGCAGTAATTTCCCTGTGACATGGCACAAATGTGTTGGATCGGATTTTTTTGAAGTGGTTTCGTCCTGGGCCAAAAGCGGCGCAACAAAGGTGGTATCGGTTTCTGAAAACTCTAGGTATTTGGTACGCACGAACCCGCCTTATCACCGTTACTAATTGGGTTAATTCCTAATATAGTCGCTCCACTGATAACAAATAGTGTTATTTCCCCCAACAGACAGAGATAACGCTCTCGACAGAGCTTCGCAATTCTTTGGCAACCAGAGTATGACAATGGTTCATTCCTCTAACAGGGTCCTCTTCAACCTCTCTCGGATTCAATACATTCAAGTCATTCAATTTAGGTGTCTATAGCATAAATTCAAAACCACACTCTGTTCATGCAACGAACTTCTCTTTTCCTTATACAGGGATTCCTTATAAAGGTTCTGCCCCTTGTTCATTTGTCCATTGACAACCCAACTGCACAGGACTTCAATTGATAGGGTTGCATTCATTCAATAAACACCAGATCACCGATATGAATGCCTACCTATTCCATGACGTACAGGGTGCAATTGTGTGAAGGAGGTCTAGATCACCGATATGAATGCTGACCTTCATGTTTAATTCTTTGAGCACATGTCTGAAGGAGGTCCATCGAAAGGGATGAAGAGGTTCTATAATATCCTAAAGCAAGGGTTGAAGGAAGACATTCTCAACATCCACCTTATTGTTTTAACCGAGTCAACTACAAACTTAGAATCTCCCATAACTTGCAATTTCTTCAAATATTTTTGTGATGCAACAATAACAAAGTACACATAACTTCAGTCTGATATTGATTTCATGGATGCAGGTACAAAAATATGAACAGGGGATGATGGGATGTGGGTACAGCAAGTGGGGAAGCCACTTGGCCACCCACGATCCCGCCATTAGTTTATGATGGCTCGCTCACCATGTTGGAATTCAAGTCAAGATCATTCCAAGTGCAATAAACCACACACCATTAATGCCCAGCCGAGGTCGAGATCTCTCCTATACGCTCGCTCAATCCTCTGGTATGAATGCTCTGTACATCACAGTTGCGAACTTTAATGAGGTCTCAAGGTAGGGAGAGCCTCGAGATAGAGACACTCAGAGTTTAAAGATGGACGCTGGCAATTGAGGCTCAGAAATTCCTCCACCACCGTTGCAGAGAATTTTTTCGGCCTTGGTAGTGCAACCCTGCGTTTGAATTGCCACTAGAAAACGCAGCCATCTCAGCTGCTGTATTGATCTTGGGTATGGGCTCCACCTCTCCCGCACAGGCCACTGCAATAGAGCTGTTGTCAATTTGGATTTTCTCCTCTCCCTATCTAACTCTGTCACTCTGCCTCCCTTGTCGCCTTCTTCTTCGCCCTCCACCATGCCGCGCCTGAGACATCGCATGAGATGTCAAAGGGGAAGCTCCAGGGGCTGAGTCCATCGCACACCTTCCACCTCCACTTCGGATTCGTCCTCGCCTTCCTCGGAGTATTTTTCTGGTAGATATCCAGACACTCGTAGTGGGTGAGGGCGATTCCACCATGTCAACACTACTCTGCACCCCCATGTCAATCTGTCATCCAACACTCCTCAAACAACCCAATTTTTCTTTAATTGTTTTTTGAATAGGCCCCGTATCATTGCCTCGATTTCGGTTGTCTTCACGGAAGAACCCCAACAAGCTGTGCCCAGGGAGCTTTAGACAGGTGCTTCTTCAGTTCTTGCTCAGGAATTGGACAAGCCGCAGCAGCAGGAGCCCAAGGATAAAGGCAAAGCACTTGTGGGAGAGGAGAAGGCTGACGTTAAGCGCTCCAAGCAAAGTGACGACCCAGGCGAAGACAAGCAACAGGAAGAAGATAGTATGGAGGCTTACAGGTGTTTTATCCTAGAGGAAACCTCTCCTCAGCATGATGCTTAGTCTTTACTGCAGTGTTTGTTTTTTTTTTCAGGATTCCCATATGGATGGAATTTTTTTTGTCTTTCCTATTTTAAATTTCAGTAGTCTCAGTTTCTCAGTTATCTACTTGGAACTTTACAGTGGACCGCATTATTTTCACCCTTGCACAGGCAGTATGGTTGATTTATGTCTAGACTGGACTGGTTTCCCTTCATGGGCAGTCTGTTTTGTGCGTTTTTTGCTTAATATGCCTCTCTCATAGAGAAAGACAGGGCTGAGACCCATATGTAACATATTTTTCTTTTCTTAATAGATTAAACTAATTTAGAAAAAAAAAACAAAGTACACATAGCAATAAATTATCCCCTGTTGTTTGATCCCCTCCCAAGGGAATTTCTTGCGTGAAATAAGTGATACTAAGATAAATAAAATAACACATTGACTTTGTATTTTGACATATGAAATTTATTTCCCATCGAATTCTAAACCAAATATCCGAGTATGAATTCTCTATTCTACATCAGCAACTGGAGGAATTGAAATTCTCCTTTGGTCAAATTCAATACGGTCCTTCCTCATCCAACAACTCTGTCAATTTTAATAGGTTTGTTGTCCCTGAACTTCACACACAGGCTCCTGTTAAGGAGATGGGTATAGCCCATGGTGATCCTACCCATCAGTCTACAAAGTAGTATGTTTGTTAAAGCTTGTAAAATTTTGAGAGTATTTTAGAAAGTGTTTACTTCTATGTATGTTAGTTTTGACTTTGTAGATTTCGGTGTTTCATCTAAGTTTGAAGTTTCAAAGGGATTTGTCAGGTAATGGATTTCAATTTTCCCACATGTCAAGGTCAGGAATTTCTCATCAATAACTGTTGGACTAGATGCACCAAATGCGAGAGGAGATCCAAGTTTTTCAATTAAAACATAATCAAGTTTGTTGTCCCCGGACTTAATGAACAGGCTCCTATTAAGGATATGGGTATAGCCCATGGTGATCCTACCCATCAGTCTACAAAGCAGTATGTTTGTTAAAGCTTGTAAAATTTTGGGAGTATTTTGGAAAGTGTTTTCTTCTAGGTAAATTAGTTTTGACTAAGTAATAGGCTGGCATTTTGGGGACATTGGCAGCTTGGAAAATCTCTTTTGTTTTAGTCTGCCAGCTAGTCTTTGCAACCTCTTGATGTATATTGATGTAACAGCTGCGCTCCAAATGCAGATTTTCACTTAATATAAAAATTCTCATTACGATTTAAAATGTAAAAATGCAATGTGAGTATTAATTCAACTCATGTTCATTGTTGTTGTATTAATCTTGCATCTAACAAACTACATTGTTTCTTGAACCAATATAACATCACCTTTATGGCTTTATTTTAAAGTAGCACCCCTATCTCCCCAAGGATAATTTTCTGCATCAAATTTTAGCATGCTAAGGCCATACACAATCATGCATTAGCCCTTTTGATCCATGCCTTTTATTAAAAGAGTGGAACCACCACCTACAAAATAATTCTTGGGCATTTGAATAAGAGCTTTTTATAAGGTGTGCTTAGTGCTATTGCAGGTTGTCTGGAAAGGACTAATTGAGACAAAATCAGTGTTCGTATTGCCTTGGTTTTGCACAGAGTTCACATCCTTATCTTCTCCAAAGTGTTTATGTTCAAATTACTTATTTTCTGGATTATATTATGTTCAACTACAAACTACTTTCTGCTAATATTTACTTTTGTTCTTCATATTCAGATTCAAATGTTATAAGTATCAGTTGGTGCTGGGGGACAGTTGCTGTAACACTGACTAAGAGTATCAAATTCAAATGTTATGTCTAGAAAAGACCAAAATGTCTCAATGCCATTTCAAAAATCCATCGAAATCCTTTACCCTTGCAACCTTTCCTAGTGGGCATATTATTTAGAGAACCCAGGGACCACCCATGAGGTTGGGGGTCCCAAATGATTGCCTTGAGATCCACAATGACTGCACATGTTCCTATAGACTGTGTTGCTACAACATGCACTCTTGAGCTTTAAGCTTTGCAGCTTGTGATTCAGGGAGATCTTTTTCTAATTATATCTTGTGAATGAGAGATAAGAGCTTCTTTGCTCAAATGGCCTGAAGCCGATCTTAAGAGCTTCTTCTTTGCTCAAGGGGCCTGAAGCCAGTCTTATGAAGATCTATATTGAAGGGAGAGGGTGCAGTCATACCTGTACGGAGCCCTCTCAAAGGCCAACACGTGGAAGGTTTAGAGTATCTCAGAAAAGGCTCCAGAGAGGGGGAAGATGCAGAAATATCTTTCACTTTAAATCTTGCAATTTGTTTGCTGACATTCACAGAAATGCTTTAGAAGTTTACGTACTCTTGTTTTTTATAGCAAGTATGCATTGTTAAGTTTTTAAAGCATCAAATTCCCACAACTGCCAAGAAAGTATTCTTATCCAAGGATTAATAACATCATGATCACTTTGATTATTTACGGTTATCCAATGTTTCTTGCCTCTTTATAGTAATGAATCATGATTATATCCACTTTATTATAAAATTCTCCTCTGGCATGTTTTTCTTCCTCCTTACATTTATTCACAGGATTCATAGATGGATCTTTCGGTAACAAACAATTTAATAGCTGTATAAATGTGAACAAGTGTGGAAGATTATATGTTTGTTTTTGAAGTTTAGTATAATATATTTTTACTATTTGGAAAATGCAGGCATTTGATGCTTTTTTATCATCTTTAGATATTCAGAGTGTTAGGGAGGCCCATTTACATGCTGTCTTGCAAAAACTGGAGAACCCATTCTATAGCCAACCATAGTAACATCAAGCATAGAGCTTCCAACCATGTCAAAATGGGAGCTAATTTATCGATACAAATTTGAGAATGAATCCCACTGAAAATTGAAACCACAAGTGGCAAAGAAATGATGATCCTCATGCTTCGAAAAATGTCAAGTGTATGAGATAAATCTCCAATCCAAATCGATGTCAACTGGTTGTAGGTGTCCATGAATCTCTGAGTTTATTTCTCTGTTGCCTAGTGTATTATCCTCTCACCATGTGCATATTTCCTGTGGATGCCAAGTGTGGTTCGAATGGGGTGAAGGGAGGCAAGCTCCCTCCAAATCTGCGCTAGATTGCTTTGATAAATCCCCTCAAAAACACGTGTACATGCCTTCGCATATATCTTCTAGTTGGGCACATGTAGCTATTGTGGAAGAGTCGAACTTTAGAGTGGAGAGCTGGGAATTGTTTCCCACAAAATTTGAAAATGTAATCCCTGACCTGCCAACCAAATCCATGGCATGAGATCAAGCTTGCTGTGCGTGAATCTCTTCATTTTTTTTTACATATTTTTAACTTCTCGTCGGTATTGCAACAGTTCATAAGCGTCGGAAAAGCGACATTATTTTTTTTAATATTTTTACCTTTTCGTCGGGAGACAGACGCCTCGATTGTCGGAAGAGCGACGTTTTTTCTTAAATATTTTTAACTCTTTCTTCCGTAAAGCGACATTACATAAGCGTTGGACAAACAACGTTCTAAACGTCGGATGATATTGCATCGGAATTACGACGGTTTGTAAAACATCGGAATTAAACATTGGATGCCATAACGTCGGAATTGCGACGTTTTTTGTCGGAAGAGCGACAGTTGGTGATCGTCGGAAGATCGACAGTTTGGTTCGTTAGAAGACCGATGCTTATAAAACATCAGAAGAGTGAAACTATGAAAAACGTCGGAAAAAGTGTCAGTATTGCGACACTTTGGAAAAGCGTCAGAATTGCGACGTAATGGCTAACCACGTTTTTTCCGGCCTCAGACTATCGCTCTTGCGATGACTATGTGTCGGAATAGCGATGAAGTGGCCGTCAGAAATTGGGCCAAATTTTCTAGTGATTGCTAGTTCTTAAAATTCAAAAAGTATTGTTGAACCCTTTACATAATATTCTTATATCTTATCCATTATCACTAAAAAAAGTGATTCACAATAGAAAATTAACCATTCATTTAGTTAATTATGAAGCTCCATCACTATACAAAATATGACATAAAACACTCAAAATATTGAAGTTTAGGTCCATGGTTCATGATTATGTTATGCAATATGCCCATTCTAGATTACTCAAGCAATCTAGGTTTTTTGATTGGTTTATCCCAACTCTAGACTTTAAGTGCTATTTTGTACTATAAGAAATATCTAAATAGATAGTAAACATCATCATGCAATGGTCATAATGTAAAATCTCCAAGATCATCTTCTTTCTGCATCAATTTTATAATCAACATTGAGTCTCCAAATATTTGTGATTGGGTTACACCAAAAAGTAGCACTACTAGTTTCAAGATAACTGTAAAGCCATAATTTCAAAGAAATTATTAGTTTTTTGACCCATTTATCTTCCAAAAAAATATTAAGAGTTGAAGATATTTATGATATACCTTTTTAATATCCCTTAAAGAGATTCCTCTATGAAGTACCATAAAAAATCCAAATAATTTTTATTTATTTATTTTCATTTCATCATGCTTATAAGGGGTAGTTTTTTCCTAGGTTAGCCATAATTGTTGCCAAATAGTGGTAATTTCCTACCTTGCAACCTATTCGAGATTAATTAATTTTTGTTTCTTAATTTATGAATCATCTCACGTGGGTGTTTCTGCTTACCTTTTCTTCTTAGCCAAGGTCAATATTGATTTTTAATCTACCCCCTTTTCAATTTGAGAAATTAACTAGTTCCCAACAAGATGGAAAGCCTAGATAATTTAGCGCTTTATATTATTGAGAATTTATTTTGTTTTTTAAAAGGACTTATGATCCAATACACTATTAATTAGGATATATATACTTATGTCTTGTTACTTGGGGCCACAAACCTATTCTTTGAATTAGCCTCTACACATGTTTTACAATAAAGGCCTTTAAAAATAGAAATAAGTTTTTAACCCCCATCCTGCAAGGCTTTTGATAATGCTAAAATTTTCCATGAGGTCATCAACAAAGGTTTCTCTAATTAGTCTCTAAACCATATAAACTTGTAGCAAATTTTCCTAATGCCTATTTAGAGAACATATTTTTGGACCCAAGCACGCAATATCTAATATGGCGGAATTGTGTCTGAAAGCACTTTTAACAAAACTAGAGGACCTCAGCCCCTAGGAAAAAAAAATTGCACAAGGTAATTATTTTCTTCTCCACTTTATTTATTATCCATTGCTAATCACATTTTTTATATTGGTTTGGCTTTAAATATAATCCCATATAAATCAATTACATTAAAGGGAAATAGCTAACTAATAATTTACTTTTCCTATTGAGATGTGTCCCATAAGATCATTCAATATTTTCCCATATTAATGGCTATTCTGTTTTTCTTACATAATAAATCAATGATACCCTTAAATTTCTTATTGACCCTTCTAATACCTTGACAAAAATATAGTATATCATTTGCAAACAATAGATGTGTGATATTGCATGAAACTTCTTTCAAAATCCCATTTTGAACCCTAGGATTATTGTAATTGATTATGTTATTGTAACTTGTAGGGACATTTAAATGTCATTGCTACAACAAACCAAATTGAAAAATAAAATATCATGTATATGTAAATATTCATCTGGTAATTAAAAACATTGAGCAATCGATTTAAAATGCAAGTTGATATAGAATATGATAACATGACTAGGAAATGGAGGGGCGATTATGAGAAATTATCCATGCCTAATATTGCCCAAAAACCTCACCCAAAATATCTATGTCAAAAGTTGAATTCAAATTTGTAGTTTTTCTCTTCCCACCAACCCCTAACTCAATGAGCGAAGCATTAGGTAGTTGAAACAACCGCCTATCACTTTTATGGGACCTAAATGGCGGTTTTGGACTACACTCATATTTTTAAGGTCCACATAAACAAGTTCCCATCTTATATTTAGAGAGTTGACCCATGAATTGTGTGCTAAAATGGGAGAAAAACATGTGGAGAAGACATTCATAGAGACATTAAATCCAAAGGGAGTAGAGATATGAGAACCTAAAGAAAAATAAATGTGAGTAGAATGTTACCATTTTCAACTGTAAATATTTTTAAGGAAATTTGAGTGATTACACTAATTTTTGGGTGCCTAAATATGTGCAAATCATGGATTGAAACAATGATGGTGTGTTTTGAGTTCTTTAAAATTGAATTTTGCATGCCAAATACTCATTGATGAGCTCTAAAACCTAGCTAAGAAATAGGACCATGAATTGATGCATGTTTGGAAAACATGAGAAATAATGGGCAAGTAATTCACCAAAAAACTATAGAGCAATAAAGGTCTCCTTGTAGTCACTTCCCTCCACTTGAGAGAACCCATTGGCCACACATATGGCCTTGTCTTTCTCGATTCTTATGTCTGCTACTTTATTCACCTTCTAGATCCATCTGGAATCTACCACTGATTTGTCCTCTAGTCTTGGGACCACTTCCCAAACACATGAACCTTGAAGAGAGAATATAACATAACAATAGTGCAAGCAGATCAAAAAACCATATCACAAAAATTTCACCATTATCTCATTCCTTTTTCCATTCTCTGTAGACCCTAGGTCAAAATCCCATCATATTTATTACCATGTTGTACATTTTACATTATGACCATTTTATGATGATGTTTACTATCTATTCACATCTTTCTTATATTACAAACTAGCTCTCAAAGTCTAGAGTTGGGCTAGGCCAATAAAAAAACTTGGATTGCTTGAGTAATCTAGAATGGACATATTGTAGAAAATAGTCATGAACCATGGACCTAAACTTCAATATTTTTAGTGTTTTATGTCATATTTTATACAATGATGGACCTTCATAATTAACTAGATGACTGGTTAATCTACTATTGTGAATCACTTTTTTTTAGTGATAATGGATAAGACATAAGAATGCTATGTAAAGGATTCAACAACACTTTATTGTATTTTAAGCACAAGCACAATATTTAGTTGTGTAAAAAAATTTACACTAGAAATTGCATAACAAGAAACAAGAGAGAATGAAATTGCATTGAAAAACACCAAGTAGCTCAAGAGATCAATTTAAATTACTTCATAAGAATGTGTGCATTATTTATTGACATGAATACATATTTATAATACTCCTTGAGAGGGAGAAAATGTACACTAGGTTGGGATTCCATAGTGCATGCACACTAGAAAATAAAAAATTAATTTACCCTCATTAGCTAGTAGCTTGGAATTAGAGGACGAGCCACTAAAATATCTATTGAAAATATAAAATAGAGACAACTAAATGTAAGTGGACTAAAAAATAAGCTAGAGCTAAAGTGTAGACTCCCTCGTGAAATATAAAATAGACACAACTAAATGTAAGTGGAGTAAAAAATAAGCTAGAACTAAAGTGTAGACTTCCTCATGCAACTCCTAGCTCAGAAATAGGAAAAAAAAAAAACTAAAAATGAAAGGAAAAAATTGATCTTAAACGAATAAGGTTTAGGATAGGGTAATCTCCCAAGATAAGAAAGGAAGTGTGCATTTTTGAATGGGAAGGTGAGAGAATATGAAATTCTTACTAGTTGATAGGAAATAGCCATATCACTACCTATTCAACACCCAATCATTTCCACATATCATCTTAAGTGTCACTTGTAGTTAAAAATGGACTTACAAAACAGAAAAATGTCAAAAATAGAATATGATCCCAAATAATAGGGAATCTCTTCTAGTAAAATAAAGGGTGTGACATATATGGAAGAGGGTCAAATGAAGTCCTAAATGAGGTTCTCACTGTGGATGTACCCCACAACACTTATAAATGTCATAGATATGTGACTATATATTTTGTTATATCAATAAACTTGTATTTTTTTCTTTGAAAAAAAACAACTTTTCGTAAGGAATTTCTATTTATTTAATTAGAAAAGTTATGTAGAATTTTTTTTTAATAAATACAAATTATGTTAAAATATATATTATTAATTGATAAACATTTTATTCTTCCATATTAGAGATCCATGTACTTTCCCATTTTATTTTTCATTTTACTTTTTATATAGAAAAAATTTTCATTTAATTTCTATATGGAAAAGTTTATAACATAGGGTTTGCATACATATCAAATTAAAATTTTAAATATTTGTCCCATCAATAATATTTTTAACCTTTAAACTCAACAAAACTATGATGATGTTCACTAGAAAATTTGGCCCAATTTCCGACGGCCACTTCGTCGCTATTCCAACACATAGTCATCACAAGAGCGACAGTTCGAGGACAGGAAAAACGTGGTTTCCCATTACGTCGCAATTCTAACGCACTGAAAAAGTGCGCACTACTGACACTTTTTTCATCGCTTCCAAACAAGCGTCGCTCTTCCGACGTTTCCCAAACCGTCGCGCTTCCAACATTTGTAAATTGTCGCAATTCTAACGAAGTGTGGTCCGACGTTTTGAACGTCGCTCTTCTGACGATTGTAAACTGTCGCAATTCCGACGAAATGTGGTCCGACGTTTTGAACGTCGCTCTTCCAACGTTTTTATACTGTCGCTCTTCCGACGTTTTTAAGCTGTCGCAATTCTGACGCCGTAGAAAAGTTTCGCAAGACCGACGCATTGCAAAAGTGTCGCAAGACCGACGCGTCCCAGAAGTGTCGCAATACCGACACATTCCAAAAGCGTCGCAATACCGACCTTAGGAAGAACTGTCGCAATATCGACGGACGTCACAAGACCGATGGAAATCGTTCAAGACGTCCGAAGACTAACGCTTACAAAGCGTCGGTATACCGATGACGGGTTCAATTTAAAAAAAAAAATTGAAACTTTAAAGCAGGACAGTAAATCTCCAATATTTGTTATGAATTGTGGGCATTCCAATGACCGTGAAATATTAATATAATAAACCACCCCACATCGCTTCGACTATAAACAATCATATAAACATGGCTTTGTATTTCAAAAAATAGGTTTAAAATAGAAACAGGGAAACATTTTTTTTTCCAATTGTTATGAACATAATTCGACCATGAAATATTAATATAATAAACCACCCCGCAGCGCTTCGACTATAAACAATCATATAAACATGGCTCTGTATTTCAAAAAACAGGTTTAAAATATAAACAAGGCAACATTTTTTTTTCTAAGTTAATCTATTAACAGTGGGAATAAAATTACAGCATAACCGAAGTCAAAAACATTGTCCAGACTTATGGCAAATTTGTCATCAAAAAATCAAAAAAGAAGACTTCCCTCATACAGGGAAACCAATCTTGAACATTTACAAAATTCAAAAATATTACAGAGGTCTAGCACAGTAATATAATCTAAAACATGCCCAATTAAGTGGGCCACGAAGCAAGAAAACCAAATTAACCAAACTACTCCTCCGGTGGTTCCTCGACGATTCGGCACCATCCTTCGGAAGGTCCAGGATCACCAGGTGCTATCTCCACATTCACGCCACCACTCCCCTCCTGAAGGCTCGAATGTTGGCTGGCTTTTTCTGAGCTCAGACCCGCCGGACAGGTGCATTGTTCCTCCACTTGGGCCTCCTCACGGAAAACCACATTGATTGAAGTTGTGATTCGTGGGCGGTTCAGAGAGAAATTAAAGGAAAAAAGCGCAGTGCGCCTCATGGGAGAAGGTGAAGTGGTGGGGAAATGAGGAGTAGGGGAGCCCATACAGTGGCCAGATCCTAGAACCTGACCCTATCCACTTCTAGTGTTTGGATAGGGACCTGTGTAATAATCACTGGACTGGGAAGACGACTCAGTTGAGGGGCTGGAGGGAGCACGCAGGGGTTGACCTCTAGTGCTCCCCCTGTGGCAATGCATCCTTTGACGTAGGCGAGGCATGGGTGCAGTCTCAGCAGTGGGCACAAGACAAGATAGAGAAGTAGGATTCCAAGAAACTGAGGAAGACAGACACAAACCAGACCAAGAGAAATGCAGATTTGCACCAAGGTCTAAGAAATAGTTCAGCTGGCTTCTCCTTCTCGTCATAGTGATCAGGTAGTGTAACCCAGCAACCGAAGAGCATCTGCAATTCAAAGGTTGCAGCTCGTCTAAAAAACCATAGCGAAACGCCATTTTATCGACCCGACTACAATGGCATCGAAGAACGCCCATCATAAATCTCTCATTGATGAGAGATGAAGGCCGGAGCATATTGGAGCATGTGGAATCGTTAACAGGAGTGGAGGTTCGATCTTGAATAGCGTTAAAACTTAATGTGATTTGATGTGAAAACCTTGGAACTTAAATATCGGTTGATTGAACAGCGTTAAAACTTAATGCGATTGATATGAAATCGCCACATCCATGTCCCATCGCCTTAAACGCCATCGAATGCACCCGCATCCAGAAACAGGGCAACTTTTGATTAAGGACACGTGGAAAAAATTGATTGGAGCAGATCTTTGTTTGGGCCGCTCGCGCAGTGGAAATCCGAACCCGAAAAAGATTAGGGCAAATTTGATAAGAAATTCACGTCACAACTCTCTCTCCATACGCCAGCCCAAATTCGGACCCGAAAAATATTAGGGTGGAATTCATTTGGTTTTCGCATCACAAAATTGGCCAACGTCAGCAGGCTATTTTGGAACGCGAATTTGGTTTGAATTATGGTTTATTGCCATTTGAAGTCCGGCGGGCTCCACGGCTAAAGGGTTCGTTTGAAGTTTTGACAAAGGTTTTGTTATATGTTTTATATAAAGCGCGGCAGAATAGTTTATTGTTTGTTAAGGTCCCACACAGTGATCAAATTTGAAGGGCAGGTCTGAATTTCAATTAGAAGGGCATATATCTATTTCGCCCTTCCATAATGAAAATCTTAAAAAAAAACTTTTCAATTGACCACAATAAATTATTTTTACATTTCATTTTCAGAAAGACAAAACCATCAATCTTTATATTAATAAAAGACTGTTACATATACAAAAATGAAGAAGACTC
Organism: Pinus albicaulis; assembly: GCA_034641835.2. Classification (NCBI taxonomy): domain Eukaryota; kingdom Viridiplantae; phylum Streptophyta; class Pinopsida; order Pinales; family Pinaceae; genus Pinus; species Pinus albicaulis. The sequence continues at coordinate 352,184,664 of CM076577.1, forward strand.
CATATTTCATTGCTTAAATATCTCATTGGCAATGTCAACATAAGTCTTGAAGACACTATTATAAGAATTTGGATACATACCACCAGGATATAGGAGATTCTTATGTGTCAAATTGTGTAATGCAATTTTGACTTTGTCTCACAAGGAGCAGCAACATGGAGGTCTGGATTTTTCTTGTAGAACTTTTTTATTATTATTTGAAAAGTTGTTTATAGATATGAATACAACAATGAAATTATGAGCATGGTGGACAATTAGTCAAGCTCATGATGCCAAACCATGATGATGTAAGTTTTGAATTTAACATTTTTACATGTTAAAGACAAATAGTCAAAATCACTGACAACTTAGTATGCCATAATTAATAATCATTCCCTGTTCACTTTTGTTAATAGGTTTATGTCACACGATGATCTCTCTTCTTTGGCATTTACTTGTATTGAAGATCACTATTCTAGGAATAAGGAGTTATTTTCTCCAAAAATAAACATAGCCAAACATAGACAATGCATCAAGGATATCTTTCTATGCTTCATAAGTACATATGTTATACTTCTAAATCATGTCTTGGAAGTGGTTGTTTTGCTGGAAATTATTCACCAGTTGGTTTCATACCAAAGTCTTTTTCTCATTTTCAACATCCAATGCATGAAAAAGATAATGGTTTAAAACAACATAAATATTTGAAATTTTGCAAGAAATAAATTTTGCACAAAACAATCTTTAACCAGTGTCTCTCACGGCCTTCAGGTTGCCATGCTAGAGGTTGCATATTTTTAATTTAAATTCTTGACCTCTCGTGCCCATATATGAATGCATCCAATGGGATATCTACATCAAATGCTCCTTTATATCCCCCAAAAAAAATTCCCTACTACAAGAGCACCAGTATTGATGGATCACCCCACACCATCCCACCCACTAGAAATGGTGAAAAAGGAAACCCGAGAAAACTTCTGAAATATCTCAAGATGACTATATGGGTGGTTCTTATGAATCAACCAACCATTCAAAGCATGCTCATCAATCCAAACCATGAGTATTATGTGACGATATTAGATGACTATATGGGTGGTTCTTATGAATCAACCAACCATTCGGAGCATGCTCATCAATCCAAACCATGAGTATTATGTGATGATATTCAAGCAGGCACTGAATCGGATTTCTAAAGCTATGTTAGAGAAACCCTAAACTCTCACTGAAAAAATAAAAATATACTCAACAACAAAGATGATCACACTCTGGGTATCCATGGAGGCTATTTGGGGGTGATGAGTCCAATAGGTCTGAATGAACTGTTGCCCTCGCCAGGGAATACTATTGCAGTGGAATTTGATACTATTTTGGATGTTGAATTCCACGATCCTAATTGAAACCAGTACCTTCAGCTCCAGTACCTGTTCACAAAAGAGGGTGCCATAGTCATTCATGTGTGCAGAGAGGGTGAATTGCAGGCATTGCAATAGGAGGTGTTGTTGTTGTTGCATTGGCCACTAGATTTTTTGTCTGGTTCTGTTACAAGCGCAGAGTATTGAAAAGGACAAACAAATTTAGTTCATATATTGTGAAATTTCCTCGGAAATTCACCTACAAAGAGCTCAGCAATGCTACGAAAGAATTTTTTTGAATGTGATTGATAATCAAATTGCAAGCAAAGGTAATCCCCTTGTGAAACCCAAATTTCTGAGTATTTTATAAAACATTATGACAGAGTCATTGTAATGAACAAGCGCCTAGGTCCATATTATGTCCAAATATACCAAGCACCAAGATCTATAAAAAAAATCCACAATATCTGTGAACTAAGAAGAAGAGGCAAAAAAATTATTCTGCTTACCTATTCGAATAGTGGTTGGGGTTTACATCATGGCAAAAATTTGACAGAATCCATGTAGCATTTCTTATCATTGAAATTCTGGCAGTATCATTCAACTGGGCAAGCACCTGCCTCAGAGCTCCATGACTAAGGGTAAGATCCCTAAATGTTGCAGAGTCTCCAGTAATATTTCCCAAAGCCCAAACAGCCTTACAAGAACACCAGTTGAACTCAAAGCTGGGTACTAGTTTTTTAAATCAAATTCCAAAATTATAGACATATAAAGCTAGTTGGGAAGAATAATTTTATGCCTCTAAAATAAACGTGCTACCTATTCTCGAACATTATCATTCCCAGAGGTAAGAAGTTCCACAAATATAGGCAGCGCCCCGGAATCAATCACAACCTTTGCATTCTCAGAGGTTCCTGAGACTATATTAGTCAAAGCCAAAATTGCTTCAAACTGCATTATCAATGACAAGGTATCACCATCAAAGCTATAATTTTAAGATAATAATTTATCTACCATTGAAACTATAATTTTAAAATAGATACACCTAGTGATATAGACACCTAGTGAGAGTAGTGGTTAGGAAATTATAATAAGAATTGTTACAATATATCACTCACAGTGCAGTTGATTGTTCATTGTCTGCTGTAACTATAATTTTAAAGAAGACACACTTAGTGATATAGACACCACCAAGTGAGAGTAGAGGTTATGAAATTATAATGAGAATTATTTCAAGATATCATATTACTCATAGTACAGTTAATTGTTTATTTTTTGGTGTAATAATTGTTTATTATTTATAAACACAATCAAACATATTATGAGGAATGGTGATGAAATTGACAACGGTCTCATAACAAACCATAACGGGCACATCCCCTGGAAAGATAGACTCTGAATAAGAAAGAAATCAGAACAAAGTGATTACTTACAGGATCATAGGCTTCCAGAAGAACAAGATCCAGAGCAACATCTGTAACCCCTAAAGCAACACCTCTCTCTACAAGACGAATCGCTACATCTCTCATATGTAGTCTAGCAAATTTTCTGAGCTCATCATGAGAAAGAGGATCAAATAAAACTATCTCATCAAGTCTATTTAATAGATCTAGCCTGAAATGTCTTCTAAACTACAAAAATATTCAAAGGCATGTCAAAGCACTACAGCCAACTTCGTGATAAAAATATATGAAAAATATGCATACACAGAGTCCAGGAGAATGAAACGGCAGGTGTATTGGCAGTTGCCAAAATGCAGCAACTAAAACGGCAGGTGTATTGGCAGTTGCGGAAATGCAGCTACTAAAATGGCAGGTCTGTCGACGGTTGCAGGTGTGTGGATTGTTGCTGGTATTTTCAGACCGATTCCATGGAAATATACCAGAAACCAGTGGTATGTCAAACTTAGAAGGTAACCCGAGAGACTGTGACCGTCAAATTAAACAAGTAACAGGTGTCATGCCTAGATAAGAAGTGTTGAAGAAAAAAAATTGATCTCTTTCATAACAGAAGGCCTATCGGCCTAGATATCTAGGACATGTGGCACTCCATGATAAAGACACATGGTGTGTGGATTTGAGTTTTTTAGGTGGTCAAGTGGGCCGAAAATAGGTGAAATGTGGCACCACTAAGAGATTGACATGTGCCAATTGGTACAAGTGGTAGACAATTGGCATGCTCAAACAACGAGGTGATGCAAGAATGACATGAGGGATAAAATATCATAAAAGCCCCAAATCTGGAGAACTAAATCTCATCACCAACCTAAGATTGACAACTTTACATGATGTAACCTATGAAATCGTAAATGGAGAAATCATAGTAACAATAAAGTAACCTGTGTAACAATAAAGTCGGATTCATCCTGAGAGTGGTAATGGGAGAAATCATAGTGAACAACAGGAAACATGCAGATTTTCTTACAATCAAATAGATGAAAAAACACATACAAAAAACCTAGATAATAATCATAAACAAGCTTAATATTGAATTACGAACTATAAAGGAACTTAAAAAATGTGACATTACGAACCTAGTCAAGTGCACAAGCAAAAATATCCTGTACATGACCCTGGTTGACAAGTTGTATTGCTCATGATGCAAGAGGATTTGTACCTGCACTGCCAAGTCAATCAAAATTCATCATTATCTATACAATAAATACAAGTAATTGATGTAGTATTTTTTACTCTAAGATGCATTCTTATGATAATGTTAGAACATATGTTGAAAGTATCAAAACATACCTGAATAAGCTCCTTTTCGTTTCAAGAAAATTTTATTGGAGTCACATGAACTTGGAACAAGCCTCCCACGATCTGAAAGAGTAGCAACTAAGTAAACATTGACTTTTTGTTGCTACGCTGGATTGAGGGAGGTTTGCTCCAAGATTAAATCGCTCCAATAAATTATTTTCTACTAAACAGGGCCAACCACATGAAGGTGGAAGCTCTTATGGCCCCTCCCCCCCCCCCTCACATCACTCTCAATTCCCCAATACCTAATCTAAATTTCATTTTTTACATTCATGAGCATAAAAAAAAAATTTAATAACTAATAAAAAAACAATTCGACAAAAAGTACGCAAGGAAACATTGAAATTAATGCTTGACATAAAAATAGTATGATAAATGAGTTTTTTATATAACGCAAAAAACGTTCCAAGTATGGTAACGTTTTTCTTATAATAATACAATATTTTACATTATCAAATTTTCTTTTTCTTCTTCCTATTTCTAAAGCTCCTAATTACATCATCAATATCATCGTGCTTTTCTCCTGTTTCATGCCTTTCGACCCGCACTACTGACCTAGTTGCGTAGTCATGATGTCTGGTCTCATCCAGTGATGGGGCATCGCCTACAAAAACAGATAATATTAAATTTTAATTGTCAGTTTTTAAATATCATTGAAATAGTTCAGTAATATTAATAAAAAAAATTGCAATGAGATTATTTACCTGGTGCACCAGTTGTCGCTGTTGGGACTGTTGCCCTGTCTTCCTCTCTGGTGGTAAGATCCTCAAGGGAAACATTCTCTATCATTTAAACAAAAAAAGTTATAAGCACAACCATCAAGGTATAATTAGAAAAAAATATAAGTGGAAATTAATTACCGTCACGGCCCTCATTGATAGTAGCATTGTCGGCCTGGTCCCCACTACAATGATCAGGTTGCACATGAGGATCATCTACATCTGGCTCTAAAACTTGGTTATTTGCCTTGTCGGTAGTGCTGCTCCCCTGATTTAAACAAATTTGTTAGACATTAAATTTATGGACGAAAAAAACATATTGAAAGGTTAATGTTTTACCTTATCAAGCATTCTGGATCTTGGGACCTACCCCAAGCTTCTACGACGTTCAACTACGGCTTGATAGACAAAATGGAAAGCGATATTTTTATCTTCCTCTGTAGTTTTTGTTCCGAAGTCATCACCCTAAATTTCATATGATTGTGTATTTTTAATCATATTTGATAGGATTACAAAAACGCTGGAAGGCAATACAATTAATTATAAGACGTTTAGCTACTTAATTACAATTCTTGCGGCTAATTTCAAGTAGCCGCCCTGGCCTAGCTTGTAATGGCCCTTTTTTTCAATCCTAGCTCTAGTTTCCTTCGAGGTGTCAGGCAACCTAGCATCAAAAGATTGAAGTGAGATATGATGTAGCACACTTTTATTTTAGACATAGAGAAAATTAAAGCTATTGAATTAAAGTTGTAATTTACCTTGCGGGTCTAGTTGGCATTTTTCCTTCTTTCTTTGCCCTTTTCTCTTTTCTGTCATGGATGAGTGCTCTCCACTCACTCTTTGAAACTGTGAGAGGATGCTTGTATCTAGGGTTAAATTGCAATTTCATCCTATAGGTCTCCCTGGTATATTTGAAATATTTTCCGGCTACTCGAGCCATCGTTGTTCTGTCAAATGTGCCGACCCCGAAAAGGGCTTCTAGATAATCTAGAAGTTCTTTTTTCAGGTTGGAATTCTGGGAATTCCACCTTGTGTGTATGTTTGGGCCAAAAATTACCAACGCATGGCTCTCCAAAAACCTGTAGAACTCATTTTTTCCTACACAGAAAAAAAAGATATTATCATTAATTTAAAAATAAAAATCATGATAAATATGTTTTAGATAGAGTAAATGAAATAGTTAAAATATTAAAATTTACCTGGGAGTTGTATGTGCTTTATAGGGACACCTTCATCGTTCACTAACAATGTGCCATTAATGGTCCCTCTGGAGCTGACACGTGTAGCTCCAGGAAACGCAATAATGTAGTTGGCCATATCAGCCTCATCACTACCAACACATTCAACAGTTGGCTGGGTGTTTGCTTGGGCAGGGACTGTTTCTTGGCTGGCACCTAAAGGAGTAGAAGGTGTACGAGAGGGTTGCTGGGCAATCTCTTGCCCTTGTGTCCCACTATCACCAACACTGGGTTCAGCAAGTGCTAGAAAACGCTACATACAAAAGAACTTTTTGTTAGTTTAGTCAATGTAAAAATCTAAAATCAAACTATCAAAATTCATCTCATGCAGAACAAAAAAAATATCCTTTTGAATTTTTATTATTACCTGATATGTTTCTAGCTGGCTCATAAGTTGTTTTATCCTCTCTTCTGTTTCAGGTGTTTGAGGCGCATCTATAAAAGTATTAAATTTTGACCTTGCATCTTGTGCCTTTTTTCGCAACAAGAGCACTGGAGATAAGGATGAAGAAAGCTCTTCCTCATAGAGGGAATCATCAGGCGTACCATGGCTAGGTGTCTGCATATTTGAAAAAAATTAATATTATTTCAATTATGTAAATAACTAAAATACTTGAAGATAGAGCAATGTTGGCGCTTTACATGTTCTTCCGTTGGCCTCTTTCCGCGATCATCCCATCTCGGGGTTGTTTCTGTACTGCCCTGATCAGTCTACCACATTGCAATACAATTATAAATGTAAAAACTTGAAAACACAAAATGAAAACTGAAATAATTTTTAATAAGACACCGAAAGACAGAGTTAGAGTTTCAAATATGCCTTGCATTGAATTCAGTCTTGGAAACATGTCATTGCACATTAAGGCACCCAAACCTGTGACGAGTTGACAATGAAGACCTTATTGAATATATTGTTGGAGCAACTTCTAGTAAACTTGTTGTGAAGACCTTGATGATATTTTTGGAGCAACATTGTTGAAGCTGATGGTATAGCATTATTGGAGACGATCTTGAAGGGCTTGGAAGTGAAGCTTTTGGAGCAACTATTGAAAAATCCTTAGAGCATTTCAGTAAGGCACTTTCTATATTCCATCACCTTTTTCCTTTCAATATCCTTTAAATGATTTTGTTGATATTTAATGTTTGAAATCACGTTATAATTCCTTGATTATATGTGTTTGGGGACTTTCCCTTTGAAATTACCCAAAAATACCCTGGCAATTTTATCTTCGGGATGCATGTCTGACCCTATTGTTCAATATTTTGATTGATAGTAGTAAACATAGAGAGTTAGGGGGCTCTTGACTTGGTTTGGTTGGGCCATTAGATCCCTAAAATATACTAGGGAGAACCCCCCTTGAGTTGGAGGAGAGCTAGCCTGAAGTGAAAAGAGGTTGGTGAGGTGACAATGGGGCTATTGAATTACACATGGTATCACACTTTAGCTTTAGGAATTTATCTTGAGAAGTGCAAGATTTTTCTATATCAATTCTCAAATTGTGTACAACACTATTTTTAAGAACTAATAAGAAGTGATGTTGAGGGGTTTTTGGGTATAAGAAACAATACCATTTAAAAACTATGGTTCTCAGTCCTTGGCATTCCTTCACCTAGGCCTAGGGGCACACAATAATAATTTCACACTAAACCATGCAAACTTAAAAGTAACTTAACAGATCCATAAAGTAATAATAATCATATTTCCTAATTTCATATTGTACGATATAATGCAAATTATTCAAACATGAAGCAATGAAGACATGCAATGTCTGAATTTCAAGATTGATGAACCAATACAAGAAGTTAGAACTACAACTTTGATTCAATACTCTGTGTCCTAACTCCAGGAAGGAATCTAGTTTGTAGTACAGAACATGCATCGTGTATTATCAATTCTTAATTGACAACAACTAAAGGTCATCTACCTCATCAATTCCTTCCCATTTTGTGTTTTTATGTTATATTCCTTATAAAAGTGTTAAATTTCTCTCAAAGTAAGCAACCACTAAATAAAATAAAAGATAGTTGAGATATGATTGAGAAATGGTCATTTATTTCTTGAAAGGATCTTCACAATTTCTTTGGTTGTTTTTCATCTCAAGAAACAAGAAATGACCTAAGAAACTATCGTGATGTAATATAAGAAACAACACGGTGCAATCGCCATTTTCAAAGCCAAATGATGTCCATTGAGGATATGGCCTTTATTTGGTTCTTGTTTCATAGGAGTTTCAGGTAGAAATGGAGCTTTGTTGTACCATTTCCGGTAGTAAAAAGGGAAAACCTTCTTTTTCCATGGGAAATAATTTACCTTTCCTTTTTCAAGATAATCTAAATCACAAAAAATATGAACTATACTGCACACATTCTTGGATAATGTGAAAGTGGAAAAGGAATACCCTACACAAGTGATGCACACATGTACCTTTGAACACTAATAGATTTTTGCAGTTGAAATGCAATGCTTGTTTTCATTTAAATGTAGGGTTTTTAAAGCAGGGAGAAATAATGGTTGCCAATTTAATAAGCGTTTCTTTGGGAAAAATTTAAATCTTGTATTGGGTGATGAAGATAATAGAGGGTATTGAATCTTGATTCTTGACATTGTGTTTAACTTGAATAACTCAAATGATTATAAATATCGGTGGATGAGTTCTTTTTTTCAAGTATGTCACTCAAAACTCTTATGTCAAAGCATTGTATGATGGCTAGCATTTTCTTGTTTCCCTTTCTTCAGTTCAATGTAAAAAGTATATTAATATATTGGAGCACGAATGATAACTAAAATTGTTTGCTCTGCAGTATACCCAGCCCCAAGATTATGAAATTTTTTCTCAAGTGGAGCTATTGGTTATTGATGAAGCAACTGCAATTCCATTGCCTGTTGTAAAGGCTCTGCTCGGGCCATATTTAGTGTTTCTGTGCTCTACTGTAAATGGGTAATAATTATAAATGAGCCAACCACAATCATAGATTTTGTAACCATTTGGTTTCCATGGATAGTGATGATGATATTAACCCTATATATCAGTGACCTATATCTATATGAGAATTATCTCAACATTGACCTTGATATGGTTGTATGGATGTGACCTTTGGTATTTCCTCAGAAAATCCCCAAATATCAGAAAACCCCCAAATCTGGAGAACAAAAGCTCATCACTTTCGATCTGGAGTACTACCCTTGTGATAAATTTTATGACTTTCGATCTCCCATTCTCTACCACTTTGCACTTCACCTTCAATATAGATCAGACCAAGGGAAATTCGTTACTGGGTGTTGAGAGGGATGAGTTTTTCGAACTAAAATCCATAGCTTAATCTTCATGAAATTTGTGGAGTCAAATTCATGCAAGCACAAACAAATCTTACACATCCTCTTTGAAAATCATCTGAAAGAACATTGGAAGACATCTAGAGAGAACCCTATAACCTAACAAAATCCCATGGAATTGACCAAAAAAACCCAAATAGATTCAACCCTACTATAGGAGGAAGGGCCTGCAGTAAGAACTTACCATTTTGCAAGAGCTGAGGGTGAATGTTGTTCTGCAAGAGCTGAGGGCGAATGCTGAGGGCGAATGTTGTTCTGCAAGAGCTGAGGGAAAATGTTGTTCTACAAGAGCTGAGGGCGAATGATATTTTGCAAGAGCTGAGGGCGAATGCTGAGGGCGAATGCTGTTTTTCAAGAGCTGAGGGTGAATGCTGTTCCACAAGAGTTGAGGGTGAATGTTGTTCTGCAAGAGCTGAGGGCGAATGTTGAGGGCGAATGCTGTTCTGTAAGAGCTGAGGGCGAATGCTGAGGGTGAATGTTGTTCTGCAAAAGCTGAGGGCGAATGCGCGCGTGATATTAGACGTTAATGTAGTTTTTAATAAAATCATTTTTATGTAGCGCGCATATAAGTGGCGTTATACCGACGACGGCCAAAGCATCGCTATTGCGACGGATGCCTCCAAACGTCACAATTGTGACACTTAGACATTGTGTCACACTTGCGACGTTTGGAGGTAGCCATCGCAATAGCGACACTTTGGGGCATAATGTCGCAATTGCAATGTCTTCCTCCAAATGTTGCAATTGTGACACTTTGTCTAAGTGTCGCTATTACGACACTTTTCTCTAAACGTCGGTATAGCGACAGTTTCAGGCGGGATTGAAAAAATTTGGGGAAATTTCCGACATTTGGTCAAAAGCGTCGGAACCAAGTGTCTGAATTTCCCCCAAATGTACTAGTGCCACTAGGTTTCCTAGGAAGTAATGCCTTGAGATGAAAACCAACAAGGGAAAGAATGGTGAGAGTTAGTAATTGTAAAAATAAAATTGAGACTAGAACTTATATAAAAGGAGTGTAAACACAATAAAATAAATTGTAATGAGGATCTATTACATTTAATATGATTGTATAAATGTGACATTATTATTTTTTATAAAACTCCATGTAAAACAAAATGTTTTTTTGCAATAACACATGGAATAATTAAGTGATAATGACTGTTAAATGTTATTCACATGGAATGATTAAGTGATAATGAATGTTAAATGTTATTCACAGGTTCATTCAAGAGAAGGGTTAGAAATGGATGTATTTAATCTTTTTTCACCATTTTTATGACATTTATTTAGAAATTATTATTAATTGGTAATGAATCCTAAATGGTATTTAAACAAATTATAATTATTTCATAATTATTTCTAAGTGGTCTAAGTGGTCTAAATGTCCTCTTGTTGCTTTCCAATGTTACTAAGGTGACCTGGAAAATTTACCACAAACAATGTTTTACTTAGTAAATTTTTACTAGTAAAGTTTCAATGCAAAATTTGTAAGGGAAGCACTCCCTACCAAATCCTACATTATTTATTAGCAACTCCCTACCTGAGTTGTGGAAAACTTGGGGGTTAGATTCATTAGGCTTAATAATTAGACATAAAGTATTCTAGTCTATTATCCATAACTATAATATCTGTCTTGGATGTTAAACATACTAATATGATTTAATTGATTTAATGTTGTGACCCCTCATAAATATTTACACATATAAATTTCAATGTTTAATATGATACATTTACTAGGATTTACGGAGGTCCTTGTTAAATATTCAAGCCATCTTCTAGTTAAGATAAGTTTGAGATAGTCATTTCATGTGTTTACCAATGGTAGTTTACAATACCATGGTATTGGATATCCCATGGTATGTGTCCATGGTATTTGTTATGATGAATCACATTTAAAGGCCCAAGGAAATCCATTAATACAAAATGTAAGGGTACAAGCTTAGATACATCTTAACTATGGAATTAATCCCTCTTAGCACTTAGTAGATCTAGATATAAGAAGGATCTATGCTAGTTTACATAATAATAAATGTTTATGGAGTCCTTGTGTTGGTTGATTATTAAAAGAATAAATTTAAACATAATATGAGTGTATGTAATATTTGTCTAGTCGATTATAAAATGTTACCAACCTCTAAAATTACATAATAAAATATGAATGTTACCAATATCTGAAATTATATAATAAAATATGACACTTAACGCAAAGAAAATTTCTAATGGTACCTAAAATTAGATTTTTTTAAAGTAACAAACATACTAATTCTATCATCAAATAACTTACGAATACTTTAAAATTGTGTCAACTTCTACTAGAATAGTTTCTCAACACAACCAGTGTGGTATTTACTATATCAAATTGAAATTAAATTGGCCAATAATACTAATATAAAAAATCTTATTTTCATCAAATAATATTATTCAACTTTTTAAGAGGAACCATAAATAATATTATAAGAAATAATGTAAGGAATCCAAGATTAAGACGTCAAAGATTTTCTTTTTAAATTTCATATAAATTCTCTTATATATCTTATTATGACACTTTTATTGCAAAAAAAAGTGAATAGAGACATTCAAAGTAGTGAACGAAAAAAAAAAAACTTAATCTTGTTGAAGTTTTAAATTCCAATTCCATTGAATAAATCCAAATTTAATGAAATGTGTTTTTTTTTCGAAGTCCTTTTAATAGAATTTTTCCAATTTTAATGAAATATGTCTATCATGCTATTCACTTTCACTTTTCTTTGTTTTAGTAGCAGGTGCATATGAATTTTCCAATAAACTAGTCCATGTACTTCCCTACTGTTGCAGTGAATGAATTATGATTAACTTCATGAGTGCATGGTTGGCTAAGCATCTCTTTGGATGTTTTAACATATTCATCGCATCTTTCACATGTTTTAAATATTTTGGCAATTAATAGGGAAAATTTATCACTTTTCCATTATAAATATTTTCCAATAACTGAAAATGATAACTGAATACTATCCAAAATGTCCTTCGCGAGTAGCGAAATTATGAATAAATAAAGACACATCACCCCAATAGTGGAGAAGGAATGTTATATCAATAACTCTCTCCTTTCTCCTTAGTTCCTCTCCTCACTTAAAAATGTTTCCCATGCTATTGGAATTGTGATTTTCCTAGAAAACTAACAAGTCCCTTTTTGAGGTAAATATGAAACCCTGACAATTATGTCATTTGTAACAACAATTATGAATCCTTTAAATTTTTAATGATGTTCTTGTAGAGCCTATGTGAATTCCATAGAAATATGTTCATTGAAACCCTACAGATTCTCAAAATAGACTAACCACCCTTCATTGCTAAATATTTCTAAGTCTTCTGGATGGTGTAGCATTGCATCAATGGATTATGGTTCAAGATGAACTGCCACTCCTCCTATGGTTGTTTCAAATATTGTTACTGCTCAGATACTATTACAAGGTGGCACTTGGTCAATGCAAAAACTTGGGTAGAGAATGTGAGTCGAATGAAAATTGGCAACGGTTAGGGAATAACTAAGGCTACCCTTTCAATGAATTCAAGATTTTAATCATAAATGACAATCACCAGGAATGATTTCCAATTAGTTACATTGATTTTCAAGAGAAGTGAATAATTACTTATTTATGATAAGTGTGTTGTGCATCCACGATATGGTCATTACCAAATTTGGCTACATTCATAGTGTATCGTATGATACATACCATACAATAATCCCCCCAACTTAGTTACAATTTTTTTCCTTGACATGTGTAATAGAAAAGGTCGTGTCCAATGGAATAATAAGGAGAAAAATATGATGTTGCAGAGAAACCTATAGAGGAAGCAAAAAAGGAAGCTAAAATGGATGCTAAAAACAATTCCATAACCAAGAGAAATATAGGACATTAGACAGGATGTTATACATGGAGCTACATTAGGATCTAACTAGATGGTAGAATGGCCACTAAATTTGGTGCTAAATAATTCTTATTGTTTGTGATCAATGGTAAAAATGCCAAAATTAGTTCCATCCATATAAATAACGTTGAGTTATTCAAAAATATGGATAAAAATACAATAAAACAATCAGTGGAAGCAAACAACGAGCTAAAGAGAAAGATATTCACAGGGATTTATTGTAGTGCTATCCATGGTGTTAGTAATGATAGCTTCAATGACTCTGTTAGTGCTCTCCACTTGCCAATTGGTTTTTGGATGGTAAGGTGAAGTGATCGTATGGATAATATTGCACTTCTTAGTGATTTTTTCAATTAGCTTGGAAGTGAATTGTGGTTCTCCATCTTTAACTATCTCTCTAGAAACTCCATAATGAATAATGATGCATTAAAAAAAAATATCTAAAATAGCTTTCTTAGTGGCTTTGTTGGAGACTTTTTCCTTAATCCATTTGGTGAGATAATCTATACAAACCAAATTCAAAAATTTTGACTAGATTGGGTATTAATAGGCCCCTCAAATTCAAGAGACCACATATCAAATGGTTTAATGGCCAACTGATTTTACAACCAAATTTCATCTACGTGTATTAGTTTTCCCATTTTTTTGAAATGAACACACCTTCAAACATATGCATTTATATCCTCAAATATTGTAGGCAAAAAATAGCTCATGAGAAGCACTTTATATCTTGTTCTTTTCTTAGCATTGTGTGCACTGCAATGGTTTTTGTGATAAGGACTAACGATGTCATATATTTAAAATTCCCTTACAAAATGCTAGCGCACATGGTCCAACTCAATCAAAAGGAGATAAACATATACCCTACAGTATAGGACACTCTGCTAAATAATATTTTTCCTATCCCTATGGGATACATGGTGTAGGATCCTTCCTACAACAAGATAATTAGAAATATCTACATACCACAACAAGTGAGTGGATGCTCCAAGAATATTCTCATCCATAAATGAGTCCTTAGCAAGAGAATTATCACTATTGTTGGTGAGCCTAGAAAGGAAGTCATCAACGATATTATTATTCCCATATTTATCTACAACAATGATATCCAATTATTGAAATAAATGAAACTACCTAGTAAATATATTATTAATAACAGATTAATTAATAAGAATTTTGATGGAAAAGTGATTAGTATGTAAAAACACATGATAGATAATACTATAGCACCAAGATTTATTAATAGCATGTACAAAAACAATAAATATTTTTTTCAGATACCTTATAGTTTAGCTGTGCTTGGGTTAAATTTTTATTGATGTAATAGATGAAATAAGGTTTTTGTTCCTATAGTTGTCCTAATATAACCTCAACAATAGTGTTGTAGGAAACTATAGAATTATGGAACAATAAGGTCCAATTGGGTTGTAATAAGATATGAGATTCATACATGCACTTTTTCAAAACTAAAAAGGAATTTTAAAATTTATCATACCGTATAAATTCCTTCTATTTTTCGAGTAGTAGAAATAGAGGAGATGAAAGTTTAGAAAATTTTTCAATAAAAAAACGGTAATAACATGCATGTGCTAGGAATATATGTGCCTCTTATTGTGATTTTTAAGGAGGAATTTTTAGTATTACTATTACTTTCACTCGGTCAATTTCTATTCCTGTTGTTGAAAGAGAATGGCCAAGTACAAATCGTTCATTCATTATTTTATGGATTTTTCACATGCTTAAGGGTAAACATGCTTGTTTACAATTTTGCAGAACTTTCTTAATATTAGTGAAGTATTTACTAAATCTATCACCATATAGCATAATATCATCCATATAAACATGGACATAGTCATTAATTAAATATGAGAATATTCGCAACGTTTCTCACTAGAAAATGGTAGGTGCATTACAAATTCCAAAACAAATGATTCAGTATGTAAAAATACGCTAGTGGAAAGTAAAAGTGGTATTTCCTAGTCCTAAGTAATGATTTGAACTTCATTTTACCCACTAAATCCATCAAGGAATGATAAAAATTTCTTTCTTGAAAAAATATCGATGACATGATTGATAAAAGGTAATGGAAAGTGGTCTTTCTAGGTGGCTTTATTTAGTTCTCTATAATTGTGACACACTCTCCATTTACCATTCTTTCTGGGTTCAATGACTAGTTGGAAAACTATATCGACCGTTAGAGATCGGATAGATGAAATTAACATTTAATAGTTTTTGGAGTTATTTTTTAACACATCCTTCAAAGCCATATTCATTCAACATTGTGGTTGGAAAGTTTGGGAAAATTCATATTTTATGTAAATATGGTGGGTGCATAGATCAAAGGGAATACCATTCATATCCATCTAGTCATGCACAAAATCCTCCATTTTCTCTCTTAACAACCAAGTTAGTCATTATATTTTTTATGGGAATATGTTTGGATTGATATTTAATGTTTTTTTCGGTTCATTTTAAATTAGGATATTCTTGTCATTTGGGATAGCATGTACTAATTTGTCAAGAAGGTTATCATAATAGGATTCAATCGTTGTGGAGCTTAGGAGATGAAATGTTGGGGGTGTTATAGTTGAGAGATATTTTATGAAACTAACAATAGCATCATCTCTATCTAATTCCTAAAGGATAGAGCCTTACAAATGATGAGGGTTGTTTGAAATTTATCCTCTTTTCTTTCAAATGCAACCCATGAATAGTTTTCATACTCCATGTTTCATTTAGAAGTAGGATAAAGGGAAAGCGTTTTTAAGCTATTTCCGTAAAAAAAAATCATAAAGGCTAACATACAACTGATGAATCCATCAATAGTAATGAAGAATGGTATACATATAATTAAGCGGTGTCCTCCTAACTAAGTTTTTGGTTGCAACACTAAAAATTCAACTAGATACTCCTAAGAATATACAAAAATAAAAACATCCTCTAAGATTCCCTATATTCATATTCTGGAGCAATTAGCTAGTTGAATCATGGTGGGCATTGACTTTAGATTAGTAAATCCAAGTAAATCTAGGGTTTATCTATGAATTATATTTATTGGAATGCCTACATCGGCCAATGTATGTGGGATAGGTGTTTTCCCAATCTAGACAGTCATAGTTGGGTTCCTAGGGTCGTCATATTTGGAAGATGAGGTTTTACCTTGCATTAATTATGATAATTTTCCTATCAGATGAATGGTTGGAGAGTCTTAGGGAATTTTTGGGATCTTTCAACACAAATTTCCCTCACTATTTATGCATAAATTGGAATATCCCTAATTGCTTGTAATAATGGGATTTTGGCATACATATTTTTCATCTATTATAAGAAATCAGACTTTGGTTGTGGACTATTGTAGGCTATGGTCAACTGATGTAGATAATATGGATTTGGATTAGTTTCATGAGTAACAATAGCATTGGTTTTAATATCAACTTAAGCATGGATTTTATTAGTAACAATAACATCAAATGTTACATCAATTTCTGCGTTTCTCCCTCTATTTATTTTTTAATTACAACTTCCTCTTGAGGTGAGTATTATTCTTCACTTTTATAATAATAGGGAAATTTCTTGAATCTGTTAGGTTCCTATAAATATAGGATTCATAATTTTGAATTGAATATATGAAAATATTGAAATTTTGTACATACCTTTGCTTTCTGCAAATGTATTCCCAAATTAAAAAATGAAAATAGGGTATGTCTTAAAATAAAAATCAAAGGAAAAAAATAAACAAATATACAAAAAAGAATATTAAATATGAACCCCATCAAAAATAGATCACGAAAGTGCTGCAAATCCAAATGCCACTACTATTTAATTTCTCTACAAAATAAGATTTTGTGGAGCTTGTCCTAAATGCCACAATCCATGAGGGTCAAATAGCTTAAACTTGACCTCTCATACTTTAAGTTTCATATTGTTAGATATAGAATAAATATCTAGCCAAATAGTCTAAACTTGGCAGATCAATAGTTAAAATAGAGAATAATAAGGAGCTCAAGAGTTTAATCTGAGCCCTTGGATAAAATAAGGTTAGAATTAGATAGTTTCCTATTTTAAAAGAAAAATGAATAAGGGTTTGCAATCTCAAATGCACCCATGCAAATAAAGTAAAAATGGTAGAATAAATGATGGGTAGGAAGAAAGCAGTTTCACAAGGAATGGATAAAAATCATTTGGCATATTACCAATTTCCCTCCCCACAATGTGATGTAGAACTAAAATATTCATTCATAAAGGCTGAGAGCATTTCTTTGACTTTTGGTGGGACCAGACCCACGACTTAATGACTAACTGGCACCAAGGTATTGGATTTCACCTCATTAGAAACCCTTCTCCTTCATCATTCATTTTACCCTAATAAAATCCCTTTTTCTAAGTTAAAAACATTTTTTATCTAGGAAAAGTAAAACCCCCTTGACTAATTCCCCTTTCATACAAAGATACCCAAAAAACCCACAAAAATGCTTTTGCCTAAGTATAAGTGTTAAATGTTATGTTGGGCCTCACAATGATGAAATCCCGCTTAAAAAACATATGTTTTACACTATGCTTAGTGTATTTGGTCTTTTCGTAAGTACATTTCATATTAACATTTAACTTAATATATTAATTCCCATCTATACCCCTTATCCCGTATTATATTGATTCCATTTTTTATTTTAAATTCCCAACCCAAATTTTAATTATAATCTATATTTCTATTCCTCACATGTGATGAATACTGGTCCCACTACCCCCAGCAGTTTTATTTACATACACCCGCCCCATTTTTTTATTAAAACATTAATCCCTGCATATAAGTATCACCCCGACTATGTATTGAAATGTTAAATTTTAATAAATAAATAACCTTCCAGCGCCATTAAGAACCCTGGGCCCCATGCCTTTTTGACCCCGCAACTTCATCTTTAATCTCAACCGTTCACTCCTTTTCACCAGATCCAACGATGATAAACTCATATCACAGATATGATAGCGCGATTGATAATGAAATAAAAAATTGCGATAAAAGTAGTTTCAGTGCTTTATCTCTCCTCCATGCATCACATTTTTGTTGGATCACATCGATTTAATGAATACCATTTACCTCATTTTGACCTTGCGAATACCACCAAGTGGTATGGTATTCCTGCTCGTTGTAATAAAAACCACCCTGCTATTTGATAAACCACTTATCTGTCCATCATGTCATGTGATAAACTACCAAAACCACCTATCAACTGTGTGAAAGGCTAAAAATCATTAAAAATCCCTGTATTTTAAGTTATTGAGAGCCATTGCCAACAAAATGGAACTCCGCTCCAGTTTAAACATTTTCCACAGTCTTTCCCTATCATCAAAATAATTAACCCTCCTAGTTGACCTCTTTTTCATTAACAATTATTTTTTTTGTAGGTTGTTAACAAAAGGAGAATTTGGATAAAACAACCTAAATACTGGATAAAGATCTGTTTTACTCCAAGAATTCAAAAGGAAATGAGTTCGAATGGTTTTCCTAAAAACAAGAAGATTTCATGCAATAACAAAACAAAATGATGAAATTTGCACAGTGAATGGTAAAAATGAAATAATAATTCACAGTGATAGTGAAAATATAATATTCAAAGAGTATCAGAGTTAAAGTGTATTAGATAAAAGTCAGAGCGAAATTCAAATCAGAGAAAATAGAGCAGTCAAGGTAAAATAATAAAAGTAAACACGGAGGCAGTAATTGTTAAACTGAGATGAAAACAATTTTACCAGCAAAAATGAAGTTCATCCTAAGTAAAAGTCAAAAAAGTTAAAAGAACAATAAGGTTAAAAGATTAAAAAAGAGCATGAAGGGACATTTTTGCAGAAATTTCATGTATAAGTCATATTTTTGCAGAAACTATTGTGGCCAATCCAAGATGAATTTTGAAAAACTAGAGGATTTTTATGTTCTTATGATGCTAAGCTATACAAACCTATCTCACTTTATGCACAGGTATTATAGAATGAGAGATACATGCACATCTTCACAGCTTATTTTTCAGACTGTGCAAAGTTATGTTTTACACATATTTTGGCAAAGCCTATTGTGAACATCTGGAATTTAATTTTTTGAAACTGAGCAAGTTTTATTTCAGTGACATATGTATCTACAAAAACCTCTTTCACTTTTTACATATATATTTCTTATTGAGATATAAAAAGGTATCACTAGACACCAATGTTGCAAAATTTCTGGAGCAAAATGCACAAAGGAAGGAGACCGTTTGTGACTTGGAAGCCTCATCATGAACCAAGATTTTCTATCAAATTGAACTTTCTCTTCTTTGTCACCATAAATTCATAAATATAGTGCCAAATAGTTTCATTATTTTTGAGTGTCCTTTATTTAAGTTCTATTTTTGAAAAACAGTTTGAGATATTTGTAAACCAATCTTGATATTTTTTCAAGATATTCTATTTTAGAATTTGTATAAATACTTCATCATTTGAAGTATTGAGTTTGGATAATTTATGAAGATATCTATAGTCAATATTTTTGTACCTGAACAGTTTTTATACCAAGTTTCAAGTCAGCAGGCTGGATCAAATCAATAAAGCATCATGTTTCAGGATAACTAGCCTATATATCAAAACCAAATTTCCCAAATAACTAGCCTAAAATCAAACATATAAAAAAAAGTTAAATCTTATAGAGAGAGCCCTCTATGAGCCTTAGGAAGGCTAGATCCTAAAGCTTAAAAGTAGGTTTATGGTTACCTTGGTGAATTCTTTCTTTAGCCTTGAGAAATTACTGAGTGATAACAAAATATACTACTATTCGCTAAATCAAGTGTATATTATTACATTCAACAGGGGAGTTGTATTAAGTGCCGAAGAAAAGATCTTCAGATTATTGCACCGCCTTATTTATTTGATTTTGGATAGGTTTCATAGATAGTTGGGATCATAGGGGAGAATGAAATGGTGGCACATTTATTGGGAGTTGTATCTATTATTGTTATACAAGAAGTTCTGTTGGCATAGGGAACTATCCTAGAAAAGAGGTTCCATGCTATCCTTGGGGCCATGTGATGTTTGGCTATGCAGATAATATCATTTTGGCCATGGTGTTGCATACTATATTGAAGGAGGGATAGGAAAATACCATGATATTATGAGATATTCTATTTTCTATGGATATTTCTAAGGTTTATACATGTTAGTCCAAGTATTAAAAAATGATGATGGGTTTTAAGTCATACATGTTGGTTGGATTTTCCATGTATGTTTAGAAAAAATAAATTGTTTGATTCTATTTCCTCACCTGATTCTTTGAATATCATTTTTATCCCTAGTAGTGATGGGAATCCTGCGTTGAATGGTCCTACTCTAAAAATCCATAAACTTCCACGTTATTAAGTGGGAACTCCCGAAGAGTATGTTTCTTCCTAAAGTTGGAGAAGAATATTACTACTACCTTTTAAGATTTAATTTGATTTTATTTAGCCTATAAAAAATATAATTTATAAGAGATAGATGATAATATTAGCTTTAAAATTTCAAATAAATTATTTATTTATGCCCTTGTTACATTAGAACTAGTTGAGTTCTATACTCTAGAAGAAAAATTTCACACAAAATTTCTTCTCCTTGATGATCACCTCAATATCCTTAAGCAGAGTGTAACTATATCATTATAATAATCCTTTGATATGTCTCCCTTTCCCATGTGGTTCAACATATCCACACAATCATCCCCCAATTCTTGGATAATAATTGTCTTTATAATTTATTTATTCAAGTTATTATTGCTAGACCTCTGTAAAATATATTTAAGGCATTTGATATAATATTATAGGTGCTCACCCTCCTTCTCAGAAATTATAAAAATGTCCTCCCTCCGATCTCTAGTTCTATAGTAATATTTATTTTTTTCCAAAATAAATTCCGAGGAAGTGGTAGACATACCACCAAGTTCTATGAAACATATCAACATAGCTCCCTTAAAAGTAGAGGGGAGCACTTTTAGTTATCGGGCATCTGAGGTGTAGTCACAACTCTAGCACAAGATATCAAATTAAAAGATAAAATAACCTAGATCTTTCCCATTCATGCCATAAAAAATTAGGAGGGTTGATAGAGGAATGTTTTTCATTGGAGCATGTCCTAAGAGGTTCCTGATATGGAATTTGAGAATGGTAATTGTATCCTCTTCCATTTGGTATTTACATAAAATTCATCGTTTTGAAAAGCCACTTTATGCACTAACTATCCACCGACAAGTTTTCCTATCTATGAAGGGTCTACTAATGGGTGTTTAGGCTACTTTATAGCACTACCTGAGTCTAGAATAAAATTATCAAGGGGATTATATTTATCCAAACTTGTGTCTTGGTGTTATAAATTATGTATGCTTGTATCCCCCTTCCCTTCTGACACGTACTAGTATTCACCTTCTATTGACGCAAATAATTCAAAGATTATGAACTTGCTCCTAAGATAAAAGTTTCATAGAATTTTTTATCCCAAATGTTTTCTCCCAAGGAATATGACCCTTGAGATTCCATACTCTGAGAAAATTTTTCGTAATTGGATGAATTCTAAGATCATTTTTTCCTCAAGTTCACTCTTAGGGTAGATGATTATTTTTTTCTTTTGAAATTA
Source organism: Pinus albicaulis (assembly GCA_034641835.2). Lineage (NCBI taxonomy): Eukaryota > Viridiplantae > Streptophyta > Pinopsida > Pinales > Pinaceae > Pinus > Pinus albicaulis. The sequence goes on from CM076577.1 coordinate 352,206,576, forward strand.
TTTTCTAGATAAATGCCATTTATCCTAAGTATTGATTTCTCCTTCCTCCATGTCTAGTTCTTCCTACATAGTTATTTTTTTGGGGGCACCACATTTCACTTATGCTTTATTCATGCATCCTACATATCCTAATTTTCATAAGAAAATAATGTTAGCTATTTTATTTTCACCTTTAATAACCTCCCCAATAATAGCACCAAAATTTTGAGCACTTTTATTGTCTTGTTAAAAAAAACACATCCACTTAATATAAATTATCAACCAAGATAAATATTTTTATATCAAGGCTATTGTCCATAGTATTTTCATTAAGAAATAATTAAATATAATTAAATACTTTATAATATGGTTTCTCCTATTATGCTTCCTCAACAAGAACAAATAATTCAATCAAATCCTAGTGCTTATTGTTGACTGTTCCACACTTATAGGAATTAAAATCAAACTATAGTAAATTTTTGAATTGAAGCCTCACTACTGGAAATCACAATGGCATGAAAAGGAATGAAATTTGTGTTGAGTTCTAGAAATGAAAATCACTCTTTGTAGAAAGGAAATGACACTCAGTCACTCTACACGACAAAAAAATCAATTGCATAATTGAAATATTTGAACACCATAATCAATATGAAATCATTCACCAATTCCAAGTAACATATCAAATCATATAAATGAGATGCTACTATTGTACCTACATCAATAATGTTGGGATGGAAACAATAAAGGACAACATTACGAAACTGTGTTAGTACTACATAATAGTAACTTGTAACAATAATTAGTAACATGGATCATGTAATGGAAAACAATAATCATCATTCTATAATTGCTTAATCAATAGTCTGTAATAGTAACAAACCATAGTATTATATAGCAATAAGAAGAAACAACAAACAATATAATGCGATAAATACCTATGGTGGATACATTTAAGTAACAACGTCATGTATTCAACATATTTTGCAAAATATCATGAGTAGTGATAGTATATGCTAATCACATAGAGAATTAGTAACTCGAATCAATTTAAATTTCAAAAATATAACTCAAAACACACAAGATAATAAAAAAAATAACTATGCTACATTGTACAGTTACAAAAATCCTTACTAAAGAGGAGGGCCCTTATTCCTTAGTATGGAGCTAGAGGAAATCTCAGGACATAAAGATTATGTACTATCTCATAAAATGAACCACAAACTTATTGAACCTTGCATTAATGGTAAAATAAAAGTAGATATGCACAATCCATAGAAATTAATATTGACCCCCTTCTCAAGGAAGAGATATTCCCATTACACTGAATCTAGGAAATAAATAGAAAAAGAAAAAACCATGAGAATCTTTCAATTCTCAAGCTATCCAAATAGACTTGATGTATCTTAACAATGATGCACTCTAACAATATGTAAATTAATGAGTAATCCCAAATTTTTCTATTGGTTAATTCCATTGAAATTAGAGGTTTATACATTGGGTCTTGGGTGATATACGAGGAATGGGCTTGTGTTAATATTGTAGATTGTTGAGCTTGCGTGGTGAGGTCAATCTCCTAATTATATAAATTAGTCGTGAATGCTATTTTATGTACAAAAAATTATGTCAGTGGCACCGAATGGGAATTGGTGGAACCATTCCCCAATGAAATCATGTTCCATCACCCACCCCTTGTAATATTGCTAATTAGCTTTCAGCTAGTTGGAATATTAAATTTTTCTTTTGTTCATAACTTAGATGAATAAGTGGGTAGAGAGACCCTTAAATATATTTAGTAGGAATAAAACCACTTCTAGTGTGAAAGTGGGTAAGTGTAGCTAGTTGGAATAAAGCAACCCTTGGTGTGAATGGGGTCAAGGTTGACCAAATCAACATCATTATCATGGAGGGAGTGGAGATAGTGGAGGAAAACGTAGTTATGGAGGAGGAGTGTATGCATGGGAGTAACATATTTAATGAGTGGGACCAAGGGTGAGGAAGCTCACAAATCATATAAGGAAGAGCATGTCAACCATATAAGGCATTCTGATTATTGTTTATGTCTTGGTATTTTATGACTTTTTACATGCTTCAGTTGTTTAGAAAAGTCTGTTGTGTTGTTTACCACAAGGGTGTTTTTGGGCGGAAATCCCACCCTCATCCTCGGGGGACTTTGAGTGCCCACTCAGGAGAGCTTCATTTGAGCTTCATTCCACCATCTAGCATGAGCCCAAGCTTTAGCAATCTACCACAACATGGTCACCTTCAGAAACTGTGTTATTTTGCAGGGCAGTTGTAGTGGAGGGTTGAAAAACCCAGTTTGTGAGCTAGTTTCCTAGTGAAGGGAGCAGCCCTTCATCTGGAAAGCTATAAGGGAAGAGTATCATCTATTTTCTTGTCATATCAGTCATATCCATGTAGTTATTGATTTTTAGAGTTTAATTCATCCCTAGGGCTGCATTTTTCACATAGTGTATTTCCAGAAACCCTTTATGGGTTGTCTTGGAATTGTGCTAGAGCATCTAGATCTCTGATCCAAGAATTTTCTTAGCATTATATCATCATATCTTTGTATTTATATTCTCTAGTTGCAGTTATTCTCACTTGGACTACGCAATCATGGCATTCCAAAATTTTTTGTATTAGCAATATCTCACATTTTGGTGTATTGGATCATGATAGGATTGCTTGCGTAGCGTGAGTGACTTTTTCCTCAAAGAATTGTACTCATTTTCTGCTATTATACATAATTAAATGAATCTATGATTTTCTAATGTTTTGATGTATTAATATTTACTACAATTTCCAGTTTTGTGTTCAATATTTCTGTTTTTCCTGTTTTGGAATATTACAATTGTATCAGAGCATAATCTTGGCTCAGCCTGTGGGGCACGACTTCTATAAAATATGGAGCAATGGATGAAAGAGAGTTTCCAAAACTTATTATCTAGACTATGCAAGATATTTCCAAAGAAATCAAGGATATGAGGGTATAAAGACAGAAGGAATTCCCTAGAGGGTTTCAACATGGAGAGAGTTCTGACACCTCACATTATTGGTGTGAGAAACCAGCATTACAACCATTTTCACAATGCTCCACCATGCCTACATTCCTAGCAATAGGAAATGAGATAAGAGGACCACAAGAGGAGGAGACTCTTGGTGATTAAGAATAAGAATCTCAATCCCAGAGGTTCAAGGAGCACCTAAACTTCCAAGAGTTCTATCAGATCAAGGATAACAGAAGACCCATAAGTCATAATAGAGGTGGAGGGTACATGAATAATAATGATCTGTAGTGTACTATGGGTAGATTCTTTCTGCCCATATTTGATGGGTCACACAAGAGCACAACCAAGGCTTGGGTAGAGAAATTGGTTATCTATTTTCACCTAAACTGGGCTTCAGAGATGGAGGCCATTCAAATAACATCGCTGCACCTTGAAGGTGAAGCACATGAGTGGTGGTTTCATGGTATATCTACACTAGGGCATGCTAGTGTCACAGCTTATGCATAATTTATCCAGAGGTTGGTGGAAAGTTTTGACCGGAGAGATCCAGAAGCACATTTTGTTGAGCTAGCTAAGCTCAAGCCAACATGAGATCTAGAGACTTATATCTTTGAATTTCTAAAACTTTTAGTTATGGTGCTCGATCTATCTACAACTAGAAGAGTATATATGTTTATTGATGGACTAGCAAAGCTTTTGCATGGGTTGGTAAAATCCACTAGACCAACTACGCTCTAGGAGGCTATTGAGAGGGCTAGAGATTTGAAGCATGCTTTGCTAAGGGCAAGAGCCCCATTTCAACAAATTTCTCCTCTCAGGCAATGGGGAAAGACGTGAAGCTTCCTCCATCAAAGGAGAACCAAGAAAATGGATCTCTTAGTGATGATGTCTTAGGAGATCTAAGGAGGAGAAAAAATTTCTTCACTTTCCAAGAGCCATGGGCACCAGGGCATCATTGTGCTACTAGGAAGCCACATTATATTTAGGTATTTTATGATGATGAAGAGGAGGGAGAAGAATACTTCAAAGGGGATACTAGTTTTGTAGCATCAAGAGGATATCCATCACCACTAGTAGGAGGGAAGGGAGAATTTTCTCCAGTTGGAGGAGCCCTTGTAGCCTTGTGGGGAGTTCCCAAGTATCTAACATTGAGGGGTCGAGGTATTGTTCAGGGGAAACATGTGTTGGTATTGATAGATAGTGGGGCTACCCACAACTTTATTGATACTCAGTTAGCTTAGAGGAGAGGCATTACCACAGATTATTTCGATGGATCCTCAGTCTTGGTTCCAGGTGCTAGAACCATGTAGTATGTCAAGTATGTTCTGGCATTGATTATCACTTTGGGGACTTACACATTGATAGACCACTTCTTTTTGGTTGATATTCCAGACACCAATGTGATATTGGGTGTTCAATGGTTGATCACTTTGGGGAAGGTCACCATGGATTGGGAGACCTTGGAGATGGAATGGAAAGATAAGGAGAGTGGTAAGCACCAAAAGATTAGTGGCATGAACACCTATCCAAATTATACTATCTCATCACATAGGATGGAGGATGATTTGCGTAGAGGAGACATAGAGTGGGAAGTGGAACTGCATATGTCAGAGGCATGAGGCAAGGGTGCACCAGTACACCCGGATGTGCAGTGTATTCTAGACCATTATTATAGAGTATTTTGGGACATACCAGCGGGAAGGCCACTAGACTGGGGGTTTGTCACATTATTGAGTTGGAATAGGGGATCCAAGCAGTGACCTCCACACCCTATAGGCATCCAAAATCACACAGGGATGAGATTGAAAAAGCCATTAAGGAGCTCTTGGATTTAGGAAATATCCGACCAAGCATCAGTCCTTTCGCTTCATCTGTGGTCTTGGTGAAGAAGAAGGATGGCACATTGTGGATGTGCATTTACTGTAGAGATTTGAATAAGAAAATAATCAAGAATAGGTACCTGATTCCTAGGATAGATGAGCTGATGGATGAGCTCAAGGGATCAAAGTATTTCTCAAAGATTGATTTGAGTTCAAGATACCATCAGATTAGGGTGAGGGATCAAGATATCCCCAAGATTACATTTAGATGCCATTATGGCTACTTTGAGTTCTTAGTAATGCCATTTGGGTTAACCAACTCTCCGGCTACTTTTATGTCTTGCATGAACCACATATTTCGTGGTTAATTGAGGAATTTTGTGTTGGTTTTCTTTGATAACATTATTATTTACAACTGCACATCGGAGGAACACCTGCAACATATTCAGATAGTATTACGCATTCTTGAGGAGTAGAAATTCTATGTTAATCTCTCCAAGTGTTAATTTGGCCTCATAGAGATGCTCTATTTGGGCCACATCATTGGAGTGGATGGAGTGAGAGTTCATGAGGAGAAGATATGTGCTATTTGAGATTTTCTTGTGCCAAAGAATGTAACAGAAATTCTGGGGTTCGTAGGCATCTTCACCTACTATCAGAAGTTTGTCAAAGGGTTCTCTCAACTAGCAGCACCACTCAAATATTTGACCAAGAAGGGAGCCTTTCGTTGTAAAGAAACAACATAGAGGGCCTTTGATAGGATCAACGAGGTGATGAGAAGTTTCCCAGTGTTGGTATTACCTGATTTTACCCAGCCCTTTGTGATGAAATGGGATGCTTCAGGGGAGGGCATTGGCACAGTCTTGATGTAGGGGTGGCACCCCATAGCTTTGGAGAATCAGAAGTTGTTGCTTCATGAGAGGTTATACTCTATATATGATAATGAAATGTTGGCTATCATGCACGCAGTAGCCAAGTTCCGGAATTATTTGGTGGGCAATAGATTCTGAGTGAAGACTGATCAAAATAGTCTTCAGTTTTTCCTTGAGCAGAAGCAGCTGCAAGAGAGGAAACATAAATGGGTTAGTAAAATCCTGGAATATGAATTTAACATTGAAAATGTCAAGGGAAGAGTAATGTTGTAGTAGAGGCCCTATCGTGAAGACCATCACCGCTGTCATTGATGAGTGTGGATATAAATTGGAAGGCCTAGTTGTTGGTAATGTATTCCAAAGACCGATTTGCATGTGAGATCCTAGATGGAAAGGTGATCGAGGAGAGATTTATAGTGATGGATGAGATAATCTATTACCAAGACTAGATCTTCTTTACTAGAGATGCTAGGCTCAAGGAGAATATTTTGCATGCAACACATGATTCACCACTTTCCGGCCATCAAGGATTCACCAAGACATATCAGGCCATTCATGAGAGATTCTCGTGCAAAGGTCTCAATGATGATGTTCTTCAGCACATCAAAGAGTGCATAGTCTTCCAATAGAACAAAGGAGAGAAAAACCATCCTGTAGGGTTGTTGCAACCACTCCCTATTCCAGAAGGAAAATGGGAGAGAATTTCTAGGGACTTCATCATCAGCTTATGTGTGGTACAGAGTAAGGATTGTATCTTTGTAGTTGTTGATTGAATAACAAAGTATTTGCATTTTTTTGCTATTTATGCACTATACACTGCTTCACAGGTAGCATAGAATTTTTTAGAGATGTTTTAAGACTTCACGGTCTTCCTAAGACCATAGTCAATGATTGGGATAGCCACTTCATGGGTGGATTTCGGCAGGATAATTTTCGGTTGGTGGGTACCAAGTTGACACTGAGTACGAGTTATCTCCCCCAGACCGACATAGAGACAGAGATAGTAAACAATTGGCTGGAAGGCTACTTGTGAAACTATGTTTCGAGGCATCAAAGAGCATTGTTGTGCTAGCTCCACTTGGGAGAGTATTTCTACAACACGAAATTTCATATATTGATTGGTATGTCTCCATTTCAAGCTATATATGGGTATGATTCTTTTTCATTCGTTGATGTGATTTTTGGAGCAAGCAAGGATCCTAGAGCCAAGGAGTGGATCTAAGAGAGTCAGGACATACTCCATGCATTCAAGGACAACATTGCTACAACCCAAAATCGATGGAAGTTGTATGCAGATAGTGGTCGGATAGAGAGGCAGTTTGAGGTGGATGACTTAGTCTATCTTTGTCTTCACTAAAGGAGATGGAGGTTGAGAAGCTTAAGCACCAGTTCTATGGGCCATACAAGGTGATTTTTTGTGTTGGGGAAGTATCATATGAGTTGGAGCTACCCATTGGGAGTAAGATCCATAACATTTTTCATGTCTCATGCTTCAAGAAGGCCATTGGACAACATGTGGTTGCCACCATGGATCTCCCACCTATTGATGATGAAGGTCATCTAGTTTTACATCTAGAAGTTATCTTGGACACTCGGGAGAGGCAAATAAGGAACATAGAGATTAAAGAATATCTAATTTGATGGAGGAATCTACCGGATGAGGATGCCACTTGGGAAGGAGAGAATATTTTGCAGCATTCGTCACTGCAGTTGCTTGAGGATAGGCAACATTTGGGATGGGAAGATTGTAATATTCCTAATTATCTTTCAACTAGTTGGAATATTAAAATTTTCTTTTCTTCATAACTTAGGTGAATAAGTGGGTAGAGAGACCCTTAAATCTCTTTAGTAGGAATAAAATGACCTCTAGTGTGAAAGTGGACCAGTGTAGCTAGTTGGAATAAAGCAACCCTTGGTGTGAATGGGGTCAATACATTTGGATGGGGTCAAGGTTGACCAAATCAACAACGATGTCATGGAGGGAGTAGAGATAGTGGAGGACAACGCAGTTATGGAGTAGGAGTGTATGCATGGGAGTAGCATCTTTAATGAGTGGGACCAAGGGTGAGGAAGCTCAAAAAGCATATAAGGAAGGGAATGGAAGTCGTAGAATGCATTCTGATTATTGTTTATGTCTTGGTATTTTATCACTTTCTGCATGCTTCAGTTGTTTAGCAGAGTCTTATGTTATGTTTAGCACAAGGGTGTTTCCGGGCAGAAATCCCACCCTCACCCTCAGGGGACTTCGAGTGCGCACTCAGGAGAGGCTCATTTTATCTTCATTCCACCATTTGGCATCATTCCAAGCTTCAACCATCTACCACAGCGGAGTCTCCTTCAAAAATTTCCTTATTTTGCAAGGCAACTGCAGTGGAGGGTTGAAAAACCCAGTTTGTGAGCTAGTTTCCTAGTGAAGGTAGCAACCCTTCATCTGGAAAACTAGAAGGTAGGAGTATCAGCTATTTTCTTTTCATATCATTCATCTCCCTACATCTATTGAGTTGCAGAGCATAATTCATCCCTAGGGATGCATTTTTCACATAGTGTATTTTCGGAAACCCTTTCTAGGTTGTCTTGGAATTGTGCTAAAGAGCCTAGATCTTTGATCCCAACATTTTTTGAGCACTATATCATCAGATCTTTGTATTTCTATTCTCCAGCTGTAGTTATTCTCACTTGGACTACGTGGTCATGGCATTTTGACATTTTGTGTATTATCAGTATCTCACATTTTGGTGTATTGGATCATAGGAGGCTTGTTTCTCTAGCTTGAGTGATTTTTTCCTCAAAGAATTGTACTCATTTTCTACTATGATACATAATGAAATGGCTCTATGATTTTCTCATGTTTTTATTTATTAATATTTATTGAAATTACCAGTTTAATGTTCAATATTCATGTTTTTCCTGTTTTGGAATATTACACCCGTCACCTATGATAGTATCATGCATCATGGGTGGTAATATGATTGGAAAAACATGAGATGGTCATGACCCAAAGGGTCCCTTATGCTTACCTTCGCACATGATGTGGTTTCATGGATTTAATTAAATTGGATTTTAGTCCAATATCTAAATAACAGGGAAAGGGAAACACATGAGAGATGTTGAAGGAAGGATCCTAGTGTGCCACACACCAACCTCACATGGAAGTGTCCATTTATAACTTTCCTTACAACCCATTGTTCATTTTTTGATGCTTAAGTGATGGCATGATGCATCCTATATGAGCGCATTAATGGGGATAACCGATATTTTGAGAGTTTAAGGTTGGAACGATGAGACTACTTCATTTATCACCACCCACCATACCCATATCCTATTTGACATTGATTAACATTGGTGGTGATAACCACAATGTCATGATATGGACCTCACTACAAGACCCACCAATTTGACTTGTTAGGATTGTTTGGGAACCACGTGACCAACTTGCTGACATTGACCCTTTTTAATGGGCTAAAATTTGAATAAGTACAAATTTTGATATGGGGCTCATATTGAATAAATATTTGTATCATCGAAAATTTCTCGACGAGTTAAACACTATTGTGACACCATAAGTTATTTTCACAACCTTTGAAAAGGAACTACTTTCGTAATCCCATCTTCATAACATATCCTGGAGGTCGATTCAAACAAAAATTACATTCAATAAGTAACACCTCCCAGAACCCAAGATAATCTAAGGGGGGTGGGAGGGAGGTGGTTACACAAATACATAAAGAGTCACTATCCAAATTGTAAAGATATATTTCCAAAAATTACTATTTTTAATATAGTTTCCTTATGAGAAATGTCAAATATTAAATTTATCCCTCTTTTATTTCCACTATACCTTGGTTTCGTCCTTAACCATTTGAAAAGAATTATATGATGCACTAAGAGACATTGAGATTTACAATCCAAAAAAAATTGTTTCATAATGTGAAGACCCTTTTAGTTTTCTCTAATTGGAGGCCCAATGACTTCAGTTATAAATATATGTATCCATTTAAGTACTCAAAGGTTTCAATAACTAAAACGAATGCAATGAAAATATTACAACATTATTAGAAAAAATCAAAATTTACATAATTAGACATAATTTCTATAAATATTTGGAAAGCTAATTCATTTTCCTACATTTCATATTCTTACAACCTCTTCAAATCCATTATGTAAATACATCTACTCATCCCTCCTACTTTTTTTTTTTAAGTTTTCATTATCATTAACATGTCATGAAAGACCATAATTAACTTTCAACCATCCTTTATTTTCTAATTGAAAAATATTAAAATATTAAGTGAGATAAAAAGTTCTTAGCCATTATTAACTTACATCTAACTTTTATTTCATAATTTGAAAGTATTGAAACAATTTCAATCATATTAAAAGTCTTAACATATTCAAAATTAAGCTTAAACTTATAAAAATTAATTTACATAAATTTATAATTGTAAGATGGCTTGATTAAATAAATCTTCTCATTTATATATTTATAAAGATTTCCTAATAATCTGTAGTGTATAAAAATGTATTTATATTTATAATTTTATATCAAAACTCATTTACTTAATATTATATTAGTATATTATATTTTAACATTTATATTATATTTTTAAAATTTTAAAGTTCAAAAATAATAAACTTTTAGATTTTACACATATTTTCAAAAATTTGTTAATGATTAAATAAAATATATCTAATTTATATATTCTCAATTCTCAATTTAATTAGGAATAATTTTAATCTATATGGTTTACTTCTCTTATTAATTTTTTTTAGTTATTTAAATAAAATTATTCAATATTATATAATATTTTATATTTAATATAATTTAAAAATAAAAAATAATACTCTTTATATCTAACTCACATGCTGTCATTTTCTCTTATTAAATAAGATATATCTCACATACATAGTTTTCAAACAAATTTCATAATCTTAAATTAAATTTTTAATTAAATTTAATAATTAAAAAAACAAATTTATCATGTTTAAATTTAAATTAAAGTAATATAGTTTAATTATTTGAGGGGTTTTTAGAATTAAATTAATATAATTTAATTATTTGAGGGTTTTTTTTAAATTTTATGTGAGTTAATTTTAATTTGATAATTATTTTAGAAAATAATAAGTTTAAGTCATATAATTTTCAAAATATAAATCAGTGATGAATTCATTTATATATTGAAGCAAATATTTAAATAAAAAAATTCTCAATCTAATATAATATTTTATGACCAAATTCCTATCCAATTAAGAAGCATCAAAATCTAATAATTATTAAAGTGTGTCATTCCAATTAAGAAAAGCTTTTCTAATTAAGATATTATTGATTGATCCTGAAGCTTATTCTAGTATGAAGGAGGTGTGTAAGTTTTTGAGTCGAAAAGCTTATTCTACAACACAATATAAAAGGGATGTGTAACTTTGTTGACTTCTTTAAAAATACAAAATAAATTATACTCTAAATAATATCAACTATAAAAAATGAAAATATTGTAGAGTAATTAAAAAAAAAAATGTATAAAATATTTATAAAAATGAAAATATTGTAGAGTAATTAAAAATAAAAAAAATGTATAAAATATTTATACATATACTAGAAAAAAAAAAAAAAAAATATTAAATTACACATTTTATTTTTGCACTTTATAAAAATTTACATTTACATGTAAAAATATTTGATCCTATAAAATCATAGATCAATACTTAAAATAAAAATAAATCTATTCGCATTTATCCTAAATTAAATATTTTAAAATTTAATATTTGAAAATTTATTGAATAATGAATGGCCACTAACCTCTCTTAAAATTATGCGAAACTTCATTTACTCGTCCTATTTTTTATCTTTTCCATAAATATCTATTTTAGATTTTTTGAAATGATGAATTCATCGTGGTTTTCACAAAATTACCACAGGCGTCCGCAATACTGAAAATGCTTCCATGTGCTGCATCCTTTCTTATATCGAAAACAGCAATAAATGACATGTATGATCAATGAAAGATTAAAGAATTTACAAGGACAATCGGATACCATAGTCCCTTACAAAAACTCCTGAGCACGAGGAATTGTGAAAGGTTTATTTATATAACTAAAATCGAGATCTCTGTCATCTCGTGAATAAATGTATTGAAACCGAAACAAGTTGATTGTTGTCACCGCATAATATAAATGTATTGGATTCTGGTTTTAGACAAGTATTTGAATCATATTAACAATATTTTAACCACAGATTTAGCAATAATGCAGAGGAATTAAATATTCTGATGCAAAGTGTGTAAAATATTAAAAAAATGTATTTTTAAAGATTGCATTCTTTTAAGAATTTGATAGAAGAAAGACGATGAATTACAATTTTGAATGTGTAAATGGATTTAAATTTTTGAAAATTTCTTGAATACATGGAATACAATAGGTTAAACATACAATTTCTAACAAATATTTGCTCTATTCTAATGTCTCTTCACCTTCATTATACTATAACTTACAATATTTCCCAATCTCAAAGATTGAGTTTTCTCATTCTCTCACTTGATTTGAATGGATGTTGTTGAGTCCAAGCATCATTTTGACTCTTTCAAAATTTTCTCTTTCGAGCACTTTGGTGAATATGTCTTCAATCTGCTCGTTTTTGGAACAATGGCGAAGGTGAATTGGTTTGGCCTCAAAATAATGTCAAATCAGATGATACTTTGTATTGATGTGCTTTGTTCGATCATGGAACTTTGAGTTCTTGCCCAACTTTATTGTATAAGTGTTATCAATCAAAAAAGGAGTTGAATTCACTTGTTCCTCCTGAAAATCCTCTAGAATGTTCCCGAGCCACACAGTTTCCTTTGTTGCTTTTGCAGTTGCCACATATTTAGCCTTAGTTGTGCAATCTACTTGAAGTGACTATTCGCGTGACCTCTAGGAGACAACTCTTGATCCAATACTTGTAACATAACCTGAAGTAGATACTACATTTTCTTTATCTCCAACAAAATATAAATAAGAGTATCCAATCAAGCTGAAGCCATCCACCTATGTATACTTGAGAATAGAGTATTGAGTTCCCTTTAAATACTTCAGAAATTTTTTATAGCATACCAATGACCCTCACAAGGCCTATGCACAAACTTGGAGAGGATTCCAATAGCAAATGAAATGTTTGGTTTGGTAGTAGTCAGATAGTGGAGACTTACTATGGGTTGTTTGTACTTTGTTACATCCTCAAATTCATTTCCTTCAGCAAATGTGAGCTTTAAATTTTATTCCATTAGAGTAGTCAAGGGATTGCACTCAAGCATTCCAAATTTGTTCAACAAATCTCCAATGTACTTATTTTGAGAGAGAAATATAAACTTCGGATGTTGGGTTTAATATCCAGATAGTAGTGAATATATCCAAAATTTTTCATTTCAAAATATTTCCTCAATTATTACTTTATAGATGCAATGTACTGTTCATTGTTCCCTGTCATCATAAGATCGTCTACATGCACCACAAGATATACAGTTTTTTTTTCTAAATCTCTTGACAAAAAAAGTTGCATCATCAAGATGACAACGTTTGAAATTGAATTTCCAAAGATGCTCCATCAATTTCTCATACTAATCTAGTGGTTTTTTTTAACGCCTTATATGGATTTATCAAGCTTATATACTTTGTGCTCTTTTCCCTTCCCAAAAAATCCTTTTGGTTGAGACATAAAAACATTCTCTTTTAGATCTCCATTCATGAAAGTAGTTTTTACATCCATTTGATGGGCATTCCAATCGTTTCAACCTACTAAGGAAATGAGATTCCGGATGGTAGCCCATTTTTCTATGGGGGGGGAATTATCCTCATAGTCGACCCCTTCCTTCTGTGCAAAAACTATTTTCACAAGCCTAACTTTATGTTTTTCAAGTGAGTCATCTACTTTATAATTGTTATTGAATACACACTTTCAACCTATCTATTTGGTTCCCAATGGAGGATGTACCAACTTCTAGGTTCCTTTCTTTATTAAAGCATCATATTATTTATACATCACTTCTTTCCATTCATCATGAGAAGAAACTTCTTTGAAGGAAGTTATTTCAAAATATGTAGAAACATTTAATTCATAATCATAAGAAACATCCATATCAACAGGTGAATCAAAATCGTCTACATCACCTTCATTATGTCTAGCAGAGCTTCTTGTCCCTCTCTTTCCAACCTCATCAAGACAAACACTTTCAAGTGTCTTCATGAGCCATTTAGGGTGACCTTTTTGAGATGTAACATGTTGTTCAGTTGACTGGGATGGGGTTGAATTAAGATTAAACCTTCCAATTCTCTTAATCACATCACTCAAAGTGTCTTATTGATCAGTGGTTGGAGCTTCATGAGGGGGAGGGAGTTCTTATGAAGGAGATTCTATAGGTTGATCCAATTTAGGACCCCCCCCCTCAAGATGTGGAATCTAATTATCAAATTCCTGGACAGATTCGTATTTCTAAATATTTCTGAGTATTCAAGTTATTGCTCAACAACATTGTCAGTCTTGGAAGATTTAGTACATATGACATATTTAGATATTAAAAACTTCTTTTTTACTTCATCATAGAGGTTATATGCTTTGGAGGTATCCGATTACCCCAAGAAGATACATTTTTTACTCCCTGCATTGAGTTTTTTTCTTTGTTCCTTAGGTATCAAGGCATAAAATGTGGAACCAAATACCCTGAAATACCCCACAGAAGGAATGTGGCCTTACCGCATTTCATACGAAGTCTTATTTTTTAGAGCATGGGATGGACACCTTTTCTAAATATACACTACACATAGAACTACATCAGCCCAAAACATCACCTTTAGATTTTTTTTAAACATCATTGAATGTACCATATTTAATATTTTCTTGTTCATTCTTTTAGCTACACCATTTTGTTGAGGATTATAAGGTATATATATATATATATATATATATATATATATATATATATATATATATATATATATATATATATATATCTTTTTTTTTGTTTGATCCCATGTTGGAAAAGATATCTTTCAAATTGTTTTGAAGTATATTATTTTCCATTATCATTACAAATAGAGCCAATATGAGATTGTGTATAATTTTCAATCCATGCATTAAAGTTTTTGAATGTTTCAAAATTTTCAAATTTGTTCTTCAATAGATATATCCAACACATTTTGGTTTAGTTATCAGTAAAATTCATTATGTCTTTATTACCATTTGCAGAAGTAACAATAATAGGGCTAGACAATTCAAAATGAATGAGATAAAAAATTCTATGTGCTATAGAATTAGAATCATGAAAATATCAATTTTTTCTTTCCTAAGATACAAGCATCACATTGCTTAAGTTTCCTAGGAATGATTTGCAAACTAGTAACGCCATTTATCTTCAATAAACAAAAATTGTTATTGTTCAAATTTCCAAATATAGCATGCCATAAAATACTAGATAGTAGGGTACCTTTATCAAATTGAGAACTATATGGAAAATTTTATGCATGAGCAGAGGTTCTTTACAACTTTAGGAGTCTTTCTTCTTCTATCCTAGAAATCACAAGTGAGTTGTCTGATGATTTTTAGACCTCAACCTTACCATCAAATATATGTATGGAGTGTTATTGTTGGTGGATGTGAACCAAAGACAACAAATTTCTCTGCATCTCTAGGAGGAAGAGAAAACCATGTAGAAAAAAGTCTCAGAGACTAGGTTGTGTGAGCATGATGGTGGCAAGTCCCGATGGCTTGAGTTTTGACTTGTCTGCAAAGTAGAAAACTCCATCAACATTGTGAGTGAATTATTCTCTTGAATAAAGAAACCATCCATCTATCCATGAAATAAGTGAAGCATTAAATAACTATTTAGTTACTCCCATATTGCAATGTGCCACAACATAATTAGTCGATTCGGGTGCTTTACCTTTTCCTTTATCTGTATATTTTCCTTTCCCTTCCTCCCTTTCATGTTTGATGCTATCCCAACAAACATTACATGTGGAAAAATCATTAGATTTATTTCATACGGTATGTAATGAATATCATGTCATTGTCCTTGGTAATTCCACCCTGCCTCTATTATTCTTCCTTTAGCGTTCTCTTTCTTTGTAAAGAAAACAACTTCTTTAGGAGACTGAGAAGTTGTCTTATTTTTCCCAAAATATTTCTCTCTTTCAAAAAACTTCTCCACAAAATAGTTAAAGGAAATATCCTTAACTTTACCACTATATTGTAATGACTTATTAAAAGGAATAAGTGGAATACAATGCCTTGAAAAATCTATGAGAGGAACAACTGTTTTAACACCAATTAATTCTATATCATGCATAATGACTCTTATTTTAGAGGTTAAGAAAAGGGGATCATCATCCTTCAATTCTAAATTGAACAGTTTGATCACTAGTTAGACAAATTCAAGCTTAGAGTGTGATTCATATAAATCTCTCAACTTCTTTAAGGCTTCCAAGGCATTTGTAAATGGCATAATATGGTGAAACACCTCTTCATTCATTTATTCTACAATCAAGGCATAAGTCTTTATATTCTTATTATCCCATATGGTGAGCTCTTTCTTAGAAGTGGACTTCTTAGGAGGACTCCCTCCTCCTTCCAATACAATAAATCCCTATGATTAGCTCCCTTTTTTGCTTCCAAGGATCGTTTTAGTGTATTTTTATCCAATTTTTTGAAAAAGTCTACTATTTATCGGGATGATGCAAATTTTTGCATTTCTTTTGCTGGCTAGAACATTTAGTCACTAATTCAGGAAATAAAGTTTGGAAAATATCAACATAATTAGCGCCATATATTAGTGTTGGAAGTACCATCATAAATAGTTCTAGAAATGGTGCCATCAATTTTCCCAGAAACAGTGCTAGTGATAGCATGAGATTTAGCTCCTTCTTTTCCACGTACATTACCTCCTTGGTTAGCTCCCCTTTTAGCCCCAGAATTAGCGTCGTACGTGCCTAAATAGTTAATTAATTAGGGTTTTTTGGTTAAGTGGATTGGGGCTTTGAGTATTATTAAGAGAAAAAATAAAGTTCTAGATACTCTTCAAAAATTTCATGTTGTTGTTGAACGGGATATTAATAAATTATTTAGATGCATTATAATATATAATGGTGGGGAGTATTGTTTCAAGGCCTTTGAAGAAAATTATAGTAAATAAGGAATAAAGCATGATAAAATACTTCATCATACCCCACGATAAAATGGAATATCTAAGAGAATGAATTGGTCAATAACAAAAAAGGTGTTATGTATTCTCTTGAAATCTCATTTGCCCAAATATTTTTTGGAATAAGTTTCTTGCACATCATACTACCTAATAAATCCCTCTCCCTGGGCTTGACTTGATGGTGGAATTATAGAAAATACTTATGGACCTGTAAGGATTTACAATACAGTTGTTTGAAAATTTTTGGTTGTGAAGCCTATCTACACATATCTAAAGAAAAAAAGGTTCAATTTGGATGAAAAGTCATTTAAATGTGTTTTCTTAGGATATGTTAATAATGAATTAGGTTATCAGTTGTGGGATCCTCTAAAAGAAATAATTATGAGAAGTAGGGATGTCATTTTGAATGAAGGAAAAATGTTTAATGTTGTTGGCATACGTCTGGAGACACGAAAATTGTTTAGTACAACAAGAAAATAATCCAACACTACAACAAGGCATTCATGGAAATAATGAGAAACAAAGTGAAAATGAGGAACTACAACAAGAAGAAAATGGGAAGCCATTAAGAGATATCTCACTGCAAATTTTATCATTTTATAAATATACCAATCCACATAGAATTTCATAACCATATTCTCCATTAGAATATATGTGATTTTCTAATGAAGGTGAACATACTTCTTTGAAAGATGCTTGTTAAGGAGAAAATGGGACAACATGGAAAAATGTTATGCAAGAGGAGATAAAATCCAAACACAACAATAAGATGTGGGATTTGGTTGAAAGACTACACAGGAGACAGGTATTAATGAATAAGTGGTTTCACTTCATAAAACACGAATGAAGTGAAACTAAACAAAGTTTTAAAACAAGACTAGTGGTGTAAGGATTTGGAAAACAACAAGGTATTGGCATTACAGAAAAAATTTCCATAATTGTTAAAATGTCATAAATTCGCATAATACTTGGTCTTATAGCTACTCTAGATTTATAATTATAGAAACTAGATGTCAAGACAACCATCCTACATAGGGATTTGGAGGATGAGATATTTATTGAACAACCAAAAGGTTTTGTTAAAAATATTAATAGAATTTTGTCTGCAGGTTAAATAAGGGTCTATATGGGCTTAAACATGCTCTTTTTCAATGTATAAAAAGTATGACTCTTTTGAAATTGATCACTCTTTTAAAATATTAAATTCAAATTGATATGTATACATTAAAGGAGATGAAAATGGAAATTTCATTATCTTATTATCGTTATATGTTGATGGCATGTTAATTGTTGGAAAAGATAGATTGATTATTATAGATTAAAAGAAGAGCTAAAGCATGCCTCTTCAATGAATAATTCAGGATCATGAAGCTAAATTTTAGCGAAAAATATTATACATGACAGAGAAATAAAGAAACTATGGATATCATAGAAGAAATACGTTGGAAATGTATTGGAAAATTTTAACATAGTTAATGTAGAACCTGTAAGTACACCACTTCTATCTCATTTAAAATTAACAATTAATCATTGCCCCTTTATCACTAAATAAAAAGAATCAATATCAAATAATTTGTATACTTCAACTATATGAAACTTAATTTATGCAATGGTATACACTCACCCTGAGATTGCACAAGTAGTCGAAGTGGTAAGTAGGATTTGTTGCAAATGTAGGGAATGAATATTGGGATGAATTTAAATGGATTATGAGATAACTTAAAGGATCATCTATTATTGTTTATGTTTTTTAGGTATTGATACCTTATTGCAAGGATTTAAAAATGTTGATATGGTAGGTGACATGGATTTTAAAAGATCCACAACATGTTACATATATATATTTCTAGGAGAGGTAGTTTCATGGGTATCGAGATTACAAAAGGTGGTGGCTCTTTATACTACAAATACTAAGTATATTGCAGCTAGTGAAGGATTCAAGGAAATTATTTAGATGAGAAAGTTCTTGGAAGAATTGGGATTTTTTAAAGAAAAGTATGTACTAAATTGTGATAGCGAAAGTGTAATCCACGTTTCCAAAAACCCCACCTTTCAATGTAATACAAAGCACATTGACATCAGATATCATTGGATTCACCAAGTGTTGTGTTGGCTTGAGGGGTCCTGACCCAGGTTCAGATGTTCATGGTTTGCCAACAAACCCCTATACTACTGGCCCTTTCGGCAGTGACCTACTTGCGCAGGCCAAAGTCTCACCCGAAGTAGTATGGGTGGGTGCTGGAACTAGGTTTTTGCACCCTGGGAGAGGGTACATAAGTCAAGCAGAGCTGCGTTCACCATTATGGTGACCTGAACAGGTATCACATAACCTAGATTCCATTCACATCCACTTGCACAACAACAATATTACTCACAAAAATCAACAGATCATGAATTCATTTAACAATACGCAACTATTCCAGATATTCTTGTATGAAGCAAGCAGAACAAATCCAGATCGCAGCATAAACAAGTACACAAGTATATTCGCAACTTAAACCAATAAAACAGTAGCATATTAAGTAATCAAGACATCACAGATTCATATCATAGTAATTCCAGTGGATTAAGATAGGCAACAATACTTCCGTATTCATTAATCTTTCAGATCTACCTACAAAACCCCAAAAACCCAACCTCCACACACAATAGCAGAGTCTACACACAGCAGGACACAGGCCCTCTGCGCACACAGCAGTAGGAGTCCTTACCCAAAAACCCTGACCAGATCTATCGATTCGCACTTCGCATAAATCTCTTATCATTCTTAGCTTGTCCTACAGCTCAAAAAGGTTCAACTACTTATACTATTTTAGCCTATGCATCCAGTGGTCTAAAAAAAGTGGTTTGTAGACTCTTGGTCTACCCTTAACCCATTTAAAATGCTTTAGGGGCTTTTAACCACCCCAAAACCCCTGCGCTATACTAAATATAATCAGAAATATACCAAATGGGCCAGTTTCGCAGCTATGTAGAAGACCCTATTCCAACAGTCCCCAAACACAATCTTGTGACTTGTCCCGAGTCAATGTGCTGGTAGGTTCATCATTTGTGTTTTCATAGCTGCTCCGACCTTGTAGTAATTTGATCCAGTATGGTTTGATCCGACTACGATTAACATATTCTTGCAGTACATCACCGCGCAGGGTAGCCAGATGAACAACTCCACCATCCGTGATTTCCTTAACTGTATAGGGGCCAATACAGTGCTGTTGGAGCTTCCATAGATGTTTTGCAAATTGGTTATCATATAAGAGGACCAATTTATCCTGCGCGAAGCTCTTTTGGTGAATATTTCGTTCATGCCAGGCTTTATCGCAGGCATTTTGCACCTGTTGATGGAAATTATCTAGGAATCGATCTTCCTCCAAAGCCATAAGCTATGCTAAGCCCTCCTCCATGATGTCAGGGTCCGCCATGTTCGTAACTGTGGTGATACACAGACTAGGAATAATCTACTCCATTGGAATAATGGCCTCCTTGCCATAGACCATCCTAAAAGGAGTTTTCCCAGTTAGCTTTTTGTAGGTGGTTTGATAAGCCCAAAGAACTGATGGGACGTGTACGTCCCAATCGCTACGATTGACATTGCAGACCTTTGTCAGTGCTTGCTCCAAGATTTTCTTAAAGGATTCAACCACACCAGTTGCCTGTGGGTGATACGGTGTGATTTTTTCTTCATGGATTCGAAACTCTATGGTCAAAGCATGGATTGTGTCGTTAACAAAGTGCATACCCTTGTCGCTCATGAGGATCTTTGGACACCCAAATCTGGTCAAGATCTGCTCAAAAATAAAATGCGCAGTGGTATCTGGAGTACAATCCTTTACTGCTTGTGCTTCGGCCCACCTAGTTACATAATCAGTGGCAGTAATAATGTAGCACACTCCCGTCTTCGTTCCTAGTGGGTTGATAGGTCCTATGAAATCGATGGCCCACGTGTCGAATGCTTGTAGAGCCATTTGTAGTTCAAGGGGAATTTCATCCCTGCAGGATGGCCTCCCTGTTCATTGGCACGTATCGCAGGCTTTACAATGATCATGGGCATCACGATGCAGGGTAGGCCACCATAACCTAACCCTCAAAACCTTTTGTACCATTGATTTCCCTGTGTAGTTACCTCCTGCTACTCCGTCATGAGCTTCTGCCAATATAGCATGCCTTTCATGTTCTAGAACATATCGCCATAATACTTCATCCGCTCCCATCTTATATAACTGACATGCAATGATGGTAAAATATGTTGCTCGAGCGATTATCTCTTTCTTCTGTTTCACTGAATACTCTGGGGGAGCCATCCCGGTAGTCAAGAACTAAATGATATCAACGAAGTGGGCATCTACTACCTTAAGAGAAAATAGCTACACATTAGGTAATCCGTCTTCTAGGTTGATTGGCCCTTCACCACTCTCTATTCCTGAGAGGTGATCTAGCCCAACATTCAGCTTTCCTGGCTTAACGATGATTTCAAAGTCGTACTCCTGAAATAACAGTAACCATCGGCAGATTTCCCCCCCAAAACGGGCTTATTTACCAGGTACTTCAAGGCTAAATGGTCTGTAAACATTTTGAAGTGTCCTCCTAATAAGTAATGCCAATATTTCTGCAAAGCATACACCATGGCCAACCCCTCCCACTCTGTAGTGGAGTAATTACATTCAACGCCTGAGAGTTTCCAACTTGCAAAGGCAACCGGATGATCAATGTCTCCTTCTCCTGGCTGCATAAGGATAGCTCCAAGAGCAATTCCCAATGCATCAAAGTGGACATGAAATACCTTATCCCAATCAGGAAAGGTGAGAATAGGTGCCGAGACCATGTTTTCTTTAAGTAACTCAAAGCTCTTTTGACACTCATCATCCCAAAAGAACGAAACATCCCTTTTGAGAAATTTTTCCATAGGGGCCGTGATTAGTGCGTAGCCTTGAATGAATTTTTGGTAGTATCCTATGTGCCCAAGGATTGAACGTAGCTATTTCTCCATTTTTGGTATTGACAAGTTGATGATTACTGCAATTTTGGCAGGGTCCACCATCAGCCCTTGTTGACAAACTATATGGTCGAGCAGGATACCAAAGGGTACACAAAAGATACACTTCTTGATATTTAAGGAAATTTGGTGCTTTCGGCAGGCATCCAACATCATACACAAGTTAGATATGTGTGCCTTCACCAGGCCAAAGATGGTCCAATAATCAAAGTATACTTCTAGGAACTTGTGCATGAATTCCTTGAACACCGTAACCACTACCCGTGAAAAAATAACAGGGGAATTCTCGAGACCAAACAACATGACAGTATATTGAAAAGAGCCCCATTCCATGAAGAACATAGTTTTTTTGTGGTCTTCAGGAGCGATTCTAATCTGATGGTACTCGGAGAATCTGTCTGTAAAGGAGTATGCTTCCTGTCCCCCACTCTATCCAAAATTTCGTCTGAGAATGGTGTAGGGAATGGGTCATGAACACAGGCATCGTTCAACTTGTGTAGGTCGGTGCAGATCCAAATCTCCCCCTAGCCTTTTTCTCTTGAACCACCATCGGGCTAACCCAGTCAGACTGTTCGACAGGTTCGATGATACCTGTAGCGATCATTTTATCAAGCTCTTCCTTGAATTTTTTCTTATACTTGGGCTTTAACCTATAGGGTTGTTTTTTTATGGGCCGAGCATCTGGCTTCAGAGTGATATGCATGAATCCTAAGTCCCCTGTGATCCCCTTTAGTTCTAAAAAATTTTTTGGGAATAAGTTTTGGTACTCGGTGAGTAACTCGGCCACTTTGCTTTCTGTATTTTCATCCCAATAGTCCCCAATCTTAGCCAACTTAGGATGTTCTTCCGTCCCAATAGTGACTTCGCGCAACCTGAGGGGCTTAGTGACATCCACCTCTTGTAGTAGGGGTCCTAAAATGGGGCACTCTCCTTGCAACTCCAGGATAGAGACATATCACGGGTCTTCTTCACTTTCTTCCCTTGCCAAGGTGTGGCAGTTGAAAATATCCTGCATCTGCGATTCCCATGTTGGTGCCACGAATGCTTTAGTGGAGCTAGGTTCTTGAACAAAAATGTATCTATACCCTGCAGAGCTTCATCAAGCACTTCTGACCCCCCTATGAGTCCAAATGTCCCTACGAATTCATCCCTCAGAGTTACCCAGTGGCAGGTGCATTGATGTAGCTCTGCATCTAGGTACCACGTAGTCGGGATTGGACCTAACACATGAATGAAAAAGTGATACCATTATTACATAACTCGGTCAGCCAATGCCTTGATCGAGGCCAGCAAGTGGTTACGCGGGTCCCCTGGGCTACATCTCCCACCATCTTGCATGTGTTGCATGCATCGCTAGATTAAGGGCCCATATCTTCCATTCTTTGGGAACCTCGGCTTCGAATGTTCGCAAAAATTCCCTAATACTACCAGAACCATAAAATTAGGGTAGGTCTCTTACCTCTAAGGAAATGTAGCAGAATTCCCTGGTGACACGAAGACATCGCAGTGCTGAGACATCATGCAACCGGTTTTGCCAATTCTCCATCTCCTCGTCAGAGTCAAAGAAGCATTCATTGCCCTTTTCCCAACAGAGTACACCTTCCTCCGTGGGGTTGATCCAATCTTCGTCCCACGCATTCAACTTGTAAATGTGATCCACCTCCTCTTCATCGTGTACCGGCTCTGTATATCATTCACCCTCAGCAGGATCTAATTTTAATATCACCATTGTGCCATTATTCTCAAACACCATGCTTCTCTTTTTGAGGTTGATAATACTACCCATATCTATGGCCTAATCCAATCCGAAGAGTGCAGGGTAGGGGTCTGCATATTCTACAATTTCTATTACCTCAAAATCAGCTCGAGCCTTTACTCCTGTGATATCCACTGTAATTTTAGACAACCTTCCTAGCGGCATGATTTTCTATCGATTTTCCATGCACAACTGAATCGTGGACCATTCCAAATTAGGCTCTCCCATTCGTTGCCAAGTTTTCTTAGGTAACGCGTTCACATCCGACCCTAGGTCGAAAATAACCTGGCTCATTTCGTAGTCACCGATCTACGTAGACAACTGCATTTCTCTTCCTGTGTGTTTCTTATACCTTTATAGCTTGTGCACATCCTTAAATTATGGATTTAGATTGGGTCATGCTGCTCAACTATCTATTAATGCCTGAAGGTTCTCCACAGCCTTTGGGTTGTGCAACAGTTTCATACATGCTTGCAAAAAGGGCTCACCTCCTCATCTGCCTTGAGGTTCACAGGCGGTCGAGCAGTAGTTGCCTCTGTCTCAGAAAAGTCCTTACGAGCTGTGATAAATGTTTCTTTCCCCATTATTAGGTCCATGCCTTCTTGTTTGATAGCGACTTGAAGGATCGGAGGTTCCATCGCAGCCTCCTCCTCAGGCCCCTTGGTGGCCATCCTACTGCGTGTCACCACATTCACACTCAGATCTTTGTTTCGTAGCTCATCCTTAACTCTCTGCACATTCTGCGTAGGTGTCGAATTCTTTTCCTGCATTTTCGCTATCAATATCAGGAAATATTCAATCACATGGTCCAGCTGTCTACAATATCGGTAGGATTTCCTAGTGGGGTTTAGGCAGTCCCTTCCAAAGTTTCTTTCTTCTCCACAGTTATAGCATATTAGTTGACCTCGTCCTCATCTTGCACTTCCACCGCATCCTCCTCCCCTGCCCTTTGATGGGGAGCCGCCTATATGTACGAGGGTTTTTGGTGACACAGGGTTTGTACTATGGATAAGTTTCCTTGATCAATCATCAAATCATATGTTCGAAAGTTCTGTTCATCATGTCCCACCGATCTGTAGAACCTACACCATTGCTACTTTACCTCTCGAATGTATGTAGCAAGGTGGGGACAGTGGTTAGTGTCGTGCAGCCCTGCGACGCAGCAATCATCGCACCAGAGCGCTGGCCCACTAGGTCTCGTAGCTTCCCTAGGGCGTAATGGGCTAGGTCTCCTGACCTACACATAATCTTCTAATAGAGGACAGTTATCCTTGGTATGGCCATTCACCTGAAAATGTATGAACCATCTTTTGGGGCTAGCCTCTATCCCTCGTTCCATTCACAGGTTCTAGATCTCTACATGCATCGCTTCCAACTGTCCCTGGATCTGTTGGATGCCCATCTGAGTCTCATACCGAGGTGCAGCTTCTAACTTCATGGCACCTTCCAAGGCCTTCTCCTACGATTTGAAATTTTGGTGCCCCATAGGTACACGAGGTAGCAACATAGAAATAAACCATTCCGTGTGTTGTCTATCATCATATTGGAATCCCCCTTCTCTGATCACCTTCTTTATTCGTTGATCAGCCTCCCACATAGATTTAGAAGGTCCTTGCTTGAAGTCCCTTAGATCAGCCACGATTTGGGAGTAGGACTTAGGTTTCTTGAACTACTGTTTGAGGGCAGCCTTAATATCTTCAATGGTTGCATTTGAATTTTGGCTGATGTATCCCATGTACCAGTCCAAAGCTCTTCCTTTGAAGGCAAGGGATAGCTGTGCCCTTTTCATCGCATCACTAGCCACGTTCTACGCAGTCCATACCGATCATGTGACAAACCAGAACTAATCCATGTCTTCATCCCCCACACCCTTAAAGGTCATAAATTTTATGTGAACAACCATGTCTTCTTCCGGTGGCGAAGTGGTCGGTGAATTCTCACCTCTAGGTTGATTTGGAAGCGGTGTGGCTTAAGGACTCTGCGAAGCTACTTCCCTTACTAGAATGTGGACCAATCGATCTCCTTATAGGTTGGCCCTATAGTACTTGCTACTCTACGTTGTGCTCTCGTCAAAATCAGAGGTCATTCAATCGGTATGGCTACACAAAATACTCTATTTGCATAATAATATCTTGAGCAATAATGGCAAAGTCTTCAGGAACTTACCTCGGAACCCTGTGAAGAATCTTCACTCTGATTTAGAGTATGAGACAAACTGATTGATGGAAAATTCTATCACAAATCCTCCTAACATGTTGTCTACCCAATAGTACACTGTGCGAGTGATGGTGTTATCAGTCTTTTCTAGTTGCTGGATTAGTTCGGAGGTCCAATCTATGATCCGCTCGTCCTTCCAACACTTCTAAAAATCTACCAGTGTTGTGAGCCACTCCTGGAGCTCGATTGCAATCGTTACAAAGAATATCTCGTAGATATTTTTGAAAATGTACTTATTCTTCCACTCTTCTGTGGTCAACCTCTTACTGCGGTTTTCTTTTATGGAAAATTCCTGAACTTGTTGTTCAAACCATTCATCAATTTCCTTTCTCTCTGGCTTCTAGTATGGCCTTAGCATTACCTGATCCCTCTCTCAAAATGCTCCAGGTCGCGGCAAGGGAACCATTTGTTGGCTCGAGGGGTCATGACCCAGGTTCAGATGTTCAAGGTTTGTCAACAAACCCCTATACTACTGGCCCTTTCGGCAGTGACCTGCTTGTGTACGCCAAAGTCTCACCCGAAGTAGTATGGGTGGGTGTTGGAACCAGGTTTCCACACCCTGGGAGTGGGTAGGTAAGTCAATCAGAGATGTGTTCACCCTTACGGTGACCCGATCTGGTATCAAAAAACCTAGATTCCCTTCACATCCACATGCACAACAACAATATTACTGACATAAATCAACAGATTGTGAATTCATATAACAATACGTAGCTATTCCAAATATTCTTGTATGAAGCAAGCAGAACAAATATATATCATAGCATAAATAAGTACACAAGTATATTCACAACTTAAACCAATAATAAAACAACATATATTAAGTAATCAAGACGTCACATATTCATATCATAGTAATTCCAGTGGATTCAGATAGGAAAAAATACTTCCACATTCATTAATCTTTCATATCTACTTACAAAACCCCAAAACCCCAACCCACACACACAACAGCAGGGTCCGCACACAGTAGGATAGAGGCCCTCCGTGCACACAACAACAGTAGTCCTTACCCAACAACCCTGACCAGATCTATCAATTTTCACTTAGCAGAAATCTCTTATCATTCTTAGCTTGTCCTAGAACTCAAAAGGGTTCAACTACTTATACTATTTTAGCCTATGCATCCAATGGTCTGCAAACCATGGTTTGCGGACTCTTGGTCTACCCTTGACCCATTTACAATGCTTTAGGGGCTTTGACCCACCCCAAAACCCCTGCACTATACTAAATATAATCAGAAATATACCAAATGGACCAGTTTCATAGCTTTGTAGAAGACCCTGCTCCAACATGTTGGATGATGACCTGCTACAGTTGGAGTAAATAAACACAGAATGAAATCCATTTTACATGTTAATAAATTCCTTGCCGAGGGATAAGATATTTTGGGGACTAGATTAGTAGCAATAATATTCACATAAGATTATACTTGGCCTCAAGTGTGAGATCATTATGTGTGTGTCCAAACATATAAACCAATATCTTTTTTTTTATTAATTTTCTCAAATATAACAAATACTACTCCTCAAATGTAATGAAATATTTTCCTTGAATGTAACAAAACATTCTTCTCAAATCTAATGGATACTTCACCTTGAATGTCATGAAGGATTCTCCTTGAATATAATGGAGAATTATTTAGTAAATAATGTTGAATTCATCCATTGTGTGTGAAGTGATTGGGAGTTGGGCTCACAAGTTGAAGCTAGTGTAATTTCTACTAATAATATAAAAGTCATTCATCTTTCCCCATGGTTTTTCCCCGTACATTATTAGTTTTTCCACATAATATTTGTGTTGTTTTCTTCTTGATTGTGTGTGTTATTTTATTTATTATCAATATTATATTAATGAGAATTATATAAGCTATTATTGATCTCAGATATGTTTTTGTTAATTCATTTATTTTTGTTTAAAATAACTTATACCAAAGATAAATCATCTCCACAACATCTATTTTGTCGAGAAAAAATGACCATTTTCCTTTCCTATTAGTGTTACATATTATAAATGAATGTCAAGACTCATAAAGTTTAAATATTTATCTGTTTATTCAAACCCTAGCAACAGCGTAAAAAATCCCCTAGGTAATAAGAACAATTTATTAAAATAATTAAAAATCCTCAAGAATATTCCCATATATATATATTCCCATATATACATATAATTGTGTATCTATCTATATTCAATAGCCATGAGTGTGCATGGAAAGTGGATTATTTTTTTTTATGAATAATATATCTAGAGTGAATAGGGTGTAAATGTTTCACAATAGTTTAGGTAGCACAACCATATTAGTAAATATGGTTGATATATGTTTATCGACATTATTTTCATATGTTAATTGGAATATAAACAGTGGAAAATGTCATCGATCAACATATATCAAGCACATTTTCTAATGTGCTTACGATAGTTGATAATCAACGTGGATGGGTTGGATTTGTTGACTATGATTGACTATGGTTGAATGTGGCTAAAAATATTCAATTTATATGGGTGAGGAGGGTATATTATGGTCAATATATAGTTAACTATGGATTACCATGCTTGTCCATATCAAACTATAGTTGGCTATGATAGATTTTGATTGACTAGGTTGACCATGGTTTTCCATGTTTTGTAATGGCTGACAATGGTTGACCATGGTTGATTATGGTTGGACATGATTACAATGTTTATGATGTTGATCATGGATGAACATGGGTTTACAAAATAGGACCATGGTTGACTATAGTTTTTTATGATAGATTAGGGTTGTCCATGTTGACAATGAATGGTTTTGGTTGACCATGTTCAACCATGGAGACCTTGGTTGAAAATGTTGGACCATTCTAACGATGTTGACCAATTTAAAGTATGAGTTGACCATGTTTTTTCAAGTTTAACTATGGTTGACTTTGGATGACTATGTGTATCTAAGGATGTTTATGGTTTAACATCACTAATAATGAGTGATAATGTTTGATCATGTATGATCGTGGTTGAGTTTATTGATCATAGTAGAGCTATGTAAAACATGGTTGATTATGATCAATGTATGATTCACTATGAGTGAACATGGTTGATAAATATTGTCAGCATTTACCTATAGTTTACCATGGCTGACCATGGTTTCCCATGATGCCCACGTTGACTATGGTTGACCATGTTTGGCCATGTTGTCCGTGACTGAACACAATTTACTAAGTCGACCACGAAACAATTATTTAACATGATTTAACCATGTTTGATATTAATTGACCATGGTTGCCCATTTTGTCTATGACGTACAATGCTTAACTATGGATAACTAAGGGTGACTATGGTCACCATCTCGTTGACTATGGTTAACCATTGTTGACTATGGTTGTATATGGTCAACATATATTTGAATATTATTGACTTTTGTTGGCTATGGTTGACCATGCTTGATGATGGATGAAATAGGATCAACCATGGTTGAGGATGCGAGATGATGGTTGACCATGGTTGACAAAGTTGATGATGATTGGCCATAGTTGACTAAGGGTTGACGAGGACTAACCTTTGGTGACCATGCTTAGTTATTGGTGACAAGGGTTTACAATGATTAATTATGGTTAAATGTGTGTTACCATTAATTACCATGTTAACCATGGTTTACAACTATTGAGATGGTTTGAGCATGGTGGACTATGTTAGAATTTATTATCCATGTCTAATTATGGATGAGATTGTAAAAGAATGGTTGACTATGGTTAATTTTTTTTAACTATGGGGTGGGGGGGGTTTATTGACCATGGTGGGAAACATGTAGCGATAGATGAATAGGGTTGAGCATATCGGCTATCCTTAACAAAGTGATCGACCATGGATGTCGATGAATGTTCATGGTAGCCATGGTTAACTATGTTGACCATGGTTGACCATTGTTGAGTTATTTTAACCATGGTGGATTATATTTGACTAAGTTTGAATACATTGGCTATGGTTGATTATGGTTGATTATGATTGACTATGTTTTCCATGTTGTCAATGTTGACTATGGTTGACTATGTTGAATGTGCCAACTATAGTTTACTGGGGTCAATGTGTCACAATGGTTGACCATTTTGACATTAATAATTTGTCACATGTTTGATCATATTAACTATTATCGACCATGTTCAAAATGAAGAATAGGTTAGACCATATCTAGCCATGGTTGGTAATGGATGGCCATTATGACATCATTAGATTGTAACACTAAGATATGGTTGTCATATTCTAGCATCAAATTTTTATTTATCAGCTTGTGATGTTGATTTTTATTCATTTCATTATGACATGGATTTTTGTTCATCACATTGGAATGTCAAATTTGGTTCGTCACATTGTGAAAGAGCTATTTATTTGTCACATTGTGAACTTGTTTTTTTTTGTCACATTGCTATGTTGATTTTAGTTTGTCATATTGCATTGCTGATGTTTGTTTATCAAATTACAAAGTTCAATTTTGTTCATCACATTGTCACATTGATTTTTTATTGTTATATTGTTAAGTGGATATTTTTTTGTCATATTGCGACATCAAGTGTTTATTCATCAAATGCAGTGAAATTTTTGTTTAACACATTACAATGTCAAATTTTATTTATCACATGGTATGTCAACTTTTGTTTTTTACATTGTGACATTGATTTTAGTGTATAAGATGGAATGTCATTTTTGTCAAATACATTGCGATGTTAAATTTTGTTTATCACATAGTGATATCAATATTTTCTTGTCACATTTTAGTATCAATTTTTTTTATTATATTGCAAGTCAACTTTTTTTCATCACATTGTGACATTGAGTTTTGTTAATAAAATCTACTATTAAGTTTTTTTCATTCTATTGCAATTTCAAAATATGTTCATGACATTGAAGCATAGTTTTTTTCTTGTCACATTATGACATTGATGTATTTTAACATGGTTGAGCATGTTTGAACATGATTGTCTATGATACATTGTGATTGATTATGAGTGAACATTATTGACCAGGGTTAAATATGGTCACATTGTTGGCAATGTTTGAGCATGGCTATGATTAACTATGGTCAACCATGGGTTATTATGGGTGATCATTGTTGACCATGGTAGTCAATTTTTAACTATAGATGAAATTTTTTAACCATGGTTATCAATGTTTCAATATAGACTAAGAGGGTTAGCCATATTAACTATGGTTGATCATGGTTAACCATTTTTGTGTTGTTTGACCATGGTTAGTTGTTGTTGTGTTGGTTGACCATGGTTGAATGTTGTTGATGTTGTTTGGCCATT
The DNA here is from genome assembly GCA_034641835.2 of Pinus albicaulis. Taxonomy (NCBI): domain Eukaryota; kingdom Viridiplantae; phylum Streptophyta; class Pinopsida; order Pinales; family Pinaceae; genus Pinus; species Pinus albicaulis. The sequence goes on from CM076577.1 coordinate 352,237,656, forward strand.
TCTAATATATTTTCACCATTCTTAACAAATGTTGAGTTGGCTTGACCATTTTTCGGCTAGTTTGAACATGGTTGTCAGTGTGTAACTATAGATGTGTATGGTTAAACATGTTGACTATGGTTGAACATGTTAACCATGGTGACCATGTTTGATCGTAGTTAACCTTAACATGATATTTACCTCTATTTTAAAATTAATCACTTAAATAGAAACAAAATTATTCAATATTTCAATATGATATTCCTTATCTCACTTATTAGATATAACTCAATTTTAAATAGATAAATTAACTTTTATATTGTAAAATAGTAAAAATGTTAATCTGACTATTAAGATTATATTTATGTCGATGGGTGTTTCATTGTGAATCTCACCCCAATAAGATTTGTCTTCCCTTTTCCCCCTATTTTGGAATTTGTCTCTTCCAGTTGTGATTAGATTGCGTGACATCTATTTCACTTTGTCATCATATTTGTTTCACTGTGTTTCATAGTGGTTTGAGAGAGAATTTTTGTCAAGGGTATAATTGTAGGCATTTCAGTTACAGGTGGAATGGTGATTCATGTGTTGGAGTTGGAAAAATTGTCAGAGCATGGTGGAAATGGAAGGCTTTACTTCCATCAACAAACTGAAAATCCCACAACTCTTCATTCAATTATTTAGATAATGGGGTGCAACGAGACTGTCAGGATTTGTAGATACCACACACAATTTCCAACATGGTTATTTATAGACAGACCTATGTGAAAAAAACCCATAGGGTTGTTTGCACTGAGGTATGCTCCCTTTTGTATTTTTGAAACATTTTGTGCATCAAAGGAATTATTTGATTTCATCTATGTCTCGCTCATTTAATTCTTTATTATTTTAGCTTCATTGTATTAAAAAAATAAAAAATAAAAAATAAATAGTGAAAAACTTGTGTTTGCTCAAATTTTTAAAATAATTTTCTTTGGGAATAAAAAAAATATTTCTTTCGGAATCAAAACATTTTTTTTTTCTGCAAGTGTTTCAAGAAACATGAATCAAAGGAAATAAATGAGCATACTTCTTCCAATATCACGAGAACCAAACATCATCTCTTTGAATCCTACTCCATTCAAAGAACACCTTTCCATCTAAATCAATGGGGACTTGCATATGCCAATTTTCTTGTGATTTTAATGCCATTTTAATAGCTGAATTTTGCCAAAATCCCCCAATATTGGCACCAAATAATATTCCTTTTAAACTCGTTTCATTCAAATAGTAGGCTTCTATAAAAATTCTCAAGAACTTGAATTTGTGCATCCGACATCATCCATTTGAAATTCACCATGAAAATAAGAGACTCTTTCCATATCCCACAAGATTTGTGCCATATAATATCCTTTTGAAACCAATTCCAATCAAATATAAGACTTGTTCCAAAATTCCCTGAAACTTGCAGCTGACATCATCTCTTTGAAATTCATGCCATTCAAATAGTTGACTCTTGCCAAAATTGTTAGGACTCACATCTGAAATCATCCCTTTGAAACCCAAAGTCGTCCCATCTAAAGAATATACCTTTGCCAAAATTTCTCTAGAAATTAACTTAATATTATCCATTTGAATGCCAAGAGACCCAAATAGCAAGCTTATGCTAGCATCTCCCAATGCCTCCACTTGTCATTTTCCTTTGAAACACATGATATTTAAAGGTCATAGTGCTACCAAAATTACTTGGGTATTACACCAAATATCATCTCTCAGCAACTCATGTTGTTTAGGTGGGGTATACCTCATGTGTGTAGAACCCTCATGAATGGTTAAAGGTAGTTTTTCCAATCTAGTGAATCAATGCCCCATTGGATTCCAATTGTAACGCACTCCCCAAGAAGAAAGATACATGGATTACCCAAAATGGGGGTTTCTTACCAACTATGAATTGCCACTCAACAAAAATTGCATCATCACCAATCATTTTCTTCTTTTTTCAACACAGAAATAAAAGAGCTCGTTGTTTTCCACCTCTAACTTCAAGGAAAACTAGGGAATTGTGATAACAAAGCTTCGTATTGCTATGATTTTTAATGACAATATTAAATTATAACTAAAACTTCCACTTCATGAACATTATGTGACTACATGAAAATGATATAACAATGCTTTTTTTGGATGGAATATGTTTAGAGATTGTTAGGCTAAACTTCATGGACATTTTATTCTTGCATTGCTAATATACCATTCTTAATTTATAGTTTTGTCCTAGCTACTACTTGCAGTCATTATTGGGTTATAATTTTTATTGTATGATCTGTTTCTTTGGTGTGAGGGGATAGTGCTAGTGAATTTTCCCCTTTTGTTGTCAGTATTTTTCAAAAACTATGATCGTGTAATTATGGACAAAGGTATGATAAATCCCAATTCCAATGTCATTACTGTAAGAAGTAGGGGCACTATGCCAATGAATGTAAAAAGAAACAAAGTGACATGGGTAATAGACCTAGTGCTAACTTTACTAAAGAAACGTAGAGTCAAGAAAATTTGTTTTTAGCATGTAATATGACTGAAGAGAAGAATGAAGATATATGGTCTCTAGATTTAGGATGTAGCAACCATATGACTGGAAACATCCCTATGTTTTCCATGTTGGATAAAAATGTAAGTCTCAAGTAACATTGGGAACAGAAATCAAAGTCTCTCTCATGGGGAAAGGCAGAGTAAGTGTCTTGACAAGAAAAGGAGAAAGCAAATCCATATCTGATGTATACTATGTACCAGGTATGAAGTGTAACCTTTTGAGCATTGGATAGCTCATTGAAAAAGGATACAATGTATTATTTGAAGATGATGTATGTACCATCATGGATAGCCCCAAGGGTTAGCTCAATTGGTTGAGTCCCCGCTTGGAAGTACTCCTAGATTGAGAGGTCATAGGATCAAATCTCCTAGACGCCCGTGGGGTTAGGCCAACAGTAGATCCGTTCAGAAGGATTTACTGTGATTCATTAAGATCGTGGATGTAGCTAGTACATGTGTGCGGGCACATAGAAACGTGAACCACTATGAAAAAAAAAAAAAATGTACCATCATTGATATACCACCAAGAAAGAAATGTAATGCAGAAGTGAAGATCACAAGAGACAGAATGTTTCCTGTCAAGATGAGAGTAGATTTTAAGAAAGGAGTTGCAATGGAAGCTGTGACTCAAGAGACATTCCAAAAGGTGGCCAAATATGAAAACTGGCTATGGAATTTGAGATTTGGACATCTCAACTTTGGAGGCGTACATTTGTTGCACAGATAAGGTATGGTAAATATATTACCATTGATTGAAAAACTAGACAGCCTTTGTGAAGGCTGCATCTTGGGAAAATAACATAGAGAAAGCTTTCCATCAAAAAAGAGCATAAGGGCAAAAGCACCCTTAGAAAAGTCCATTCAGATTTATGTGGACCAATGAAAACACCTTCTTTAGGAGGAAAGTACTATATGTTAACTTTTATTGATGACTACACAAGAAAAACATGGGTGTATTTCTTAAAGATGAAGAGTGAAGTATTTGAGAAGTTGTGCCACTTTAAATATCTTGTTGAGAATCAAAGTGGGCAACATATAAAATTTTTGAGAATTGATAGAGGAGGAGAATATATCTCCAAATAGTTTATGCGTTTTTGAAGAGAAAATGGAATTCACAAGAAATTACAGCAAGGTATACACCATAGAAAAATGTAGTTGCGAAAGGAAAAACAGAACCATCATGGATATGGTAAGAAACATGTTAAAGGAAAAAAAATTGCCAGATTAATATTGGGCTGAAGCTATACATTGTGCAGCATATGTGCTAAATTGGTGCCCAAAAAATAGTGTGATGAACAAAGTTCCAAAAGAAGCATGGAATGGCATAAAACAAATTTTCACCCACATGAGAGTATTTGGATGTGTGGCTTATGCACATATTTCAGATCAGCTAAGATAGAAGTTGGACAGTAAGGGGGAGAAGTGCATATTTTTTAGATAAAGTGATGAATCAAAAGCATGCAGATCATATAACCCATCCACTAAGAATTTTAATGCAAGCAAAGATGTACAATTCATTGAAGAAGAAGCTAGGGATGGAAGCATTGAGAAAATAGTGAATGTAAAAACTTGTTTGTCTCAAGAAGATGATGAGGAAGAAATGGAAGGAAGAAATCCCTCATTAGCAACACCACCTCCACCAACAAAATCACAACAAGGAAAACCTCAAGTAGGTATGAGAACACTCTTGAGAAGTGATGAAAGTGCTTCTCCAAGCAAGATACAACCAATGAAGGTTTAAAATATTTAAATCAAATCTATGAGAAAGAGACAACCAATGAAGGTATAAAATATTTATTTGCATTGTATTATCATATATAAGATCCTATTAATTTTGAAGAAGCCGTAAAAGATAAGAGATGGATAGATGATATGAATGAAGAGATTAATGCAATAGAGAATAACAATACATGGGAATTAGTTGATCTCCCAAAAGGTAAAGAAGTGATTGGAGTAAAATGGGTCTCTAAGACCAAAAGCAATGCTGAAGGTAAGATTGAAAGGGACAAGGCCAGACTTGTTTTCAAAGGCTACAAGTAGCAACAAGGAAGAGATTATGAAGAAAATTTTGCACTAGTTGTAAGAATGGAAACAGTGGGAGCAGTGTTGTCTATTGCAACACAACATAAGTGGAAATTTTATCAAATGGATGTGAAATCAACATTCCCAAATGGAGTATTGATGGAAGAGGTTTATGTTTAACAACCTCTGGGCTATGAGAAAGAAGGCCAAGATCACAAAGTATGAAAATTGAAGAAAGCTCTATATGTGCTGAAACAAGCACCAAGGGCATGGTATAGTAGATTAGATGCTTATCTACTGGAAAATGGGTTTAAGAAATGTGAAGGATAACCCACATTATATATCAAATAAAAATATGGTAAGATTCTCATTATTGTTTTATATGTTTATGATGTGATATTCACAGGTAATTATTCTTACCTCATTGAAAATTTTAAGATAGTCATGAAAGAAAAAATTGAGATGAATGATATGGGATTGCTGAGATAATTCTTAGGAATAGAAGTAGAGTAAAATGAAAATACAATTTTTTTTTCTCAAGAAAAATATGTGAAATAAGTTTTGGAAATATTTAACATGCAGGATTTCAAGGCATCAATAACTCCTACAGTGATGGGATTGAAATTGAGCAAGGAAGACAACAACAAGGATGTAGATCCAAGTTTATATAAGAGCATAGTTGACAGCCTTATGTATTTAACTGCAACTAGGCCTGATATTATGGATTATATAAGTTTAATTTTTAGATTTATTGAAATGCCAAAAGAAACACATTGGCAAGAAGAAAAATAATTCTAAGATATGTCAAAGGAACGAAGGGGTATGGTATTCTATACACCTCCTTTGAAAATTTTGAGTTAATTGGACATACTAACAGTGATTGTGCTGAAATTATAGATGACAGGAAAAGTACATATGGATAGGTTTTTCACTTATGATCAGGAGCCATTTCATGAGGTTCTAAGAAATAGCCAATTGTGGCTTTATCAACAGTAGAGGCAGAGGCAACTACTACAACAGCATGTCAAGTAGTATGGATGAGAAGAATGTTAAGAGATTTGTGCCATGAACATGTAAAAGGTACAATAGTTTATTGTGATAATAGCTCAACAATAGTATTATCCAAGAATTCAGTGTTTCATAAAATAACAAAATACATTGATACAAAGTATCATTATATCAGAGAATTGGTGAACAATGGAGAAGTTGTTTTACAACATTGTAGAATAGAAGAACAATTTGCAGATATTTTGACAAAGCCATTGGGGAAAAAAAGTTTTAATTATCTCAAAAAATGTGTGGGAATGCAAGATAGCAATAGTTGTGATTAAGGGGGAGTGTTGGAAATAACCCCAATTGCAATATGAATCAACACGACAACAACATCAATTTTTGATTTGATCTCAATGAAGAGAAGGACACAACAGCTGAATTTTCATTTTTGCACTCAACCTATTCATTCAATTTTTGGGTTTAATCCACCTGTAATAGCCGATTTCTTTTTACACTGTCAAAGACTTCCTGCTTTTCAAAATCGTGGTTTGACCCATGCAAACCCTCGCCATAAACCCTTGCAACAACCACATTGATTTACCGTGCCATACAATTTGAATTCAAAACCTCCCACGTCAACTCTTGTAGACCCTTCCAATCCATATCACCCTAACCCCGACCAATCGGTGCTTATCGCACGCTCTGTGCTCATGTCATCAACCCTCCGAAATCGCGTGACAGCGCGACCCCACCTGCCAGATTACCATCTCTTGCAACCAATCAAAAGGTTGCTGCACTGTTTAACTGCCTACATCACTCGCGCGTTGTTTGATGCGATAAACCTTCACAATTTTCCTCCCCATTCATTTATCATATTTTTTGACGCTGACGTCACCCGATGCGATTCCCCATGAGATAAGCCTATCGAATTATATTTGTAATGTCGTGGCAACATAATTTTCATTTACCATAGTTTTATTTTAAATATAGTTTTTTATGTTTAATATTTTAATATTGTGGCTATGGCCTGTATTGTAAACATACACACACACACACACACATATATGTTTACAATACAAAGAATAGTATGTATGTGAGAGTAGTAAATAGATAGTGTGCAATAGTTGTGCAGTGGAGCAGAGTGAAAGAGAAACCAGAACAACAATTCTAATGATTGTAAAAGTGAAAGCAAATGAATGAAAGATATGTGTTTTTATCTTCACGGTCTATGTTTTTTTTTAATGCTCCATCTGCAGTTTTATTAATGAAATCTCTGTGTTGAAAGACGAAAGAAATTCCTCAGTATTGTGTTAAGGATTTATCAGAAAATCCAACATATATATTTCATCAAATAAACCAACTCAACATAAATATTGCTCCAGTTTCTAAGCCTAGTTAAGCCGAAAGAAAACTCAACTAAGAAAAGGGGGAGAATCCAGTAACAGCTCCGATGAGGAAGAGTTACATCGATGAGAAAAAAAACATAGGAGCCCCTTTTATCTCATATGGAATGAACCACTCCGATAAATTAGGGTTATAAAAGACAACTTGCCTGGGAGCGAGCAAGAGTGGATAGTCAGAAGAAGCCAAATTTTAACCAGTGATGCCAGTTAAAAGAAGACTTTAAATCCTATAGGCGTTGAAATTAATTGTGGAAGAAAAAAAATAGGATTAGCTACAATGTTGGCTAAAAAGAACTTATTAAACATAAATGAGTATGTTTTTTATGCATGAATAAAATACAAAAAAAAAACCTTGAAAAATGAGTTCTTATCTACAATAAGACCATGTTGGTCATAATCCTTGAAGCCACATTCCTCTTCCTGCAAAGAATAATGGAAAAAATAATTTTTAGTATTCTGTAACGCTAAAAAATAATAATAATGCGTATAATATAACCGATGAACAAACTAAAATTACACTAACTAGAGGTCGTGTCGCACCATGTAAATATAAGTGGAAGTCATGTTCCAGTAATATTTCCTTGGAATATGCCTATCGAAACAAAAGGAAGAAATATAATAAAAAAGGAAACAAGAAAATAGGGAAAGAAAAATCTTCACAAAGCCAAGCGAGGTAGAGATCTTACTAGTGTAGAACCGAGAAGTGTGGTCAAGCCAATCTCAGTGGAAAGGAAATCAAGAGAGAATATTACTCTGATTTTCGTACCTGATACAGATGAGAAGGAAACCTTTGTGAGTACCTAGACTTAGATCGAACTATACATAAAAAGCAATTTGAAAATAGTTAGGGTGGAAGGACTTGCCTGTATTGATGTAGGGCAGAGGCACAACATGCCCTGGTGAGTGCCATAGTGACAGGAAAAGTAACTAGGTGTTAGGGTTCTTCATCCTCTCATGGCGACGTTGCAGAGACTTGACATGTAGAAGCAGAAATGGAAATTTCCCAAATGGCACATGTGACCTATATTATCAAACTTAATGTGATTGTGACTCAAATCCTCACAAAAAATTAAATTAAAAATTCCAATAAATATATAGAAGCACCATATCACATGCCCTAAAATCACAAATAATCCCAAAACAACATGCATACGTCACCCATAGATACTAAGGTCATTGGTCCAAACATTAAAAATTGGAAATCATATCATAATTAGAAGAAGGATGTAGCATACTTGTATATCACAACTATTTCGAACATTACACTTGAAGGCGTAGTGCTATACAAAAACATTATGAAGAGAGAATTTATTGCGATCACCAATATTTACATCACCCACAAAACACACCACTGGGTTTCCTAGGAAGTAATGCCTTGAGATGAAAACCAACAAGGGAAGGAATGGTGATAGTTAGTAATTGTAAAAATAAAATTGAGACTAGAACTTATATAAAAGGAGTGTAAACAAAATAAAATAAATTGTAATGAGGATCTATTACATTTAATATGATTTATAAATGTGACAATTTTTTTTTTATAAAACTCTATGTAAAAAAAAAATGTTTTTTTTGCAATAACACATGGAATAATTAAGTGATAATGACTGTTAAATTTTATTCACATGGAATGATTAAGTGATAATGAATGTTAAATGTTATTCATAGCTTCATTCAAGAGAAGGGTTAGAAATGGATGTATTTAATCGTTTTTCACCATTTTTATGACATTTATTTAGAAATTATTATTAATTGGTAATGAACCCTAAATGGTATTTAAACAAATTATAATTATTTCATAATTATTTCTAAGTGGTCTAAGTGGTCTAAACGTCCTCTTGTTGCTTTCCAATGTTACTAAGGTGACCTGGAAAATTTACCACAAACAATTTTTACTTAGTAAATTTTTACTAGTCAAGTTTCAATGAAAAATTTGTAAGGGAAGCACTCCCTACCAAATCCTACATTATTTATCAGCAACTCCCTACCTGAGTTGTGGAAAACTTGGGGGTCAGATTCATTAATCTTAATAATTAGACATCAAGGAATCTAGTCTATTATCCATAACTATAATATCTGCCTTTGATGTTAAACATACTAATATGATTTAATTGATTTAATGTTGTGACCCCTCATAAATATTTACACCTATAAATTTCAATGTTTAATATGATACATTTACTAGGATTTACGGAGGTCCTTGTTAAATATTCAAGCCATCGTCTAGTTAAGATAAGTTTGAGATAGTCAATTCGTGTGTTTACCAATGGTAGTTTACAATACCATGGTATTGGATATCCCATGGTATGTGTCCATGTTATTTGTTATGATGAATCACATTTAAAGGCCCAAGGAAATCCATTAATACAAAATGTAAGGGTACAAGATTAGATACATCTTAACTATGGAATTAATCCCTGTTAGCACTTAGTAGATCTAGATATAAGAAGGATCTATGCTATTTTACATAATAATTAATGTTTATGGAGTCGTTGTGTTGGTTGATTATTAAAAGAAAAAATTTAAACATAATATGACTGTATGTAATATTTGTCTAGTCGATTATAAAATGTTACCAACCTTTGAAATTACATAATAAAATATGAATGTTACCAACCTCTGAAATTATATAATAAAATATGACACTTAACGCAAAGAAAATTTCTAATGGTACCTAAAATTAAATTTTTTAAGGTAACAAACATACTAATTCTATCATCAAATAACTTACGGACACTTTAAAATTGTCTCAACTTCTACTAGAATAGTTTCTCAACACAACCAGTGTGGTATTTACTATATCAAATTGTAATTAAAGTGGTCAATAATACTAATATACAAAATCTCATTTTCATCAAATAATATTATTCAACTTTTTAAGAGGAACCATAAATAATATTATAAGAAATAATGTAAGGAATCCAAGATTAAGACGTCAAATATTTTCTTTTGAAAATTCATATAAATTCTCTTATATATTTTATTATGACACTTTTATTGCAAAAAATAGTGAATAGAGACATTCAAAGTAGTGAACGAAAAAAAATAAACTTAATCTTGTTAAAGTTTTAAATTCCAGTTCGACTGAATAAATCCAAATTTAATGAAATGTGTTTTTTTTTTCAAAGTCCTTGTAATATAATTTTTCCAATTTTAATGAAATATGTCTATCATGTCATTCAATTTCAGTTTTCTTTGTTTTAGTAGTGGGTGCATATGAATTTGCTAACAAACTAGTCCATGTGCTTCCCTACTGTTGCAGTGAATGAATTATGATTAGCTTGATGAGTGCATGGTTGGCTAAGCATCTCTTTGGATGTTTTAAAATATTCATCACATATTTCACATGGTTTAAATATTTTGGAAAATAATAGGGAAAATTTATCACTTTTCCATTATAAATATTTGCCAATAACTGAAAATGATAACTAAATACTATCCAAAACATCCCTCACAAGTAGCGAAATTCTGAATAAATAAAGACACATGACCCCAATAGTGGAGAAGGAATGTTATATCAATACCTCTCCCCTTTCTCCTTAGTTCCTCTCCTCACAGTAAAAATGTTTCCCATGCTATTGGAATTTTGATTCTCCTAGAAAACTAGCAAGTCCCTTTTTGAGGTAAATATGAAACCCTGACAGTTATGTCATTTGTAACAACAATTATGAATCCTTTAAACTGTTAATGATGTTCTTGTAGAGCCTATGTGAATTCCATATAAATTTGTTCGTTGAAACCCTACAGATTCTGAAAATAGACTAACCACCCTTCATTGCTAAATATTTCTAAGTCTTCTGGATGGTGTAGCATTGCATCAATGGAGTCTGGTTCAAGATGAACTGCCACTCCTCCTGTGGTTGTTTCAAATATTGTTACTGCTCAGATACTATTATAGGGTGGTGCTTGTTCAATGCAAACACTTGGTTAGAGAATGTGATTCGAATGAAAATTGGCAACGGGCAGGGAATAATTAAGGCTACCCTTTCAATGAATTCAAGCTTTCAATCATAAATGACAATCACCATGAATGATTTCCATTTAGTTACATTGATTTTCAAGAGTAGTGGATAATTACTTATTTATGATAAGTGTGTTGTGCATCCATGAGATGGTCATTACCAAATTTGGCTACATTCATAGTGTATCGTATGATACATACCATATAATCATCCCCCCAACTTAGTTACAAAAGTTTTCCTTGAGATGTGTAATATAAAAGGTCATGTCCAATGGAATAATAAGGAGAAAAATATGATGTTGCAGAGAAACCTATAGATGAAGCTAAAAAGGAAGCTAAAATGGATGCTAAAAACAATTCCATAACCAAGAGAAATATAGGACATTACACAGGAAGTTATACATGGAGCTACATTAGGATCTAACTAGATGGTAAAATGGCCACTAAATTTGGTGCTAAATAATTCTTATTGTTTGTTATCAATGGGAAAAATGCCAAAATTAGTTCCATCCTCATAAATAATGCTAAGTTTTTCAAAAATATGGATAAAAATATGATAAAGCAATTAGTGGAAGCAAACAACGAGCTAAAGAGAAAGATAATCACAGGGATTTATTGTAGTGCTATACATGGTGTTAGTAATGATAGCTTCAATGACTCTGTTAGTGCTCTCCACTTGCCAATTGGTTTTTGGATGGTAAGGTGAAGTGATCATATGGATAATATTACACTTCTTAGTGAGTTTTTCAATCAGCTTGGAAGTGAATTTTGGTTCTCTGTCTTTAACTATCTCTCTAGAAACTCCATAATGAATAATGATGCATTCAAAAAAAATATCTAAAATAGCTTTATTAGTGGCCTTGTTGGAGAATTTTTCCTTAATCCACTTGGTGAGATAATCTATACAAACCAAATTCAAAAATTTTGACTAGATTGGGTATTAATAGGCCCCTCAAATTCAAGAGCCCACATATCAAATGGTTTGATGGCCAACTGAGTTTACAAAAAAATTTCATTTGCGTGTATTATTTTTCCCATTTTTTTGAAATTAACACACCTTCAAACATACGCATTTATATCCTCAAATATTGTAGGAAAAAAATAGCTCATGAGAAGCACTTTATATCTTGTTCTTTTCTCAGCATTGTGTGCACTGCAATGGTTGTTGTGACAAGGACTAAAGATGTCATATATTTAAAATTCCCTTACAAAATGCTAGATCACATGGTCCAACCCAATGAAAAGGAGATAAGCATATACCCGACAGTATAAGACACTCTTCTAGATAATATTTTTCCTATCCCTATGGGATACATGGTGTAGGATCCCTCCTACAACAAGATAATTAGAAATATCTACATACCACAACAAGTGAGTAGATACTCAAAGAATATGCTCATCCATAAATGATTCCTTAGAAGGAGAATTATCACTATTGTTGGTGAGCCTAGAAAGGAATTCATCAATGATATTATTATTCCCATATTTATCTACAACAATGATATCCAATTATTGAAATAAATGAAACTACCTAGTAAATATATTATTAATAACAAATTAATTAATAAGAATTTTGATGTTGATCATGGATGAACATGGGTTTAAAAAATAGGACCATGGTTGACTATAGTTTTTTATGATAGATTAGGGTTGTCCATGTTGACTATGAATGGTCGTGGTTGACCATGTTCAACCATGGAGACATTGGTTGAAAATGTTGGACCATTCTAACGATGTTGACCAATTTAAAGTATGAGTTGACCATGTTTGTTCAAGTTTAATTATGGTTGAATATGGATGAATATGTGTATCTAAGGATGTTTATGGTTTAACATCACTAATAATGAGTGATAATGTTTGTGGTTGACCATGGTTGACAAAGTTGATGACGATTGGCCATAGTTGACTAAGGGTTGACGAGGACTAACCTTTGGTGGCCATGCTTAGCTATTGGTGACAAGGGTTTACAATGATTAATTATGGTTAAATGTGTGTTACCATTAATTACCATGTTAACCATGGTTTATGACTATTGAGATGGTTTGAGCATGGTGGACTATGTTAGAATTTATTATTCATTTCTGATTATGGATGAGATTGTAAAAGAATGGTTGACTATGGTTAATTTTTTTTAACTATGGGGGGGGGGGTTTATTTACCATGGTGGGAAACATGTAGCTATAGATGAATAGGGTTGAGCATATTGGCTATCCTTAAAAAAGTGGTCGACCATGGATGTCGATGAATGTTCATGGTGGCCATGGTTAACTATGTTGACCATGGTTCACCATTGTTGAGTTATTTTAACCATGGTTGATTAACTTTGACTAAGTTTGAATACATTGGCTATGGTTGATTATGGTTGATTATGATTGACTATGTTTTCCATGTTGTCAATATTGAATATGGTTGACTATGTTGAATGTGCCAACTATGGTTGGCTAGGGTCAATGTGTCACAATGGTTGACCATTTTGACATTAATAATTTGTCACATGTTTTATCATATTGACTATTATCGATCATGTTCAAAATGAATACTATGTTAGACCATATCTAGCCATGGTTAGTTATGGATGACCATTATGACATCATTAGATTCTAACACTAAGATATAGTTGTCATATTCTAGCATCAAATTTTTATTTATCAGCTTGTGATGTTGATTTTTATTCATTTCATTATGACATGGATTTTTGTTCATCACATTGGAATGTCAAATTTGGTTCGTCACATTGTGAAAGAGCTATTTATCTGTCACATTGTGAACTTGTTTTCTGTTTTTCACATTGCTATGTTGATTTTAGTTTGTCATATTGCATTGTTGATGTTTGTTTATCAAATTACAAAGTTCAATTTTGTTCATCACATTGTCACATTGATTTTTTATTGTTATATTGTGAAGTGGACATTTTTTTGTCATATTGCGACATCAAGTGTTTATTCATCAAATGTAGTGTAATTTTTGTTTAACACATTACAATGTCAAATTTTATTTATCACATGGTATGTCAACTTTTTTTTGTTACATTGCGACATTGATTTTAGTGTATAAGATGGAATGTCATTTTTTTCAAATACATTGCGATGTTAAATTTTGTTTATCACATAGTGATATCGATATTTTCTTGTCACATTTTAGTGTCAATTTTTTATTATTATATTAAGTCAAATTTTTTTCATCACATTGTGACATTGAGTTTTGTTAATAAAATATACTATTAAGTTTTTTTCATTCTGTTGCAATTTCAAAATATGTTCATGACATTGAAGCATAGTTTTTTTCTTGTCCCATTATGACATTGATGTATTTTAACATGGTTGAGCATGTTTGAACATGATTGTCTATGATAAATTGTGATTGATTATGAGTGAACATTATTGACCATGGTTAAATATGGTCACATTGTTGGCAATGTTTGAGCATGGCTATGATTAACTATGGTAAACCATGGGTTATTATGGGTGATCATTGTTGACCATGGTAGTCAATGTTTAACTATAGGTGAAAATTTTTAACCATGGTTATCAATGTTTCAATATAGATTAAGAGGGTCAACCATATTAACTATGGTTGATCATGGTTAACCATTTTTGTGTTGTTTGACCATGGTTAGCGGTTGCTGTGTTGGTTGACCATGGTTCAATGTTGTTGATATTGTTTGGCCATTTCTAATATATTTTCACCATTGTTAACAAATGTTGAGTTGGCTTGACCATTTGTCAGCTAGTTTGAACATGGTTGTCAGTGTGTAACTATAGATGTGTATGGTTAAACATGTTGACTATGGTTGAACATGTTAACCATGGTGACCATGTTTGATCTTAGTTAACCTTAACATGATATTTACCTCTATTTTCAAATTAATCACTTAAATAGAAAAAAAATTATTCAATATTTCAATATGATATTCCTTATCTCACTTATTAGATATAACTCAATTTTAAATAGACAAATTAACTTTTATACTGTAAAATAGTAAAAATTTTAACATGAATATTAAGATTATATTTATATCGATGGGTATTTCATTATGAATCTCACCCCAACAAGATTTGTCTTCCCTTTTCCCCCTAATTTGGAATTTGTCTCTTCCGGTTGTGATTAGATTGCGTGACATCTATTTCACTTTGTCATCATATCTATTTCACTATGTTTCATAGTGGTTTGAGAGAGAATTTTTGTTAAGGGTATAATGGCAGGAATTTTAGTTACAGGTGGCATGGTGATTCATGTGTTGGAGTTGGAAAAATTGTCAGAGCATGGTGGAAATGGAAGTTTTTACTTCCATCAACAAACTGAAAATCCCACAACTCTTCATTCAATTATTCAGATAATAGGGTGCAATGAGACTGTCAGGATTTGTAGATACCACACATGATTTCCAACATGGTTATTTATAGACAGACCTATGTGAAGGAAACCCATAGGGTTGTTCGCACTGAGGTATGCTCCCTTCTCTATTTTTCAAAAAATTTATGCATAAAAGGAATTATTTGATTTCATCCATGTCTCGCTCATTTAATTTTTTAGTATTTGAGCTTCATTGTATTAAAAAAATAAAAAATAAAAAATAAATAGTGAAAAGCTTGTGTTTGCTCAAGTTTTTAAAATAATTTTCATTGGGAATAAAAAAAAAATTCTTTCGGAATCAAAACATTTTTTTTTCTGCAAGTGTTTCAAGAAACATGAATCAAAGGAAAGAAAAGAGCAGATTTATTCCAATATCACGAGAACCAAACATCATCTCTTTGAATCCTACTCCATTCAAAGAACACCTTTCCATCCAAATCACTGGGGACTTGCATATGCCAATTTTCCTGTGATTTTAATGCCATTTTAATAGTTGACTTTTGCCAAAATTCCCCAAGATTTTCACCAAATAATATTCCTTTTAAAGTCATTTCATTCAAGTAGTAGGCTTCTATAAAAATTCTCAAGAACTTGCATTTGTGCATCTGACATCATCCATTTGAAATTCACCATGAAAATAAGAGACTCTTTCCAAATCCCACAAGATTTGTGCCATATAATATCCTTTTGAAACCAATTCCAATAAAATATAAGACTTCTTCCAAAATTCCCTGAAACTTGCAGTTGACATCATCTCTTTGAAATTCATGCCATTCAAATAGATGACTCTTACCAAAATTGTTAGGACTCACATCTGACATCATCCCTTTGAAACCCAAAGTCATCCCATCTAAAGAATATACTTCTGCCAAAATTTTCTAGAAATTAACTCAATATTATCCATTTGAATGCCAAGAGAACCAAATAGAAAGCTTACGCTAGCATCGCCCAATGCCTTCACTTGTCATTTTCCTTTGAAACACATGATATTTAAAGGTCATAGTTCTACCAAAATTACTTGGGTATTACACCAAATATCATCTCTCAGCAACTCATGTTGTTTAGGTGGGGTATACCTCATGTGTATAGAACCCTCATGAATGGTTAAAAGGTAGTTTTTCCAATCTAGTGAATCAATGCCCCATTGGATTCCAATTGTACCGCACTCCCCAAGAAGAAAGATACATGGATTACCCAAAATGGGGGTTTCTTACCAACTATGAATTGCCACTCAACAAAAATTGCATCATCACCAATCATTTTCTTCTTTTTTCAACACGGAAATAAAAGAGCTCATTGGTTTCCACCTCTAACTTCAAGGAAAACTAGGGAATTGTGATAACAAAGCTTCATATTACTATGATTTTTAATCACAATATTAAATTATAACTAAAAATTCCACTTCATGAACATTATGTGATTACATGAAAATTATATAACAATGCTTTGTTTGGATGGAATATGTTTAGATATTGTTAGGCTAAACTTCATGGAAATTTTATTCTTGCATTGATAATATACCATTCTTAATTTATAGTTTTGTCCTAGCTACTATTTGTAGTAATTATTGGGGTATAAGTTTTATTGTATGATTTGTTTCTTTGGTGTGAGGGGATAGTGCTAGTGAATTTTCCCCTTTTTTTGTCAATATTTTTCAAAAACTATGATCGTGTAGTTGCTTTAAAATTGAATTTAGAAGTTATCAAACATTTGGTCATTGTTTTCTTACGTAAAACAAGACAAATTTCCTCATGGAACAAGAATGATAAAGAAGAATTGAAAATGTTGCTCTAGGTTCTGTTTATTTCCATTTTATTTTACTTTAATTCAAAGGTTAATATCAAATTTAATTGTCATTTTTAGCACAGTTACACAATGTTTTGTTAGTGAGGAAGACATAAGTAATGTAATACCTCCAACAGATAACCATTAACGTGATGTCTTCATCATGTTGCTGTTCTAAAGTCCTTACCACAGATAAATAAAGTTGATCCTCGTGCTTACCTCATTATTTTGGTTTCCTTGTTGGCCATGCTTTTAACTATGGGTAAGGGAAAATTTTAAGGATGGAATTTTTTCTTCAAGCTTAGGAACCTCGGTGAATATTACTAGTCCCTAATATGAAAACTATAAAATATTTGGTCATATATTTATAAAATGACTCAAATTTATTATTATTTTATCTATAGCCTCTATATAATTTTGGCGGTATTTAAAGTAATATTTTTTTATACTATAAAAATTGGACAAATCGTTTTTAGAAAAAATATAAACCGATGAATATTATTTTTGGAAAAAGCATGGAAAATTAGCCCACCAATGAATATTAGACCCTAAAATTTTCCTTTATATGGGGCACGCTCCAACAGCTATCATTTTTCTAGAGATTCTAATACTACTGTGGTTTTTGAATCAAAATTGGCCTTCAACATGCCATGAATCATTTTCAACTTCTTTTCACCTTTTTCTTAATGCACATCAACTCCTAATTGTTGTTCTTCACCTTGAAATTTTCCACAATTCATTTTCCCTTAATTTTTAGTCTCAGAACCAATTTTTTAAAAGTTAGAATAAAACTTGAAATCAATCAGGCTCAAACCAAACTCAAACTCAAAATTGGTTGAGGGTCCAAGGGAAAGACCATTTGCATCCTCATTCTAGTTCGGTTAGTTTTAAAATATGGGTTAAAATAATACACCATTATTAATTCAAGTATGATTTATGATTTCAAATAGGCTAAAAAAATCTTGTCATAAAAAATGATGTCTCAAATAATCATGACTTCATTATTTGTAAAATATAGAAAGTGTGCCTTATGTTGCTCACTATTTCCAATAAAAATCAATTCTTACATTTTGCATCAATTTTTTTCTTTATTTTTTTGATGAACTAGAACATATGCAATGAAACCAAATATTTTAAGATGAGTGACCTAAGGCACATAACGTCCTATTACCTATCTTAGCATCCTTTGGGCTAACATATTACACTTCTCTCATAGGATACATGTTTAGCAAATACATGATATTTTGTCTTTCTTTAGCCTTTTTCCCAACACTTGTTTAGAATTGTCCACAGTCCTACACACCAACATGTAGATGGTAATTTCCATGATTTTTTGGTTACTCCTCTCCAAAAACCCACCACCTTCTGTTGGGGAGTATATGTTGGAATCTGTTTTCCTTTGGATGCATTCTCTTAAAAAGTTAAACATATTTATTATATCAGGACTTCATTTTCAAATGATCTAATGCACTTAACAAACTTTTTCTTTACTGATTTTCTAAAATTTTTAAACTATCCAAAGGAATTATGTTTGTTTAAAAAAATCAAACCCACATTTTTGGAAAAATCATCAATAGAAAGTGAAATGTATGCTAAACCTTATCAAAACTTTTCCTTGTAGGGATGCAGGTGTCACATTGGACCAATTTCAACACTACTTTGGTATTGGAATCTTTCTCTACTTCAGATCCTAACTTGTGTTGTATTCTTGTTAGGCATGCAATACATGTATCATCTTCTCTTTAATATTTGGTAATCCATGTACTATTTGAAATTTTATCATTGAGGAATGATACTAAAAATTTAGATTGAAATAGCATGGATGCTAACAAGAACCATTGTTGTTTCTTTCATTTCTAGCTGCCATTAAATCTTGTGACTCTGCCACATCATCCAATAAGTTCTACAGACCCTAATCCTTCACACCAGATGTAATTCTCTTATTACTCCTTTTTTCCATCACAAAATACCTTTCTTCCTAGAAAGTGATATCCAAGTGTAGACAATGTTTTGTTATCTCACTAAAAAAAGAATGAGATATTCCCTTTCAACTTGGTCTCCATGTCTCCATGGCCTTCCTCAATGCCATTTTCCATTACTAAATTCCATCATCCCATAGCTAGTCTTATCTTTTGCAAACTCAACAAACAATTTGATTCTATTAGTCATATGTTTAGATGTACAAGAATTAAAAATAATTCATATGATGGATTTACAGCTTTTATTAAATCCACATAAACATAAAAAACATGTTCCACAACATTTTCCTCTTTCTCCCTTGATTTTCATTGGTTTTTTTTCTTATACCACAATTTTGTTTTGTAGTGCTTTCTCATGTCAGCATATATACCACAATAGAAATTTGGACTATTAGTACTTTATCAAGTCTATGGCATAGTTCTGTTAGTTTCAGTAGTGAGTAGAGGAGACTTGTTGTACACAGAGAAGGAGTTTGTGGTAGGCATGCAGGTCCACACCACAAAAAGGTGATCCTCCTCCAACATATTTTTGTGGAAACCCCCCTTCAGTAATTCATACAACAGTAAAGAGGGTGTAGGAGAATATATCAGGGAGAGATATATAGAGGGTTCATGCATGCAAAAATAATGCATTTTCCATCCCCGGTTTAGTTCCAATTTATATGCCTCTTATATTTGTCCCTGAACAATTTTTTGCTAACCAATTTGCTTTCAACCTTAAGAGCCCAGTGACACTTTTCCAAAAATGTTGGGAAAATCGGTAGTTCATGATTATATGATCATTTGTCTCATTACATGCTTGATACAAAAATATATCAAATGGGTTTAGAAAATTCCTTGTTTTGTAAGTTATCCTAGGTTGGTATAACTTTTATTAAAACATGTCTTGTATTTGAACTATGCAATCTATGGGATTGGAACTAAAGAAAAACTTAAAGTAAAATTGGACAACAAAACTGATTTGTCATTTTATACATGTATATGGAACCATTTCTCAACTTTTATTAAAAACCACTGTTGGATTTTTTATTATTATTTGTTTGATTTGAGCAAGAAACCAAGGATTTTAAAACAATTTTCCAAGTTAGAGTGTGGATATGGAAATACATTTTCCACATATTCTTTATCAACCTCTTTCATATTACAAAAATAAAAAATAAAATTACTTTTTATATTGATATTCATACCTATAGCTATACCAAACAACCAAATGATTTCCTTGAGCTTAGTAACATCCCTTTTATTTCCATCACAAAAATAAAGATATCATAACAAAGAAGAGTTGAGGTCCTGCACAACAATTTTAGAAGCATAGCTCTAAAGTATAATTATGTATGATGAACCCAAACTTAGGTTGTACGACCCTTATTGACCAAGGAAAGCAATGAGTCACATTTTCAATTCTTGTAGGTTCATTTTTTTGAATTTGAGAGGAGTGTATTATAGGTTAGATAACAAATTATAAAATAACATATTATGCTTTTCCTCATGACATTTATTCACGATGAATTCATTTTGTGTTCTCTAAAAAAGTAAGTTCATGGAGTTGAGGCATTTTCAGTTACAAGTAATCTAGGCTAGCACACATCAAATAGTTATCCATGTGGTCAATTTTCAAGAGTTGTTTATAATTGAAACAAAATTATGTGAACTTGTCAATCCCAATGCAAGAAATGTAGAATATTTTGAAATATGGACTAATTTTAATCACCAATAGTCCCCACAAGAGCATAATCCCTCTTTCAAATTATGAAAACAATTGGAACCTCTTACAATCAATTCTCTTCCAACAATATTTGAGATGAACTTGATTGTGGAGTGGAAATCACGACACACATGGATGTTTTGGATAAATTGGATATTTGTCACAAGCGATATTATTATAAGGCCAAAAGAAATAGGTAGTCTTTCATTATGGTGGAGAAATTCATGTTGTTCATCTTCATATTCCACAACATGAAGCACAAAGTTAGTGGTCAACACATATCCTGCCTTCATTACCATAAAATATATTCCCTTGTCTCTTCAAATATGCTTTGTATAAAACCTTCACCTAATCATCAAATTTCCTTTCATGTGTTGTATATGGACTTGATGCTTTTTTTATCTACATAAATAGTTTGTTGTAAAACTAGCCACACATACATTGCTATGTACAATTTACCTTCTTTATTATTCTTCAAAACAATTAACACAAATTCATTGCATTTTATCAATAATCCATCA
The DNA here is from genome assembly GCA_034641835.2 of Pinus albicaulis. Classification (NCBI taxonomy): domain Eukaryota; kingdom Viridiplantae; phylum Streptophyta; class Pinopsida; order Pinales; family Pinaceae; genus Pinus; species Pinus albicaulis. The sequence goes on from CM076577.1 coordinate 352,258,919, forward strand.
ATACATATTTCAGGGGATAAGAATACTTGGACCCTGGTATAGATTGCTTAATGGTGGATATAATACTTTATTGAGAAGTTATAATCCTATGATATTGTCAAAGAAGAAACACTTTATCATAAACAAATATGATAGTTGATGCTTGAAGAATTTTAACTAACTTATTGAAGTAAGGTTTATTTTCTTCTTTGAGGAATTTAATTTAGATATAGTCTCGGACTTTGTGTGGAAGCATGTTTCTTATACAACTTGGAAATCCATTGATGTAGTTTGTCATCTCACTTATATTTGTACACCCCTTCATCCTTAGAAGCTAATGAGTTTGTGTAATGGCTTCTTACATCATTATGAAATCCATCCTTACTAATTCTTTCTTTGTATCCTATTGAAATATAATTAGAATCAAATACCATTTCTCCAAGAACAATATTTTATCATATTAAGTGGATTTCTAAAGAATAGAAACCATATTTAAAAATTCTATGCCCTTATAATATTCTATTAGATTGGTGTTCATCGAAATGGAAATGAATATTATGTTTTCAAGAGAAACACAATGCAATCTCATCAGATCTATAATACCATCAAAATATATCCTAGAATGGAGGTGTCCATGAAATCTAAAATTGATTGGGTTACCTATGATGACCACAACCCTTTTGTCCCTTTTGGTTCCACTTTCCAAAGCCAAAAAATGAAAAATTATGGCTCATGAACTTTTCCTTCAGGTGTGTTTATATCCAGACGAGTCTAATCTTAAATAAATTTATTGACACTAATTCCTATTAAATAATTTAGTTTAACATTATTAAGATAATTTTTCATTGTATTTTTCCCCACTAATATTTAAAACTTCGTTCACCTACACATCATGTAGGCCTTCTTGTACTCGTTGTTTATAACTTATAATCCTATGTTTTTATATCTCTTGAAATGAATTAAATATTTTTATAGGATTATTTAACAAATAAAAATCGTACCACCTTTATATCATGGAACCAACCTTGACTAAGAATTCCATTTCTATGTTTTTTCATGGCTCTACAAAGATTTAACCATTTATCCACATAATCGACATTGGCTTTGTTACCTCGAAGAGAAATGCATCCTCATACTTCCACATTTCTCTCTCTGATAGAATGCCTCAACACCAAACTTTCATACCATATGCATACTGTGGACATGTTGGATATAGATACATCCAAGTCGGCACGATTATTCTACTACAAAAAAAATTGCATGGTTTTCCAACACTCTTTGTAAATCCAAAATTTTTCCTTCAATCTCTTTCAAAGTTGTCTCTTTTCACTCTTTCTACATTTATCAACAATTTTAGTGGATTCTACATTATTTTCTTCTTTGTTTATTTGTGCAACGTCTATAAGAGTGCCCGAACTTGAGGTTGTGAGCCTTAAAGCAACATTGATTGATGACTCATCAAAGATTCCACATGAAAAGAAAGGCACAATCTGCGCTAGCACTTCATCGGTACAATATGGGTTTTCCTCTATAGAAACTCCAACAAATTATTCCACAACTTCAACTATCAAATTCAAGGCACTCAATCCCTATCAAAAATATTGATCAATATAGGGTAGTGCAACTGTAAAAACAACACTACAAACTTACAACAATGTGTGTGGCTCAAGAAAAGTATTCAAATCTGACCCCATTGAGTGGGACGTATATGAGATCCATCTTTTTGAATTTTCCATTTTGGCCGAGTCCTTTTATGATATAATCCAAGTTTGGAAACTATAACTTGTTTCCAATGGCATAATGAAGGAAATAAACCCCAGATATAATCAACTTAAGAATAAATGGGAGACCTTATTGTTCATTGCATCCACTATCAAGCCATGTTTGTAAGATGATCCATTGTTTAATTTCCAACGATTTAACTTCAAAACTATCAATGAAATCATATATGGAAATATGAATTCCAAAGTTGATGTTATTGGTGTTATTGGTTCCACCTTGCTTGCCTTGATTATTTGATGAATATATGGAACTAAAACACTTATAAAAAATGTCACATTAAAGGACATTTTAGGATTTAGCATTGATGTAACACTATGGGGAGAGCATTACAACTTTGAAGGAAATAATCTTTTAGAATTGTGCTCTTCTACCAACACGACAATGATTGCAATCAAAGGATATTGTGTATTCAATGAAATCACCATAGGGACTATATCCCGTAGAAATCTCATCATTAATCCACGCGTTGAAGAAATTCATCAACTTCAATCATGGTTCTATGAAACAGACTTCAATTCTTCCTCTCCATTGTTGAACAAGAACTATAATGTTGCTTCTAAATGAGCCTAATAATAGAATATGATTCATGACATTACTTGCATGCAAATTTATGAGAAATAAACATGGGTTTCTGTTCATGCAACTATAATTTCTATTCACGTGGACGATTTATATTTTCTCACATGTCCATTGACGATTTCAATGGAAAGAAACACATGAAAAATGACATGCATCATTCTAACAATATGTGGCATTGTAAAAAATGTAACAATGAACTCCTAGAATTAAACTACCATTACAAAATTAGAATTGAATAACATGACCACACTTGGCATCTAGAAAATGCCACATATTTCATTGATACAACAATTGAGCTCCTGCGTGCTACAACAAAAGACTTATTTCTATCAAACCATCTGATGTCTAGGAAATGTGTGGAGGAATTTCAAGTTGGAATTTCTACTAATACTTTCCATCAAATCAAACATTTTCAATGGTGTTGAGTGCTTGCAAATAATTCTCATTAATTCAGAGGAACTCCACTCTGAATATGCATGCAAACATGTCCTCAAAGAAATTCAAAAATATCTATTGTGCAACAATCTATTGTTCATCACTTTTGAAATTTCTTCATGGCACCAAGGACCCATACCATTTTTATTATGGCGTATCATCTCTGTAGATATTATAATTTCATAGTTTCATAAAATATCTCCACTTTGTTGTAGTACCATGTTTTTTTAACCAAACGCCTCATCAAAATTTCCATAGTATATATGCTTTACCCCATGTAAATTTACAGTATGCATGTGTGTGTGTGTGTATAAGAGGCTTTGTAACAACTTCAATGCATTTTTTGTATAATGTCTATATGGTTTATTTACTCTATGCCCATATCATGATCAAATCAATTAATTCATCCATGTGTGTAAACTCATGCTCTCTACTAAAAAAATGAATGGTTGTCTTTTTAATATTCTTGTTATCTCTCAAATACATTAAAAAAAGAATCTCCATTTTGATTATCTTGCTCTATTTATTCCAAAATTTGATGCCATAATGATTCATTTTTCTTCAAATATGTTGTGTATCTTTCCAAACTTACAAGGATGTCATGGAAAACCCCCTTTCCTAATAATATTATATTTTATTACTTATTATATAAACTATTTCTTTATGTCAACACCCATTATTCATTTAATATGCATGCAGAGCTTATTCATATTTATCTCTAATTTTCTTATTATTCCATTCTAACAATAAATTATTTTTACTTAATTAGTATGTCATCCAATAGTGGAAATGTGGAGAAAAACACATGAATATATATTATTTATTAAAACAACAAAGATACAATAAATTCACATCAATGACTCCTTTATAAAAAAAATAAAAAACTTGTTCCTTCAACTATTTTTTCTCTCACCTCACATGCTCCCCAAATAATGAAAACCAATTCACCTCACCTTCTTCATCACCAATACAACCCCACCTCAATGATGAGCACCATCTCTTTTGTGAAATTATAGATAAAATCTCTACCATGCATGTTCACACCATATGCAAAGAGTCATACCCAAGTATGAAAATAAGAATTTTGCATGGAAATCCGAATTTCTTCCATTGTGTTGCATCTAAGTCTACCTATCATTTTTCTCTTTCAAAGAACATGGACCTTGACAGAAAAACACTTTCCCTTCGTAATTTAACACAAAGTGAAGTAAGTCTCATTAAACGCATGGACCCCATTCTACAAGTGACCCATGCATGTGGAAACCAATACAAATATAGTGGCCATAAAATTAACTTTCCGCAAGATATCAATAGTATTTCTAACTATTTTCCTCGTATGGTTTCTGAATTGGACATCCTCATTTTTAAAAGACACAATTAGGCTAAAAAGGATTACAAATTATTTTCTTCCAAATTGAATGTAATGGTGGCAATGGAATACAAAAAAAAAAATTATCCCTACTGCAAGGATGTTCACCTCAGCCCATCTGCAATCTATGCTTTTCCAAATCAACCTAAAAATATCTCCTCTCTTCTTCATAATGTAGCCACCTCTTTGCTTGAAACCCATCAATACCTACTTGATTCTAATTATGAAATTTATTTCCTCCTCACTCTAAACATGGTTACCATTGAAATAGGTAACTGAACTGGTACCTAATTCTTTTTGGTAGAAAAAAAGCACCATATTTTGAAAAGTGGTGATGCAGAATCACTCGTTTTTTTGTGTGCATATTTTTGACACTTTAATATTTTTATTTATGAAGTCTGAATATTTGTTTAAAATGTTAGTGATTTTCATGCTGGTAATAAAACATAAAAGTAAAATAAGAAAAACATGACAAACAAAACTCATACACACACACACACATATATATATACCAATAAAAATGTAAAAAACAAAAACAAAATTAACTTGTAAAAATAAAAAAGTTTCAACAAAAATAAATAAATAAAACAAAAAAAAACATAAATATTTGAAAATTATATTAAAAAAAAACACACATAATTTAAAGAAAAAATACAAAAATTGAAAAAAAAAAACATCAAATACATTTTTTTTAAAGTTATTAAAAAAAACCATATAATTAAAAACATTAAACATAAAATAGAAAATTTAAAAATAATTAAAATTACACAATTAAAATTAAAATTAAAATACAAAAATAAAAAATAATTAAAAATTAAAAATTTAAACCAAAAAAAGTAATAAGAAGAAGAAAAAAAACAAATTAAAAAGAAAAACAAAACAAAACAAACAAACAAATTAAAAAAAACAAAATTTTAAATTGAAAAAGCAAATTAAAATAAAAAATCTATCATTAAAAAACAAAAAATAATGAAAAAAAAAACATTTGCAAATAATTAAAAAAACAAATATATATAAATTTAATGTATTTTTTTAAAAATTAAACTATTTATAAAGTTTAAAAATGAAAATGAAATAAAATAAAAGGTTAAAAAAGGATTTTGGAAATTAAAATTTAATAAATTTAATAAATATATTTAAATTTCAAATTTTAAAAAATAATTAATGTAAAAAAATTAAAATTAAAAAAGAAAAAAAAAAGGAAGAAGCAAAAAAGATTAAAAAGATTAAATTTAAAATATAAAAATTAAATTAAAAAGAAATGGAATTAAAAAAAATAAAATAAAAAATAAAAAATAAAATTAAAAGAAAAAAAGAAATATTAAATCTGATAACAAAAATAAAAATTAAAAAAATAAAATATAATATTAAATTAAATTAAACAAAAATATACGAAATTTAAAAAAAAAAATTAAAAACATTAAAAAAATTAAAAAAAATTTTAAAAAAAATTGTTTTTGCATTGGGTGGGTGGCGCCACCTAGGTGGCAACGGAGGCTGGCCGTTGGGCGGGCAAGGAGGATAAAAGGCCATAAACTAGCTGAAAAAGACACCCAAAGTGTGGATACCTTCGGCCATAAACTGGCTAAAAAAGACACCCAAAGGGTGGTTGAGAGCTTTTGTCACACATAATCTTATATCACATGCTCACATAGAAGGTTCTATCACACGTTATGGATTGAATGGTCCCCTTTCGACCACTCATTAGTTTTGAACATCAAAGCTCAATATTGCAGCTTGCGAGGACCCTTGTTGTGGGAATGTCTAAAGGGCTACCACGATAGTACACTTTTGCACCTCCCTCATGTCCTTGGCGTGTTCCCCGAGCTGAGCTCGTGGGAATGTCTCTTTTCATTATTGAACGAAAGGACTTTTTTTTTGGCAATACCCTAAAGGGCAACCTTTTATTTAGTGTACTTTTTTTGCAGCCTCCCGCCCGCCCAACGGCCAGCCTCAGCCGCCACCTGGGCAGGAGCTTGATTCTCGGAATCAGCCTCCTGCCCAAGTGGCGGCTGAGGCCCGCCGCCACCTAGGCGATGCCACTCACCCAATGCAAAAACAAATCTTTTATTTTTATTTTTGATTTTATTTTGCTTTTTTCTTATTTTTTATTAAATTTTGTATATTTTTTTTAAATTTAATTGATTTTTTTTTAATTTTTTTTAATTTTTTCTTTTTTATTAATTTTTATATTAAGTTTTTTTTCATATTTTTTCTCTTTTTATAAAATTCAATAATATTTTTTCTTCCAATTTATTTAAATTTAATATTTATTTTAAAATTTTTCGTTTTTTATTTTTTTTATTTTTAATTACATAAAATTTTATATTTTATAATTGATTTTTAAACTTTTTAAATTTTCATTTTAACAACGTTTTTTTTTTTGTTTTATATTTTCATTTTTTTTTTTTTTAATTTCAAAATTTATTTGTTTATTCATTTATTTATTAAAATTTAATATGTTTGTTTTTAAATTTAATTTGTTATTTTAATATTATTTTTTTTTTTTTTAATTTAATAGAATTTAATATATATATTTTTAATTTAAGTTCATATAGATATTTTATTTTTTATAATTTAACTTTAATTTATTTTTTAAAATTTATTTGTTCTTTTAATATATTTTTTTTGAAATTTAATATTTTTATTGTATTTTATTTTTAATTAATTTTTCATTTTTTTTAAATTTTAATTTAAATAATGTTTTTTTTTTTTAATTGTAATACTTATTTTTTATTTTTTACTTTTATTTTAAAGTTTTAAATTTATTAAAATTTAATATATATTTTTTAAATTTAACTTTTATTTTAAAATTGATGTTTTTTTTTTTTTTTTTTAAATTTAAGAAACAGTTTTTTTATTTAATATTTTACTTTTTATAATTTCCTTCCTTTTTTTAACTTGTTTTTTTAATTTAATATTTTTATTTTGTTTTTATTTTATTTTTTTAGTTCTATGTATTTTTAAATTTTAATCTTTAAAATGTTTTTTAATTTTTTAATTTTATTTTTGTTTCTTAAATTTTAGGTTTTTTTAATGTTTGAATTTTAATTTTTTTTTTTAATTTAAAAAAATATAATGAAGTTTGTTTTTTTCAATTATTTTACCTTTTTTTTTTAAAAAAAATTAATATAATTTTTTATTATTTTAAAATTTTTGTTTAACCACTTACTTTTTTTGGGGTGGTTTTTGCATAAAAAAATTTGCTTTTACTTCGATTTTTCAAAATGTCGAAAATTTACTCCGAAAAAAAAACCAGGTTATTCCACAATACAATGTTTCATTTTGAGAGTGTTTTTTGCACCCAAAAAAATTGGCTTTTACTTTCATTTTTAAAAATGTTTAAAATTTAGCCCAGGGAAAAAAAAAAAAAAGGTTATTCCAGAATACAACTTCTCATTTTCGAGTTGTTTTTCATGGTTTTTTGATGTTTTTTTGTTATAGTTCCCGTTTTGAGGTAATAATTCCTGTTTCATTGGTAACTATGTTTTTAGGAGAGATTCAACTTTCCTCTTTTGTTCAAACTCTACCAAATTCATGTACTCAGCTTGAACAAATATGTGCTCTTTTGCACTCGAACCATTAAAATTCCATAATTTCACTTGATTTTCCGCCAATATCCCTATCCCCTATGAGTGAATACACCATCGAGGACCTATTCACTATGAAATTCCCTACCCTCTTTCCTACAGACATTGCCATGATCGAGCAACCAAGAATTACAAAAGTTGAAATGCAAGGATATGCTTTGCACTTGATACACTAACCCAATAACCGATTTGGTCAACATCCAAGATTCCACTATTATTTAAACAACATTATAATGCACCATCACAGCTAATAAAATGCTTCCACATTCATAAAAAAATACCTTTGAAACAACTTATAAACAATTGTTTCAAATATCCAACAATTCTTTCATGACTTCATGGATTCCAAAGTTCCAGAGCAAGTCATACTCTTTGGTTCAGGTATTATAAGAACATGCTCTTTCTACAACAAGTGAAGATGTGAGTTGATTGATATGATAACACAAATTGTAAGATTGAAATTTTTCTTCACTTTCAATGCAAATAATACCAAGTGGAATGAATTACACAAGCTCATGCCTCACAATGTTCCCTCCACTTTGAGCAATATCTACCGTTAGAGAATTTGAAACATTACCATAAAACCCAATCTTATAGCCCAATATATGCATTGAAGATTTAAAATTTTCCAAAAAAAATTCCTACAAAAAGGATTTCACACACTTGATTATTAGTGAAAATGTTCATCTATCCATACTTCTCTTCGTTAAGTTATATACAGCAAGTTTTGAGTTTCTTATTTTTCTCAAACATGAATGAAAACATAGAGGATATGTACACATACATATTCTCAAATGGAACAATGGAAAAGATGTCACTGATGTCTAGGATTATATTGATCATAGTTACGTAACTGCTCGAAATCCACATGATTTCTAGAAATGAAATCCTTCACTTCATCAACCAAAAATCCATGACCCATGTCTTCTAGACACATCATCAATATCCAACATAGTTACCGATCAAATGAGAACTATTACCTCAAAACAGAAACTCTAACAAAAAAAACATCAAAAAACCATGAAAAAACAAGTCGAAAATGAAAAGTTGTATTCTAGAATAACCTCTTTTTTTGGGGTAAATTTTCCACATTTTTTAAAAATGGAAGAAAAAGCCAATTTTTTTTGGTGCAAAAAACAGCCCGACAATGAAAAGTTGTATTATGAAATAACCTTCTTTCTTTTCGGGGTAAATTTTCAACATTTTAAAAAATAGATGTAAAAGCCATTTTTTTTTGCAAAAAACACCCCGAAAACGGAAAGTGTTAAAACAGAAATTTTAGAATAATAAAAATTTATATTAAAAATTTAAAAAAAAATAATTGAAAAAAAAAACAAATTTCATTATTTTTTAAATTAAAAAATTATCAAAATTAAAAAATTAATAAAAAAACAATTAAAAAACATTTTAAAAATTAAAATTTAAAATCTATTAAAAGTTTATATATATATATATATATATATATATATATATATATATATATATATATATATTAAATAAAAAAAATAAAAAAATAAAAAATAAAAAATTTAAAAAAATATATATATATTAAATTTTGATAAATTAAAAATTAAAAAAACAAAATTAAAAACAAAAAAAATATTTAAATTAAAATTAAAACAAAAAACTTAAAAATTAATTAAAAATGAAGAATGATAAAACAAAACAAAACAAAAATATTAAATTTAAAAAATAAAAATAAATTTCAATTAAAAAAATATATATGTATATATTAAATTAAATTAAAAAATATATATTCTACATATTATTAAATTAAAAAATAATAATATTAATCTAAAAAATAAATTTAAAACAAAAAAATATCAAATTTTAATAAATAAATAAATTTTAAATTAAAATAAACAGTTTTAAATCAAAAATTAAAAATAAAATGAAAATCAATTGAAAATGGAAAATGGAAAAAATAAATAAATAAAACATATTAAATGGAAAAAAAATTAAAAAAGGAAATTAATTTAAAATATAAAAATTTAATTTACATAAAAAAATATTAAATTTTATGTAACTAAAAAAATAAAAAAAATAAAAACAACACAAAATTTAAAAAACATAAATATTAAATTTTAAAAAAATAAAAAAAAAATTAAAAAAATTTGTTAAATTTCATTAAATTAAATTCAAAAGGTAATATTAAATTTATTAAAATTAAAATAATTAAAATAAAGAAAAAAAAATATGAAATATAATAAATAATAATAAAAATTAAAAAAAATATTAAAAACAAAAAAATTTATTAAAATTTAATAAAAGAAAAAATAGAATTAAAAAGAAATTATTTAATTGTCCTACTCAGGTTGCCATGGGGGTCGACCGCTGGGCGGGCGGGGGGCTGCTTGCAGCCTCCCTGCCCACCCTACGGCCGGCCCCCGTGACTAGGTAGGCGAGAGGTTGATTCCGGGAATCAACCTCCCTAAGTGGATTCTCGGAATCGACCTCCCCCCCATGTTGATTCCAGGAATCGACCTCCCCAGGTCTATTCTCGGAATCGACCTCCCCCTCGGGTCGATTCCCAGAATCCACCTGGGGAGGTCGATTCTGGGAATCACCCTCCCTAAGTTAATTCTCGAAATCGACCTCCCTAGGTTGATTCCCGGAATCAACCTCCCCAGGTCGATTCCTGGAATAGGCCTCCCCAGGTCGATTCCTAAAATTGACCTTCCGAGGTCGATTCCCAAAATCGACCTCCCAAGGTCAATTCTAGAAATCAACCTCACTGGTTGATTCCTAGAATCTACCTCCCCATGTTGATTCCTAGAATTGACCTTCCGAGGTCATTCCAGGAATTGACCTCCCTAGGTCGATTCCCGAAATCAGCCTCCCAAGGTCAATTCCCATAATCGGCCTCCTGAGGTCGATTCCTAGAACCGGCCTCCCAAGGTCGATTCCCGAAATTGGGCTCCCCAGGTCGATTCCCGGAATCAACCTCTCCAGGTCAATTCCTTGAATCGACCTCCCTAGCTCGATTCCTTGAATCGACCTAGATTCCCTCCCTAAGTCGATTCCGAGAATCAACCTCTTGCTGTCGCTTGGGTGGCACAGTTAAATATTTTTTTTAATTCGATTTTTTCTTTTATGAAATTTTAATAATTTTTTTTGCTTTTAATAATTTTTTTAATTATTTATTATATTTCATAGTTTTTTTTTTAAATTTAATTTAATATTGCATCGTATTTTTTTTAATTTATTATTATTATTATTATTAAATTTAATTTTTTAGGTTTTTGTTTTTTTAATTTATTTAGTATTATATTTTTTTAATTTTAATTTGAAAAATATCGTTTGTTTTTTTTACTTTTATTTATTTATTTTTAAAAAATTTTAAAATGGTTTAAGTTTTAAAAACAATTAGATTTTTGTATTTTTAATTTTTGAAAATGTTTTTTCTCATTTTTTTTAATCTCAATTTTTGTTATTTCAAAATTTCTAGTTTAATTTCTTATATTCTTATATATATATATATATATATATATATATATATATATATATATATATATATATATATATATATATATATATATATATATATATATATATATATATATATATATATAGGTATATATATATACATACATACATACATACATACATACATATATATATAACTTAGAAAAAATTGTTTTTGATGTTTTTTTAACCTTTTTGGTTCAATTTTTGTTTTCTTCTTTAAATTATGTGATTTTTTGAATTTTTTCCTTTTTTTATTTAATTTTCGAAATTTTTTGTTTTTTGTTTTTTTGTTTTTTTACATTTCTATTGGTTTTTTTTTATTATTTTTATATATTTGAGTTTTTTTGTCATGTTTTTCTTATTTTATTTTTATGTTTTATTACGAACATGAAAATTACAATTCTAAAAAAAAATGGTTGATACTACATCAACACTTTTCAAAATTAGCATGAAAATCACCTCTAAAAAAAAAGGTTGATGATACATCAACACTTTTCAAAATTGGCATGAAAATCACTAACATTTTAAAACAAATGTTCATACTTCATAAATAAAAAAATTAAAGTGCCAAAAATATGCCCCAAAAAAAATGGGGTGATTCTGCATCCCCACTTTTCAAAATCGGGTGCTTTTTTTTTCTACCTCAGGAAAGTAGGTACCAGTTCTGTGACCTATTTGATTGGTAACTATGTTATCCATGTCCACTAAGTCTAAATACTAAAAAGATCTCATTAATTGTATTCAATGGAACACAAAATGTCATGAATCTTCCTACCTTTGCAAAAGATACCATGTTCTTAGATGTTGATATGGAGTACCATGGGAGTTGCACTCTACATATTCAATGTTGATTAATGATAAAGGTTGGAAAACCTACATCCATGCTCGCAATGATGATACATTGAACATATGAAATGCCAATTTTCTTTCCATTTAGAGAGAAAATGTTGATTGCTAGCTTTTTCTTTCGGGCCATGTTATTTTATGCTACATTTCCACGTCTGCAGAAAAATTAGAAACAAGATAAAAAAAAGATACCATCAAATTTTATCATGCCTCTCGCAAAGTGTACCTCCAAAATCATCTATTTTTAATGTCACTTGGAAACTCCTCACATAATACATTGCTGACAGAGACGTCAAGGCACAAGAAATATGTCGTATGTTGTAAAACTACCACTTTCACTCTAAAGTCATTGATTTGTTTCTTTCAATGCTAATAAAACTTATTTCATATGTGTCTCACATGATTCTAAAAATCCCCTTTCAACGCTAACTTTCATTGTCGTATATATTAATAGACATCCTTCATTGGAACCATTGTGTCTCCTTGAAGTTGCACGCCCTTGGTCATTTTCTACTTCTCAAAAGCAACACCAATGGAAACACATATTCCCTTAGATGATTGTTCATGTGCTACCACGATACCTCACCATCCCTTCCCTTAACGATGCTTTTTATGTTACTTTTTGTTTAAGTGAACTAATCCTATATTTTCCTTTCTACACACTCCCCACTGACATTGTTTCCACAGACAAGGAAATAATTGCAGTCCCTAAACAAATAAAAGGGAAATATACATCATGAAATGTTCATCATGAAGCTAAAATCCCTCAACCCCTTCATTCCAAAGATCCTTGTACTCTTTTGATCCCACCCCTTGCCCCCCAACGATGCCATTATCATGTATGAATGGTAAAACCTTTTTCATGTCCACCTAGGAAACAAAATTGAAGTTTATGACCTTGAAATTATTGGCCATCAAAATTTTTATGCTAACCATAATTTGGCACATACTGATATCCCTCTCCACTTGCAAGAAAATTCCTAGAGTTAATTGAATTTAGTCACTCAATTACCCGAATCGAACATCATCCCTTTTCAATCCCACACCAAGATCACTCCCTCTTTCCAACCCAAAGCCTAGATTTTAAAATTGTTAGTTCTCACTTTAAAAACAATGCACCAATCCCTCCACTTAGAATTATCATCCAAGGGAAATATAGAATAGGAAAATTTATTTGGTTGTCTACAAATCCAAAGAAAACAAAGTCGTTTCTCCTAATTGGACCTACTCTAATTGCATATTTTAATATAAATTCACTTATAATCCATTCTTCCCTTCACATACTTGTGTAATCAATGCTTCCTATGGAAGGAAAATTACTTATAAACCTCCAAGAGAAATTTCACCATGTAAAGTATATTTTTATGATTAGATGAGCTCCATTTCGTGTATTGATGGCGCATTTTCAATTGTTTTGCTTCACCCTGCGACTATTGGAAATGCATTTTCCCTTAATTTCTAGTTTCAAAAATACTATTTAAAAGTCATAATTAGACTCGAAATCAATCAAGGCTAAGACTAGACTTAGTCTTGAAATCAGTTGAGAGTTCAAGGAATGGTCCACTTGAGTTACAAATGCAATGCACAATGCCAACAATCAATGAAAAATATACAAATCTGCACAAAAATGCATCCATTTGAACAACAAATAATTATTTTCCCACACATTCTCAATATTTCCTACATTTATCTTCTCTTCATGCTTTATGGTCTATCACATGTTCATACGCCAACTATTTTTTCAATTCACAAAATCAAGCCTACTATAAAGAACCATACCATTTGTATTGTGAGCATTTAACTATTCTATTTTGTGAGAGTACATTTACTTAGTTGTGGCCTTTTGCATCCTTAGTGTGTTTTGTTGTTAGATTGCAATAAAAATTGATATAATAATTGCATGCATGAAATTATGTTTTTGTAACTCAACAGTTTCTTGACATCGTTTAATTAGATGCTTCATTGTTTAAACTAATACTCGCATACATAGAAGTCTCTTAATCCAATAAATATGAAGATATGGTCAACACTTTTCAATATATTTGGAAAAAAAAAAAAATGAACTATATTTGTAATAATCTATAGTAAACCTTTTACCCTTAGTGCTGATTTTAATGTGTTGTTGGTGATCAATGTGATTTGAATAAGTGTTGGCTTTCGTCAAACAATTTCTACGAATGCCTTTAATGGTTATTGTTGCTTCATATATATTTTCTACCTACCTTGTCTAAGTATTCAATCCCAATGGCAAGATCACACTACTTATTCCTCGAGGTGTCAAGAAATTTTTATGAGTTTTACCAAAATTATTGGTTCATGCATTTCTTCAAACATTTCACTAAAATGCTAGTTTTTTTTCTTCTTTTTCTATTTTGATGAGATTCACCTTATTATTTTCTGATTTTTGACATCAGATGACTGATGAAATTGAAATATTTAGCAGAAACCAATATAGTGCACCAATAAAATAGAGATTTGGTCCAAATAATAAGAAACTCTTTATTTAAGCATGCTAACCTCTTTTAGACGGTAAAAAGTTTGGAGTATTTTATGGTTGTACATTTTAACTTTAAACATTAGTTTTTTTTTAACAGCTAACTAAGCAACCTCTCCAGGTATATGTAACAGCTTGCAAGCCACATATAAAATTAACTCATGACTTCGCAAGGACTAAGGCATTCATCAACGGGGATGTCTATCCCTCTAGCTTGGTCATTGACAGGCCATAGAAAACATTACCCCCCACCAGTTTCGAACCCGTGACCTCCCAAGAGAAATCACAAGTTCTTAACCATTGAGCCCACTTTGCCTAACTTTAAACATTAGTTAATATGAAAAGAAGTGAATATTTATAACATTATCCATTCAGTTAGATAGATGTTATACAACATTTAGTATGTTTCCATTTTTCGTCCTTAGAAAAGAAAAAGTGTATTGTAATGGTTTTCTCTCTCTCAAAATTCAAAAAACATTTGCTGTTCTAAAACCAATCTCAAGTTCAAATCGTCATCATATAGTGAATTCATAGAACACACAACAGGGGAATTTTTAAAATAGGCGAACAAACATACAAGGTAGTGGAGGTCGAATACACATGTTTATTGATTTTGAAATGAATAAATGGTTTAGAGATCCCTAAATTCCTCTATTCGATATTGAATAATATTAATAAAGCTCCAAATTTATTTAAATCTATACCATCCATACATTTCTATTTTGAAAATTTTGAAAAATATAGAAGCCATCTCCTAAAATTGGGATTCCTATCAAGACATTATATTATTTTGATGCATTTTATAATCACTTTTTAAAAAATATTTTGATTAATTTTATTTAAAATTAAAATAGAAATTAAGAAATATTTAAATTTAAATAATTAAATTTTTCAATTTTATTAGAATTCATATTAAAACATTGAATTCATACCAAAAAAATTTATAAACATAATGGATTCTTTTTTAGAAGAGAAAAAACCAAAAACATTCTCTTCAAAAATATGTTTACACAAAGCTATAGATCACATTCATATGCCCCTTATCCATACATATTCTCACAATCTAGTCAAACAAGCATACCTCCTAAAATGTAATATAATTTTAGTTTTATAGCCAAAATTTTACTAGTAAACATATTTTCCAAATATACATTATAAGATCATCAAAATTAGATGCATAGTCAGAATTTTCCACACTAGATATAACATAATAAGTACCATCCCCACAAAAATGCACAGAAAATATAATAAATATAAATATAGTAGAGATCTCAGTATGGATAATGTATATGTCATTTGTATATTCCCCAATCCCTATTATATGGAATTGATAAAGGCATGGAAGAAAATATCCCCATGAGATTATGTAAGTCCTCCTTTGGATAAAATATTTGTGATTGTATTTTTCTCCCTATACACAATATAAAAATTTTATGTCCTGGAATTATTTCATAATATGAACGATTCTCTTCATCCAATTTATCATCTTTTAGGGCTCAAAATAATATGTGCGTTGAATCGTGATGCTTGCATCAATAACATGCATCATTTAGTCAAGCCGAGGACAGAAGATACAGGTGCATGTTATGCACAAGCTTAAGCAATCATATTGTATTCATCTAGATTCGCTGATTAATGCAATATAGATAGTAAGGGGTTTTAAGCACTTTCTTTGCTATTGTACCAAGAAACCATTACAGACCTAGCATTGAAAATTCCTCCTAATGTTCTCTTTTTTTTTTATGGAATCCTCGCCCAATCTACATCTGTGAAGCCACATATCTTCACTCCCTTTGTATTTTTGTACCAAATTCCAAACTGAGTGGTGCCTCTTAGGTAGTGTAGAACATGTTCAGCAGCCCTCCAAATAATTTTGTCAGTCAAACCATGATTTGGCTTAACTGGTTGAATGCATAACACTTGTATGGATGTGTGTTCACAAGGTACATGAGTTAACCCACCAACCTATTGTACATGGTAGCATCCACTTCCTCACATTACATGTCATCCTTTCTCCTCCAGTTGGTCGCTAGGGGAGTATTCATGGGTTTGCATCTATCCATGTGGAACTTATGAAGTATCTCATTGGAATAATTTCCATGAGAGAACAAAATTTCACCTTCTCTTTTCCATACTTACAAACCAAGGAAATAGTGCATGATAGCCATGTCCTTCATTTCGAACTCTCTTGTAAATTCCTCCTTACAAGATTTCATAAGTTCATCATCACCGGTCAAAATAAAGTCATCAAAATATCACACAATATTCAATAATTTACCTTCTACTAAGATGTGGTAAATGTTTGCATCTACTTCACTTTTGGTGAAGCCCAAACCAATGAGGTAGTTATCGATCTTGGTGTACCAAGAATGGGGTGCTTGCTTCAACCCATACAACACTCACTTGAGTCAGCACACATGTGACTCTTTGTCGAATGTCTCAAAATATTTAGGTTATTCAATGTACACCCCATCCTCAAAAAATCCATTGAGAAATGTTGTCTTCACATCCACCTGGTGGATTTTCTACCACATCTATCTAGCCAAAGTAATAATCAATTTGATGGAAGAGAACCTTGCTACAAGAGAAAAGGCTTCTTCATAGACAATCCCTTCAACCTGAGAGTACCCCTTGGTCATAAATTTGGCCTTGTGCTTCTATATGCTTTAGTCTGCTACATGTTGTACCTTGTAAAGCCATCTTGTTCTTGGGACCACTTCCCAAACATTGTTTCTAACAATGTAATCATAATCCTCTACCATTACATAAACCCATAGAGGCTTCTCTACTACTTCATCGAATGAGGTTGGATATGTCTCTACTAGCTCATTCATTAGAGCCATGTGGCCAATGTACTAATCCGATGGCCTCCTCTACATGTGCTATGATGTGGGTGCTCCCACATTCTCTCTAGCATCTTGCAATATTTTTGTCAGCTTCTCTCATTCATTTTCTTCCTTCTATGGATGTATCTAATTGAGTGGATATCTCCACTCTCTTCTCCTCTTCTTGTGGCTTCTCCACAACTTCCCTTTGGAGTCAAAAGAACCTGATATGAATGTAACTTAAAATCCCTCTTAAGAGAACACTTCATTACCCTTTTCTCATCCAAATTCACATATCTACAAAAAAATTTCATCCCGAGAGAGGGAAAGTACACGTGATAGTTGTGAGGTGTATCAGTGTATCCCAAAAATATACACAACTCTGTTGTCATCTCTAGCGTTTCCCTTTCTTCCTTTGAGACATCGAAATATACTGATGCTCCAAAGGTCCTGAAGTATGACATGTCTAGTTTCTTCCCTGTAAAATATTCTTTTGGTGTATTAATCCAAATAATATGACGAGGACTTTTGTTTTACAAATAGACCACTATGTTGCATGCTTAGGCCCACAAGTCTAGAGGTAGGCCTTGGTCATGCAACATCGCCATTGCTGCTCCCACAATACTCTTGTTCTTCCTCTCAAACACCCCATTTTGTTGTGGGTTGTGGGGTTTTGTCAAATCTCGTCGAATGCCTTCCTTTGCACATAAATTTTTGAACTCATTCAACTCATACTCACCACCATTATCGCTCCTAGCAACCTTCACTTTCTTTTCAGTTTATTTCTGAAAAAGTGCTTTAAATTCAACAAACTTGGAGAACGTTTGGTCTTTTTTTTCATGAAGAAAATCCACCACTTCCATGAGAAAGAATTTACAAATATAAAATAATACTTGTGCTTCGCAGTGGAGGATGTAGAGAAAGGTCCACATACATAATTGTGGATCCTTTCAAGGATTGCATGTGCCCTGCTATCCCTATCATTGAAGGTGGATTTTGTGTACTTCCCAAGGTACACCATTTGCATGTATTATGCTGCTCTAATTCTCCCTTAGAGAGGCCTGTGGTGATTTGTTGAATGATATTCAAATCTCCATTATGAAAATGGGCAAGTCTTTTATACCATAATTCATAGACATCTCGTCTTTGCACCTTATCCACCTTTGTGTTGAAAGCAACACAACCTTCCACATCTAGCCTATATTGTTTCTTCACACGAACCCCAGTCTTCTTCACTTGTCCCATGAAAATGTGTATCAGGACTACCTGTTAGGTATCCATCTCCACCAAAGGCTGATATGTTTCCTGTCCCTGTCGGGTCTCCATCTCCGCCAGAGGGTTTGTTGAGTTCCAACGACGTGGGTGGATACTCGGTATCTGGTGAGCTCGTTGAATCCGTTGTCCTCCACTGTGACCTTTGCAATTCAGGTTTTTCTCTTCCTTCATATTTTGCATCCCCTTTTGATGGAGAGTCTAATTTATCTATTAACCTAGGCAAACCTAACATAGATTCTTGTAATGAAATTAAAAGTAATATGAGTAGGAATGACTCTAATAGTAGCATTTTAACTAATTTTGATAGTAATATGATTAATACTAAAAATAGGAACCTTCATAACATTAATATAAATTATTTAGTTATTAAAAAAGACGATGACAACATAAAAGATGAATGGCGTAATAATAAGACATATAATGAAAATAATAATATTAGAGATAATATTATTAGGAATGTTAAGATTGAGAATAATAAAAATAACAATTTTATCAAGAACATTGTTAGTAATAATTCTGATTACGAAGGTAAACTTAATAATAGAAATAGTAATTCCCTTAATAAGATTAATAATAACTCTAGTAATAAAGATGTCAATCTCTCTAGCTTCTCCTTTGACCCATCTATTTATAGTCTCTTAGAGAAAGGCTTTAATTTTGCCTTAGCCTCTAGAAAAATCCCTAGCCATGATATTATTTGTGACATACAATTTGGTATTAGAAACTTGCCGGATTCCTCCAAGGACATCATTAGGAAATATAGTGCGGTCATCTTGAAGAAAGCCAAGCCCCCGAAGAGCAACTTGAGCAAGCCCGAGTTTGAGGCTCTAAAATCCTTAAATAATAATAAGGACATTGTTGTTCTTAAAGCTAACAAAGGTGGTGCAGCTGTCATCCTTAATAAGGAGGATTATAGGATGAAAATGTTAGATCATTTGGAGAATAGTGGGAGTTACAAAAAACTCGCTAAAAATCTCTTAAAAAATATCTCAAGAGCTGTTACTAATTCTATTAAATCAAGCAGCTCTGTGAGCTCTCTAAGTAAGAATTTGATTGAAAGAAACCCTCTTACACCAAGAATATTTGGTCTTCCTAAAATCCATAAAGATGGTTACCCCCTTCGACCCATTGTTAATACCATTTGCAGTCTAACTTATCTTCTCTCCAAGTATCTATCCCATAAGCTTAAGCCTCTCGTAGGTCGTACAGACTCCTTTGTTAAAGATTCTTCTTCTTTCATTAATGAATTGAAGGACGTTAAAATGGATCATGGTGATAGGCTTGTCAATTTTGATGTTGTTTTCCTTTACACCAATATCCCCATTAATGAGGCCATTGATGTCATTAATCACATTACCGATCCAGATACGGCCCATTTATTCAGGATCTGCTTAACCTCCATTTTCTTCAGTTTTGAAGGTGAATTCTATGAGCAAACTTGTGGTGTTTCCATGGGTTCTCCCCTATCCCCAATTATTGCTAATATTTTTATGGAGGAATTTGAATCTAAGGCTCTTTCCTAAGCTCTTTTCCAGCCAAAGATTTGGAAAAGGTTTGTAGATGATACCTTTTTTGTGTGGCCACATGGCAAAGAAAAGTTAGATATTTTTCTTCTTCATCTTAATGAGCAATCGCACTCCATAAAATTCACCATGAAATATGAGGTGGATGGTAGTCTTCCATTCCTTGATGTTTTTATCTCTAGAAAGGATGATGGTTCTTTCTCCCATCAAGTTTTTCAAAAGAAAACTAATATTGAGCAATATCTTCATGCTAGTTTGCATCATTTCCCTACTCAAAAGTTAGGTGTCCTAAACACCTTAGCCATGAGGGCATTGAGGATATCTGATGAGTTTCACCTTGAGAGAGAAAATTCCCATCTGTTAAGTGTCTTTTGTAAAAATGGTTATAGTAGGTCACAAGGCCTTAAAGCTTTCCTTAAAGCAGAAAAAGGTCCTCTAATTAAAAATAATAGAGAACTTAGTCAATGGTCCCACAGTGTACATCTTCCGTTTATTCAAGGAACCACTGATAAAACTGCTAGGGTCCTTAGTAAGCATAAGGTGTCTTCATCGTTCAAGACCCTTAACACGATTCGCAGCTCTCTCAAATCGGTTAAAGATCCGATTGACCCTAGTGATGGGAAAGGTGTCTACATCATTCCTTGTTCTTGTGGGACTCCTTATATTGGTGAAACTAGTTGGTCTATAAATCAAAGGATCTGTGAGCATGTTGCTAACATTAAACATGGAAGATCCCGCTCGTCTGCCCTAGCTGAGCATGCATAAAATACTAATCATCATATATGCATCGAAGAGGCTAAGGTCATTGCTAGGATTGAACATTTCCATCATCGTAAGTTAAGAGAGGCCTTAGAAATTAAAAAAAGGCTCATTAATCTAAATAGAGATGTTGGCTGGAACATCAGCAACTGTTGGATACCTACCTTATATTCATGATTGCCTTTTTATTTCTGCCTTGTTTTTTGTTCCTTTATTTTTCTATTTATTTATTTATTTTATTTTATTTTTATTATTATTTTATATATTTTTATAGTTTTATTTTTATATTTATTTTTTTTTATATTTTTATTGTTTATTTTTTATTTTTACTTATTTATTATTATTATTTATTTATTAGTTAATTATTATTATTTTTTTTTAGATCTCGCGCATAATAAAATCAACTAAATAAAATAAGATATATATATATATATATATATTATTAATTAATTGAATAAATTAATCAAATATTTTAATAATAAAATAAAACTAGTCGTTATTAATTAATTGAAAAATATAATATATATTTAAAAATAGATAAATAAATAAATAAATAAATTTTAAAAGTTAAACTAGTTGTTTTTGTAACGGCTAGTTTAGCCATCTCTACTTCTATTTAAACTTAATGTCCTGATCTGATCTCTCAACTAGTCTTGATGATGAACCACACTGGTTGGTTCAAAATGCGTCAACAATGTTCCATTGCATGTGATTATTACCGAAAGATATTTTACAATTTTATATGAGGGATCACAGAAGGGTAGATTCTAAAAATGCCTTACCTTTGCTGAATATCACATCATAGCCACAGTCTTCCAACACTGTGATGGAAACCATATTTTTTCTTAGAATTGGTACAAACATCACATCCTTGAGCTTGAGAGGGGAGTCTGGCTCCCCCTGAAAGGTGACGGTGTCAATCTAGATCATGTTGTACCTTCCATCATCTGCCATCTATATGTGCATTTGGAGACCTTTCTCCTCCAATTAAATAAAAAAATATGTGTTCCTCATCATAATGAACAAGGCACCATTGTCGAGATATCACACATTTCTCATCATTATGCTTTCCATGCATGTAATGAGAGTAAACTCAAGCTCGATTTATGAAGATAAAGCTTCACCTACTACTCCTCCTGATGTCTTCTTGCTTTTCTTCTTGTGTTCATATTTCGTAGCATAGTGCTTAAATTCATGACAGTGAAAGCACTTGATTCTAGACAAGTCTTTCTTCTTGCCCCTTGAATAGATTTTTCTTTGGATTGAAATTTCTTCCCTATCACTTTCTTTTCCTTTCTATCCAAGGCACATTTCTCCTCATCTTTGACTTTGGATGAAGTCTCGTCTTTGTTACTCTGCCTTATTTCTTCCTACTCTAGAACATACCATAAATGCTCCCAAATTGGTAGTTTATCTCTACCATTTACCGAATATTGATAACTATGCAACTCTTGGGAAGGCCCAAAAGGGATGGAGCTACCAAGTATTCTTCATAGACATTAACATCGACCCTGCCAGGTTCATCACGATATTGTGTAAACTTGCATAGGTACTATAGAATTATGCCATTAATTTGTATATTGATACTTTGAATCTTGTCCTTGAGTGCCAGCTTCCTGCAGTCACTATTATTCTTGAAAAAAACTATCATTTTTTTCCACACCGCAAAGGAAATCTATTCCAAGTGGAAATTAGAGACAATATGATCACGTACTCCCTCCAATATGATTCTGTTCATTTTGGTGACATCCTTCTTCCACTGAGCAATATTATGGGCATCATATGCTTAGGGTTTTGCTAAATTAGTGTTGATGTATTCTAACAATCCATTTTAATCCAATACTACCTCCATGCAGATCTACCATGCCACAAAATTGGTGGCGCCTTCCAGAGCATACTTGAGCATAAGTCCATTGAAAGAAATTTTCTCAGTCCCGGAGAAAACCTGTAAAATTAATCTTCAAATTTGAATCTACTGCAAATAAAACTTCAAAATATATTCTCTACTGTGAATATAGCTCTGTTACCATGTAGAAATTAATGTGTAGATTATAAATTTCTTATCAAATTTACTATATCATAAAACTAGAAGCTAATCTACCGATCTAGAGAAGAAATTTCATGATCAAGAACACAAATTAATAACATGCGTCAAGATTCAACATACATGCATAGAGATTTATATATGGGAAACCAACTTCTCAAAATCCCTTACCATGTGTATTTGATTAGTAAAAGGATCTGGATGAATACAATATTCTTGCTCAATATTGGGGACAACCTGCACCTATATCTTCTATCATTTTCTTGACTGACTGAACCCAACCAATGCTTAGTGAAAGTTTCAAGCCCCCAAGCTCCTATTTCCTTTTTTTTTTCATTGAGATATTAACCCCTACTTTTTAAGAAAATTCCTCAATTGGATTGCACAATTCTTGTATTCCCATCCTTTGACTGCATGCATGAACTGTACAACTTAGACTAATTTACAACTGATACTACACATCCCTTAAACTAAAATCTCAATTGGGTTACTCAAATTATCTACATGCGTCAATTATTTTGGGTTGATTTATCAGTTAAGTAGATGAACACTTACTATGACCGAAGTTACACTACACAATTTGACCTTGTAATAGTTTCTCCAAAAGTTGGAACTACTTTAACTGACAATAACTCAACTTAACTAAATTATATTGCTAAAAAATAGGAAGAAATCATGTAGAACTGAACTCAAGTGTATCCAACTTGAATTAAATGAGTTAACTGAGAGAAGAAATCCATGTCACCTCAGTTAACTACCTCCAAGTATTTTGTTGAAATTGAAATTGAAATTTTAATCTAGTTTGACCAAGGCAAAGTCAAAACTATATTTTCTTGCTGCATTTTCAACAGTATTTGTGCCTGCCCTAATACTACACAAAAAATTGTAGAAAGAACCTTGTTTAATAATAATATATTTCCCACTCCCACATATATCATTGCAAGTCATCCCATCAAACAAGCCCATAGGGAACCTGTCTCAAATATTCAAGTGTTATGGGTGTCTTCCACACCTCTTTGACACCACCAGTCCAAATTCATTAAAGTATGCCTCAATTGATAGGTCGTCTTGATTTACATACAAGAATCCTAAAAAATCTAGGGTGTTTGGTATGCCAAATACCCAAAAAAATAATTAGAGGAAGCATACAACATACCTCATAATGCAAGGACTAGTTCCATTGGAATGTATCAATAGAAGTATTGTTCCATGCAACAAATACTTCAAGATGTCCAACAAAGTTTTCCAGATGGAAATCACGAATGAGAATTCTAAAAACATCTATTCCAGATTCTCAAATGCTGAAGTGCACATGATGCATCTCCCTAACCCATGGAACCCCCTCTTGCATAAATTATCCCACGTCAAGATATTATTCCTCCACTCCAGCCAAGCGAAGCAATTAAGCTTAAGTGGGTGGTTCCATTTCCACACATTTCAAAATATATAGGAGACTCTATAATTGTATGCACTTAAATAATGTATCTATACACTTCCTTAACTAAATTTTTTCCATCTTCAATAGATTCATCCCATTTGAATTTTTCATCCCTATTATTTAATGTAATTCCCAACATAGATAATTTATACACACACGCACACACACACAGAGACACACACACACACACACACACACACACACACACACACACACATAGTTAACTCGCCAAATAAGCCAATATTCCTAGAACTCCACCATGTAATATTATGAGTTTGGGCCTAAATAAACATGTATATGGTTTAAAAAAGATATGCCCGGATTGTGGGTGTATCAAATAATATTCAAAGGTAATGTATGGTCCCTCACATATCTCTTGACAGGATCTAGGCAAATGTTCACCCTATTTCCTGAGCCAACCTTTCAACTAAGATTTCCAGACAGGTAGAATTTGACTTTAGTCGTGTATTTTGAGATGTAGGATGGTGATGATAGAACCCAAGCCACATCCTTAATCCATAACCAAATCATCATTTATTTGAAGTAATTTTCATTAATAGTCCACTGCCAAATATCTATTCCTTTTAGAGCACACCATATACTCTTCATCAATAGAGCCCAGCTGAAGCATTTGATATTAAATAAAGCCCAAACTCCTTCCTCCTTCCTCATGAACACAAATTAGAAGAAGACATGGTGGATCTTAATGGGTCCCTGAGAACCCACAAAAACAAATTTTAATATATATGTGTTTATCCTCTTAATAAAAATTTTGGGTATCATATACATATGGATCTAGTACATCCATATACTTTTCATAATTGATAGGACAAGTATCAGCCTCCACCAAAGGTGAGCCCTTTATGTGACCATAAAGATAATCTCCAGTGAAATTTATCCATCCACCAGCTCAAATTAGTTATCCCATATTTTTTTTGGTTAAGTGTAAAAACCAAATACTTGAAACCATTGTCCTAAGGGGAAACATCAACCTTGAAGATATTTACAATTTCAACAATTAAATGATCCCATGGTGATGTTGAAATCAATAATGATTTCGAATTATTCAATAATATACATGATGCATCACTAAAAGAGTATATTACCTAGTGTAGTAAATTCCATTCCATAATAGAAATCACCCCCATAATAAGAACATCATCTACAAATATGAGATGGGTAATAGAAATATTACTAGTGATCCAAAAACCCAAAAATAAATCATTTGAATGTGCTTTAAAAATCTTCCTACTCAATCCATCGATCACCAACAAAAAAGGAGTGGAGAAAGTGAACACCCCTGACGATGAGCCTAAGATGCTTTGAAGAAGTGAGATTGCATTCCATTTATAACGACCACAAAATTGATAGATGTGACGCATGTCATTATCCGATCCACTTTCTTTACTGCCAGACCAATTTTTTTGTAAAACCAATCTCAAGAAATCCCAATCTACATAGTCGTAAGCCTTGATCATATCTCATTTCATCAACATTGTTTGCTTATTTTTTAATTTATAGAGTGAATTCATTTTTGTGCTATAGCCATCTCACCTTGAATCTCATGGTGTTCGAGAAACCCAAATTTCTCGGGCGAGATGAATTTAGATAATGTGGGTTTTATGCCCATAGCAGTAATCTTCGAAATCATCTTATAAACAATGTTATATATGGATATAGGTTGAGAGTCCATGAATTTTTTTCCACAAAAAAATTTGGAATCAATACAACAAATGTGGCATTAAGAGTGCCCAATGTTTTGTAGAGAGTGTGTGACTCCTCCTCCATAAGTAATAGGTCCAACCCCACATTTCCCATGAAATGAATAAATAGGTCCATTTTCCAACCATCTGAGCTGATACTTTTATCCCTAGCAAAGGATTTTAAAACTAGCATCAATTCCTACATAGTAATAGGCCACCCAGTATTTATATTAGCATCCCCACTAAACATATTAAGATATGTTTGCAGATTTTCCAGTTGGTTCACAAAATCCACAATTGCATTGGCTTGATACATATTACCAAGATGACATATTGTCCCCTCATGAAGATATTTGAGGGAAACTATCTATCTACCCTCTACAATAGTTAGTCCCCAAATAGTATTTTTCCTCTTGTTGGTG
Organism: Pinus albicaulis; assembly: GCA_034641835.2. Lineage (NCBI taxonomy): Eukaryota > Viridiplantae > Streptophyta > Pinopsida > Pinales > Pinaceae > Pinus > Pinus albicaulis. The sequence goes on from CM076577.1 coordinate 352,285,450, forward strand.
GCATATTGATGATATTTTGTGTTTTTATCACCCCCTAATAACTAGATAGAACTACATTTTAGTCACCATTATTCCTCATGAAGTAATAATATCTCATGCTTACATCCTTCAAGTTCCAGGAGAAAATCCTTATGGGCCACCAAGAAGTAATCCAACACAAATTGACAAAATAATTCCTATAGTCTTTTATCAATATACGTCAATTCCTTGATATGGATCCTATTTTTTTCCCTTTCCCATTTCCTCACCACTCACTTAAGGTCTGAGATTTTCCTTCAAACCAATACCAACTGCATGAACTCCATATCATTAACAATAACTGGGCCAACAATTTCCAACCAAATTTATGAATTCCTTATCTTTTAATATAGACTGATTAAAATTATAAGGAATACCTTTGCATGAAGAATCACCACACCATTGTAAACAAATTGGTTCATGGTTTGAAGATTCAATTCGAATAACCCATGATAGCAACACACCCAACCATTCCACTAGATTTTCATGGATCAAATAATGATCCAGTCTCTTTGCAATACCCTTCACATTGGTGCAAACATTCTTCCAAGTGGGGGTAACAAGATCAAGTGGGATATCTAGTAGGTGGTAATGTCTGAATAGGTCCTTAAATGAGCATCGTAGAGGATCCATATTACCTTTAGAACCCAAAATGTCATTCACTACCACAGTGAGATTCAAGTCAAAACATAAAATAATTGAGCCCAATTTTAACAATCCACTAGCATTTACTCAATTCCAAAACTCCAACCTATATTCATATGGAGAGTAAACATTAATGACCTGGAGACAATAATTTGAACCTCTCGCATATCATGATAAAATAATACCTACACAAGATTTATAAGCCCAAAAATTAAACATTTGAGGGTTCCACATAGTTTTTGAACCACCAGAATGACCAGATGCATTTGTAGCATAAACCCTCCAATGAGGAAATATCTTCAAAAAACATGACCAATCCTTCCATCCCATCACCATAGTTTCCTAAAATAGAATGGTCGATGGCCTATGTACCACAATCAAAGGACATAGAGATAAATATTTCAAGCCCCCCCCAAACCCCATATATTTAAAGACGTTATCAACATGGGAGTACCACATTATCGACTGTTAGTTCTCTAAGGGCTTCAGAATTACAATTCTCAGAGGAAGATATATCATGGGGATGCATGCCATCCAAAAAAATTAGTGCTAAAGAACTAGGATATATGGCCTTCGACGAAAACCCCTGATTTTTATTGCCCCACCGCTTTGAGATAATGAAATTATGCTTCAATTGTGGACTAATAGACAGATCAACTGAAGGGGAGATGACATAATGGATTGTAAGTGGAGCTAGATCCAACACTGGATTTTGTTTTAGGATCTCAATGTCACTCCCAATTGAATTAGTAGGGGATCACTCTCCATGGAATGTGCCAAACTAAATAATTTGAGATTGTATTTCCAAAGTAGGATGATGTGTAGGATGGATAATAGGGTCACCATCCTCTGAGGTTATTGCAACCGTGGGAGGCACCAAGGAAATAATACATTTTTCATTAAGAGACTTTGAAGTATATATAACAAAAACTCCATTAGAGCCCGCCCAGATCTTAGGATTTAAATAAGAATTGTTAACAACACCAACCCTTCATCCCAAATGTATGAGGAGAAATCCTAGTACGCACATCCAAAATATGTTCAAGAGAAACAGAAGATGGAGAGAAAGGGGAAACAATTCTAGTACGTAGATCATCATTAATTGATGCCATGTGTGGATCAACTCGATCCACATTGATCAACCCGAACCCATTTTGTTTAGCAAGCCATGATCCACCCGACCATATACTATGGCCACTTAGCCACCCGATACCACAGAGGACATTGGGCAATCAAATGGCTGGTCTCATGATAGCCGAGACACCTAAAAGGTATTTTCGAATAATTGATCTGTCGTCGAAAAGAAAATTCTCCCCACACTAAATCAAGACCTGCCGGTAACACTAGAACAATCCACCTCTACCAAAATCCATGCAATTCGCTTGTCCATCCCACACATACTTTGGTCCTCCAAATAAATGAACTTCCCAATCACATTTCATATCTCCATAATAGTCTGTCATTACCATAATTCGAGGGGTAGCCTAGTAAGTTTTACGGAGGCTAATTTTCACCACGGGACATCCCTGAGGGATTAAAACCCAAACACCAATGCTCAAGTGTCAAAAAACCACATGATAGTCCATAATTTTATCAATGTCCTCTTAATAGGAAAAGTGGAAACCAATCCATATGTTTAACAATAACTTATAACCTTATCCTAGGCTTATAAGAGATAATTGGATCCTAATGAGTATTCACCCCATTTATGGTCCATCCATAATTACAAACTCTCACCACCCCACCGGAGTATGTTGTTTCAACCCTTTCGCAATAAACATCTGGTCAAAAAATCAATGTTTTTGTATCCTCTACAGGTCGAATGGCTTTTGATCTACGACCAGGACACTTTGAATTACCACCTAAAATAACTCCAACAGTTTTGCGTAAACCAATATCAGTGGCCACATAAATAGGTGGAAAAGGAAAAGAAGCATAGTGGGAATCAATTTTCAGAGCGCCAAAATGTTTTGGAGTTAAACATGACTTCTACTATGGTATCCTACATGAGATCATTTATATCCTCAGAAGAAGGATCATCCATGTCCCATCCAGCTTTCGCATGCGAATAAACCACCGGTTTAGCAATCATAGATATTTTGCATATAAATATACACCCGTTAAAACCACATAATGCATACAAATTCCCAAGTAACAAATGAGAATTTAATATCCCACTTCTTGACAATCACGTACGCCAAACGTATTAGATTTGTTGACAAAAGAATTAATCATTTTTTCACATTTCCAAGCATCGTGGAGAATTCCAAAGTACATAACATAAAATGTTTTAATATTTTGCTGACTTGTGAAGTCCAACATCCTATTTAAAGGCTTCGATGCCCGCGAATTCTAAAGGATATGGTAAGTTTTGTGATGACACTCTCTCAGAGATCGGTTAGTCCTCTAAACTCCTACGAGGAAATAGAGTTAGATAGTCGTCTAAACATTGCTTCAATATAAATAGTATCATCAGAGTTTAACATTGCTTTCTATTTTTTCTGGTTGGAGAGTGGAGGTATGTAAATTACATGATTTTCAATCACACTTAACTAATACTAATCCAAAATATCTTTTTATCTTTTCTTAAAATGGAATAGTTGAAATAGAAAGTTCATTTTATAATAGGTTTTTCATAGAATAATTAAAACAAAATAACAGTGTTTTTAATGTTGAGGAATTAACTATTCTGTTTTTCATTTTTCTCACGTGAGATTTTTGAGATGGCAAGTTCATTATTTGCTAACATATAGGAATGATGGTGGTCAAATTTAACTCACTCTAAGAGGTTGCTCTTCTATATGTTTACGTTTTCTTTCTTTGGGGGGGGGGGGGGGGGGGTTTTTTTTCCAAAAGCCTTGTATTTCTTCTCCTCAACTTAGTCATTGCAAAAACATTTGAATAAGACAATTTTATTATTAAATGTGAGGGTGTTGAGATCCTCGACCAATAGGACAGGGAAGAAAATAACTTATAGATAATAAATCACCGACTCATTGTCAAGTTCATGCAAATTCACATAGGACACGCATATAGGGTCTTTACATGTTGCTCTTTACATGTTGCTCTTTAAGTGATCACCATCCTATATTTTTATGGTTCTACAACCCACAATATATAAGGGAATTCTTCATAGGAGATTTTGATGTTGACTAGTATTTCTCTAAGTGAGAGAAATTTATAAATGAATTTTTATTTTTATTTTTTAAACCCCAAACCAAAAAAAAATTATATGTGACTTGTTGTTATGGTATGTTTATGAGAGGAAATGTCATGCGGAGAAACTAAGCCAGGTATGAGCGCTTTCATGTTAAAAGATAAACAGGGGAAGGAATTTCATGTTAAAAGATAAACAGGGGAAGGAATGAAATGAATTGGAGACACATTCGGGGTATGAAATGATGTTAAGGTTAATTGTATTTAGAGATATTTAAAATTTACTTGAAGTTTATAAAAAAATCCCAAGTAACATTCTCTAAAAATATTTATATCTAAAAAGAGTGTGAATGGACAACTAATTATCCAATTAGATCAATTAGCAAGACATTATTTTTAATACTCTTTTTAATCTCAATTGTTACCTTTTTTAATACTAACAACTCCCCATTAATTACAACCATTATTGCCTTCTAATCAAAGTTTTAGATGTGCTTCAAATGCTTAAATCAATTCAAAAACTAGTTTTAATTAGGCATGTTGGTCGCGTTGTCCTCGATTCTTGGTTGTACAAGATTTATCATTCTTTTTCTCACAACTTTGCATTTTGAATATTTTTTTCTCTCTTCCTCTTCATTTTTACTCTAATCTTCTTATTAAATATTTATTTATTTTCATTGTCATCTTCATATGGTACCTAAACTATTGTTGTTGATTGTAATTTTCTATCAACTTTTGTAAGATATAAAATAATATCTATAATTTATTTCATCTCCCTTTTTATTGGAATTCTTCCATTCATTTGTTTTCTCGTTTCATTTTATATTTGTGGTAACTTTTCCATAACCAATTTTAAGCCACCCTTCAAGAAACGTTAATCCAACCTCATACTCAAATTCGACTTTCAGTGCTAAGTTCTTCTCACCTAGTACAAATGTGGTTTTAATTTCATACTCTTCAAATTGAATTTCAACTTCCAGACATGTATCTACAAGGTGAGCTTCACTTTGTGCATCATGTTAATACTCTTTTTCTGCTTTTACAAACTCTTCCAAAGCATCTCTAACTACTTCTACAGTATCAAAGTCCTCTACTTTTCCTATGACAATAGTTTTTTCATCAACAATTGCAATTCTTTCTTGAATGATGTGGATCCTCCTTCCACTTTATGGCATTTCCAGAATATCCCAAGTTTCTCTGGATGTGATTACAGCTACAATTTTAGAAAAAATATTTTCATCCAAACATTATTGAATGGGAAATAAAAATGTTGCATCATCATTCTTAATCATAGATAAATGATCCTTTTGATTTTGTGCCATAGCATTATTCAAGCTCATTCAAAACAATATTACATAAATAATCTATTTGTAATTTAGTTCTCATTTTAATAGCCAAAATATTATAATTTTTAGAAAAGAAAACAAGTAGTGCCAAATAAAAATCACCAAAATAAACATATTACCACTCCAAAATATAAATATTATAAATATCTCTCCTTACTACTTATATTTTAAATATCTTTACTTCGTTTTCTTTAACTATTTCTTAAAACTCCACATAACTTTGTTTCAACTTTTTCTTTTCTTGATTTTCAATTATTCTTTTATCTCTCAGATATTTTTTTACTCTGTTTTCTTTAATTATATTTTTTTGATTTTTTTTATAAACAACCATTGATCCAAACCTAAGTAACCATTAATCCAAGCGAGTTAATCTAAAAATTGAAGATATAAACTTTGGTAGATCAATTAATTTAATGAATTAAACAACAAAAAAAACCTTTAATGGAATTCATTATATTTGCCCAGATTTCCACTTTATCTTCAAAATATATTCAATCCTTTATTCCAGTCAATGGAAGCCCGAAGTGGATGTTTCCCACTTTATTCCAGCAAACAAAACTTCTTTCAACATTGGCTTTGGTAGCTTTTGACCAAATTCCTCTCAATGGTGGTAGCTCTACAAACCAGAAATTGTGGCTAGAAAATAACAGATTTGTAAATAGTGAAGGACATAGGGCTTACTTACCAGAAAGAACTCTCAACTCTTTTAACCATACCTTATAGTCATATTTTCTCCTTCACGATTTTCATTGAAAAAAAAAAAAAAACCTTCGTATCTTATGACATTCTCTCCGCTTTGTGAAGAGTCTTAAAGATATTGCGATGCCATGAAAAGGATTTATAGATAGGGATATGAATGAAATAAATTGTGACATTGCGAACTTTACTTACCATTAAATATATTGTAAGGTGTTTTGTTTTGAAAACAACTTTCTTAACTGTCTTTGTGTGTTATTGTAGATGGTAGATCTGATATGTTACACGAAATAAAATATTTAGTATCTTTGATAATCATATGATATGAAAAATGTTCAGCTCACCATTCAGCAATAATTTGGAACTAACAACCCACGGGTCTCTTTACGGTTATCATCAATAACTAAAAGCCAGGGGCATTGATTACTTCGGTACTGGAAAGCCCTTATGTCGAGGTCTACTGATAAGGTTTACCAGCCTCAGCTAGGTGTCTTCTCCTTCTTGAAAAGGACACAACTAGAAGCTTTATTTGATAGAGCAGCTCTGAGAAGAAGTTATTATTTCTCTTTCATTGGCACATTTCAACCAAGCAGTTGTTATTATTTTTTTTTCATTGGTACATAAAGTTCAGAAGAAATAACGCTTTCATCTCCAATCCTTTATTTAACTACACTCACAGGTCTCGGTGTCGTTTGGGAAGAGACATGGATGGAATCTTTCACAAAAACTCTTAATGCTAGAGTCAGAAATAGTTTAGATTTACTTTCCTCACTAATCCAAACTCCCCCGTTTAAATCTCAATCAACAGTATTTTCAAATATTTTGATATGATCAGATGGTGTTTCGTTCCATAAGTGCAAACCTCTGAAGCAGAAGTATATGGATATGCCCGAATCTATGTGAAATAATTCCACATCGTGAAGACAAGGTCCTTCTGATACAGGTTCCATTTTAGAGGCCTTGAAAACATGCATATAATTGATATACAGAAACCAGAGAATTTTAAGGAATGTGAGACACTCAAAGAGTAGGTGGAGGAAGAAGCTTAAGATGAATAAGTTGGAGTTTGCGGTATTGGAGGACCAGTATTTTCAAATATTTTGATATGATCAGATGGTGTTTCGTTCCATAAGTTCAAACCTCTGAAGCAGAAGTATATGGATATGCTCGAATCTATGTGAAATAATTCCACATCGTGAAGACAAGGTCCTTCTGATACAGGTTCCATTTTAGAGGCCTTGAAAACATGCATATAATTGGTATACAAAAACCAGAGAATTTTAAGGAATGTGAGACACTCAAAGAGTAGGTGGAGGAAGAAGCTTAAGATGAATAAGTTGGAGTTTGCGGTATTGGAGGACCAGTTAAGTTGAATATGAAGTTGATATTATGCCACCATTTGATAAATTACTTAAAATTTGTCAGCAGACAAATCCTTTATCCTTTATGGCTATCAAAATCTTTCTCTAAATTTTGATCAGTTTACTCATTCTTTTACTTTTTGGTAAATCATACATTTAATCTCATTTTGTATTTGTACTTGCAAACCTTTCTTCCCATTACTCCTGAATTTTTATCATGGCTGAGAAGTAAGTAGTTTTTAATTAAAATGCAATACTTTTCTATTAAACATTGATGTTGCTCAAGTTAATCCTTCTTTTGGGTAGTTCCATGTTTGTCAAATTTTGGTTTGGCACAAGGTCGTGTAAATGAGACTTATTTGTAAAATTTTGCTTCTTAGAAGTGGTAGTCTTATTCATTAACTTAGTGGTAGTCTCATTGATAAACTCCGCTAATTTTAAGAAGTCATGAAAATTCACGGTCAGGTATTTCATCACACTTTATAGTTTGAAAATGTCTTTGGATTCTTTTGTAATTGCAAAAGATGGTTGGATTTTAAGTCGATTTTGATGAAAACTTTTAGATGGAGTTGATTCATGGTCTAGTTGTTTCTCTTGTTTCATTATGAAAATACTGTGTTCTAAATAAAAATATATATATTAATATACTAGATTTTGATGAAAACTTTTAGATGGAGTTGATTCATGGTCTAGTTGTTTCTCTTGTTTCATTATGAAAATACTGTGTTCTAAATAAAAATATATATATTAATATACTAAATTTTTTAAAGTTCATAAAAGTAAAATAGATCATATTTCCAAGACAATTACAAGGAGAGTAGATACATGATATATAAATTTCAAATATCATAATTTTTTTGAAATATACAAAATTTTCAATAATTATAATTTGTGCATATTTTGGCTACATGACATTTTTATTTTTATTTTAATTAAAATTCTTGATTGCAGAATGGAAGTTTGAAGTAAAAGATAATTTATATAATTTTAGTAAATTATAATTTATATAATATTTTGATTTATATGTTGGATTATTTTGTTAATAATTATATGATTTTTTTTATGTTAAGTTTATGTATAGAAATATTGATTGAATTATTGAATAATTAAAACACTAATATGGTTTTGTTGTTTCTCTGTTTTCTTTCCAGAAATACTTCGTTTTAAATAAGAATCTATATCCATGCACTAAATTTCTCAAAGTTCATAAAAACAAACTAGCAGAATAGATCATATTCCCAACACAACTACAACAAAACTCCATACATGATGTATAAATTTCAAATATCATACATTTTTTGAAACCTACAAAACTTCCAATAATTATAATTTGTGCATACTTTAGCTATATGACACTCTTACTCTTTTTTAATGAAGATTCTTGCAAAATGTCAATTCAAACTGAAGATGACCTTCTTGTGGGCACTAGAAGGGAGACCCAGAATTATAATCAATGGTGGAATATAAATTTCAAGTAAAAAATAATTTATATAATCTTTAGTAAACCATAATTTATATAATCTTTTGATTTATATTTTCCTTTATTTTCTTAATAATTATATTTCTTTACATATAGTTTATGTACACAAATATTGATTGAATTTTTGAATAATTAAAACAAGAATATGGTCTCGTTGTTTCATTATGGAAATACTTCGTTCTAAATAATAATCTATATTCATGTACTAAATTTCTCAAAGTTCATAAAAACTGACTTATAGAACAGAGCATATGCCACTCTTACTCATATGCATATGCATAGACAATTCATATTTTAGCTACATGACACTCTTACTCTTTTTTAATAAATATTCTTGATTTCATAATGTCAATTCAAACTGAAGATGGCTTTTTTCTGCACACTAAAATGGATACCGAGAATTATAATCAATGGTTGAATGCAAGTTTCAAGTAAAAGATAATTTGTATAATCTTTAGTAAACCATAATTTATATAATATTTTCATTTATATGTTTAGTTATTTTCTTAATAATTATATGAATTCTTTACGTATAGTCTATGCACAAAAATATTGATTGAATTGTTGAATAATTAAAACAAAAATATAGTCGTGTTGTTTCTCTAGTTTCATTCTGGAAATATTTCATTCTAAATAAGAATCTATATTCATACACTAAATTTCTCAAAGTTCATTAAAACCTATTAGCTGAATATATCATATTCCCAAGACAACTATACTGAGACTAGATACATGATGTGTTGACAATTTTTGTTTCACTTTTGCTCATATATATAATTGTTGTGTGTGTGTGTGTGTGAATAATTAAAACAACATTTCTAAAAAAATTATAACGTTCATACTAGTATGTGATTTGACAATTTTTGTTTCACTGTTGCTCATATATATAATTGTCAAATTGGATGGTAGAAACATTATATATCTATGTGTGTGTGTGGTGGTGGTTTATGTAATTTCAATTATCAGTAATTATTAAGTAAAGGAAAATGAATAACATAATCCATTTTTTACATGTAAATATAAAATAATGTAGCCAATTAAATAATGGACAAAAATAAAAAATATATTGACTTAAATAACAATCCCTTGTTTACATATACCTTTTTTACATCTAAAGATAAAATAATGAAGCCCATTGAATAATGGACAGAAATATGAAATGCATTGACTTAAATAACATAGTCCCTTGTTTACATGTAAAAGAATACATTTCACTTAAGAAAAATAGTCTCTTGTTACATGTAAAGATGAAATAATGCATCCCATTAACATTAGTTATCTTCAATATATCTCTAAATTTTTATTTCTTGGATATTAATTTTTTATGAACTTACTAAGAAAAGAAATGCCAAAATTTGGTTAGAGACATTAAAACAACAACTTGACCTATGAAGTTGAAGAAAAAACAAGATACACCACCAAACAATTTCCAAACCAATAATGCTCAACCATATTAAATAAATAATAATATAGCCCCCTATTAACATGTAAAGGAAAATGAATAACACAGTCCCTTTTTACATGTAAAGATAAAATAAGTAGCCCATTGAATAATGGAAAGAAATAGGAAATACATTGAATTAAATAATATAGTCCCTTCTTTACATGTAAAGAAACAATGAATTAAATAACATAGTCTCTTGTTTACATGTAAAGATGAAATAATGCATCCCATTGAATAACGATTCAATACATTGACTTGAATCTTTCAACTGTACTCACAATCCTCATATAATTTGGATGACCCAAATAGTACTTGGTATTATAGTACAACTACTATGCACTAGATGAAAGGACTTATGAAATAATTCAACTCTACTCACAATCCTTATATAATTTGCATCACCCAAATAGTACATGGGATTATACTATGCACTAGATGAAAGGACTTATGAAATCATCAATCTTTGTAAGTATATCTATACAAAAGAAAAAAATCATCAATATTTGTAAGTATATCTATATGAAAGACAAAATACTGCCACCAAATTATTTCGTTGTTAGATTTGAAGAATTTTTATTTCCATTTCCCTTGTACCTGGTTTCTATTTTCAAATGAATAAGTCATAACAACACTTCCATCCATTCTTTCCAACACATGTCTCTCCCCTACAACATAACACCGCAAACTTTCTTCCATACTGAATAATTTATCCACTCTGAAATATCTACTTGTTGCTCCTAATCCTTCTCTACCTTGATCTGTCCTTATTTTTGCAATAATTGGCCAGCTTAGTCTCATACCCTCTAGCTTTCCCATTTTCTACATTATTCCTTTCATCCAAACACTCCCATCATCATCTCTAATATCTTCAACAGCCTCAGTTCCAAATAGTAATGCCTCTTCTACTTGTGTTTTTCTTTGTGTAGCTATATCTTTATCAACGCCACTGACTTCTCCTCATAAAACTTCTCTAGATCCATCGTGTAGAAGGGTGTCTCGATTAGTTGAATTTTGGGATCCTCATAGATATTTCCCATCTCATTGATGAAGATAAAGGGGTAGTACCATTCAAGAACTATAAAAATAGGGAATCTTTTCTTTGAGAAAGAAGAATTGGAAGGGGGTAATTATGCCCTCAAGTAAACATTCCCACCTCAAACATATGCAGTTTTATCATGTTTACCATGTTAATATTTGGGGCTAACTAACCAACCATGCCTACATTGAAACATTGGAGGAACTCATAAGTAGTGCACTTGTGTCGTAAATCTCTTTCGAATTACTTGGATCAATTGGTATAGACTATTGAGTTCCAAAGATTTAGGACACAAGTCTTTGATGCATCTACAAATACTGAAATTAGTCATGTGTTCTTCTGTGGAGTAGGTTTCCAACAATCTATACATAGTCCAAAATGCTTAGCATCAAACATTCTCATTGTTTTTCATCTACCCAATGGTATAAACAAATTATAAATGACATACATCAACTGTTGATTGAGCAACACTTTATATAATTATTATATGATGCTAAAGGATTTTGCTATGATTGGGATTCCTTTGAACCAAAATCAAACTAGTCCTTGAGTTACAAACCCTAAAGTAAAGTCCCACTCTATTCTTTGGTAAACACAACTCACATGTATTAGTAGCAAGCCCTAGAGGGTAGGCCCTCAGTTTAGAATGGAAAACAAAATCCTACAAAATACTCGGATTTTGATTGTAGGATGACATGGTGCAAACTGAAATAATGTCGACCAATATGCATTTTGGTTTCAATTTACTGGTTTTTTATATTTTCTCATTTTGTCTTGTATTTGACTTATACAACAGAGAGAAAAAATTCTTCATCTTTTGTACACTTTCAAAATGTTTCAAATTGTTGAATTGGTTTTGAGTATTAATTGCATCCATGATTTCTACACGAGATGTTACAGGTGACACTTTCACTATCATCATAGAAGAGTAAGGGTTTAATGCTACTCTTTCCTATGCTGCTGCCTTACAATGTTTCCTTTGAAACATGTGGTGCAATTGCTAGTTTATATTAATTAGATTTTACATTAATTGGGAATTTTCCATAATCACTTAAGATTAAGATTAACCACTTCTAAACATATCTAGGTTTTAGATGATTTTTTTTTTAAATATCTAAATGGATATCCTCTAAAAAAATATTTCTAAAAATGACTTAGACTGACAACTAAATGCGTGATAAGATATGTTAACAGAAGAGATTATTTTTAACCCATCAGTCACTACAATAAACAATGAGAATGGAAGGTTTTCCTAGTGAAATAAACATTATGAAGGTTAGTGAGTATTGAATTCTTAGAGTGAGAGTGAATATAGGAAAGCTTCTTAAGAGTGTTTTAGCTATAAATATCCTATGAAGTAGCCTATATCTCTACATCAATCAAGTGGAAAGATTAATTCTAAGAAATATTTTTGTCTCCATCAAGGAAACAACATATAATAACCAATCCAAACCCATATTCATCTATCCCTTCAACAATTACAAGAAATGAATGAGCTTCAATGCCTGAAAATCTAGAAGATACCTGGAATGTGTAATCAAGAAGGTGAAATTTTTTTACCCATATATGCTACCATGAAAAAACCTAAGCTCGACTAAATATAGGTGTGAACTCTTATATAACAAAGAAAATGAACCAAAATATGGATTTAATGTAAATCGGTTTCTTCTAGAAAAAAACGTGTCAAAACTGTGATTCTAGAACAAGTAGAATAATCTTCTTTTCTACTAGGAAATTAGCATCTCCCTTTGGATCCTAAACATGAATCCCCCACTTCTCCTGGTAGATTGGTTCTCTCCACAGTGATTCCCTGTCAATTTGATGCAAATAAAAGAAGAGTAAGAAACAAAAGGTGAATCCATGGGGGGGACACAAAACAGAAGAGGGTGTAGAACTAATAGAAAAACATGAGAAAAATAAGAAAATAGAGACAATGGTCTAGGAAATAAAAATGTAATATAAAACTATGCTTTAGAAGTGTATGAACCCTACAATAGAAAGCATACCCATGACAAGAAATACATGATGACGATGAAATCAATCTCTTGGAATTGCAAAACCTTGGGAAGTAAAAATAAAGTAGAATGAGTGAGAGAGATCTTTGTTACTAAAAAAATCATGGCTCTAATAAATCAATAAACCTAATTAGAAGAGGAGTTACTAAACATTTTTAAGAAACAATAGAAATGTTACAAAGGATTCGTAGTAAGCTCCAAAGGTTCCCTTGGTGGACTCTACACAATCTACAAAAATAAGTTGTTCAAGCTAAAGCACTCTTTAAACACATCATATTCATTGTTATTAATGGGCCTCCAAATTATGTAAAACATAAGTATCATATAACGTTTCCTAGCAACATAAAGGCTATATTAAGGGTATTTTTCAAGTATTTACTATTTTTCCTATATATAATATTGTAGTTCACTTTTTTGGTTTGAAAGTTTATATGTATATAATGTAGGTGAATATTCAATAAAAAAACATGTAATTTACTATTAAAATCAATATTTTTTTGGTGAATATCATCCATTTAATGATATATATATATATATATATATATATATATATATATATATAAAGGTGATTTTTTAAAATCATCTAATATTTTTTTCATAAAATATCCAAAAAAAATAGCCCTTTTGCAAAATTTCGCCCCTAAAATTTTCACTAGCTATATTAGACCTTCCACTTTTTCATTTGTTAATGTTTTCTTGGCTTAAATGAGTTATTATTAAGGTTAAATGGATTTATCATGCTTTGTGTGTGTAATGTAATAAGGATGTAGGATATTGAGAAATTTTGACATAAATCACGAGTATATCAAATTAGAGAGATTTATGGGACATGTCCTCTACTACAGGAAGATAAAATTCTACTCGCTTAGAGCACTAAATATCCCTCCCTATAGCTATGAGGTCACTCAGGGAGCATGATCCTTCTTTTTAGGTGTTCTGGAGGGAAATCAATCCTCCTTTCAAGGAGGTTTCCTCTCACTCATATTTTATAAATAAAGGACTCAAGTATCCCATTAGGAAATTAGTATATTTTTGAAGTTAGTGGAAGCATTACCAATAGATATCTTTATGAGTTTTAGTTTTGCAACCATTGATGTACAAGAAATTTTCAAGCTAATAAAAGATATATTTGGTTCTTAGATTGTTTTCCTTCAGCGATCTGAGCTTCCTTGGGATAGGTACCACCCTAGGTGTTGAATACCCCTTTTATATCCTTTTTATTTATGAATTTATTCAGTTTTTCAAATTTACTTTTGAATATTCAGGTTAAATAGTTTGTTTATGAATTGTCTTTTCTTACAATGTATTTTATCACTAGATGGTATATTAAGCAATGATTTTATTATTCATTTAGAATACATTTTCATGCATTTGAGTTCATTTTATTTGTTATATTTATTTAATGTAATTTATTATTACTTGTTGCAACTGTACAATCCCCTTTTTTTTGCAGAGCTACAATATATCATACAACCACCCATTTGTTGAATACGTCCTTATACAATTGACATGATGAAATGAAAATGAGTAAATTATCATTCCTTGTCCTTCTTTAGACTCATTTTACTTTCAAATCATGTCCTTAGCACTTTTCATTGCTCACTAGATTATCTCCTGTGGTAGGGACTCATGTAGCAGTTTGCATTTTTCTTTTGAAACTCATCCAAACTTGCATCCAACTCATGAATAGTAGTCCTTAATATTTTAAGCCATCCATGGAGCCCTGAACATGGGATTTATAAGCAAAGAGACCAACTACATTACTTAGCCTAATTTTTAATAGATTTTTTTTTCCTATGGAATTAGGGTTTTCTATTTACATGCTTTATTTCAATTGTGATTTTTATTCCTTTGCAAAATAGAATAGATATGATTTATTTTCATCATAGGTAATATGGTTTTCCTTCTTTCTTTGAAGCTAGCATAGGTTTTCTTATTTCCTTTCATTTCTAAAATTATAAATTTTTCCTATAGCATATATTGGTTACTATTTTCTTTAAGTAACTAGATCTCATCTTAGTGTTTTTCACCCATATAAAACTTAGGAAAGGAAAAGGATAAGTACATGATACACACATAATTATGACACCTCTTAAATTTGTAGGAACTAGAGGCTGATAATTAATGTTAAGACCCTTGGGAGTTGCAGCAATATTATTGCAATATTAAGTGTCATCACCTTTTGGTGTTGTTTCCATGGAGGAGTCAAAGTAGGTACTATATTCTTTCCTAGTTCATCTACACTTTCTTTCATTTCACTTTGTGAAAAATCAACAAATGTTGCATTGGGAATTCTTCATTACAATAAATAGAAAAATTGCATTGCATTAGCAATTTCATTCGAAAAAAATATAAAATAAAATAAAATAAAAGATATTCCTGAGTCGACTAGTCATGCCTCATGATCTACATGTGTACTTGTAGAAGCCAAGTACACATCCCTCCTTCATTTGAGCACATTTTTAAGAAATATTTCCTATAATTCCCTTCTTTTACACATCTCCAACATACCTTTAAAAACTTTCCTGGGGATTTAAATCTTCCTCTGGATATTGATCTCCCGCTTGAATACTTATTTTTATTCCTATTCTACGAGTGTCCTCTTATAAACAAGGAATCCTCATTATGGATTTCCATGCTTTTCTATCTCATCTTTTGTGATAACAAGGATGAGACTATTTCATGAACTTTAAATTATTTTCATTAATACATATGGAAAAAAATCAATTATCAAACAAGTTTCGTAGAGAACAAAGCAAAATTTTGCACTTATTTTCATCTGATATTTTAATATAAATAGGTAATAGGTAACTTACCACAATATTAAAGGAGCTTATACGCTCTATCACTAAGTTTCTATCCTTCAGCCTCGGGTTATATAACTTCTTCCATATGAACTTTTTTTCAACAGGAACTTAGATGGATAGAAATCCCCTAACTTGTCTCGTAATTCCATCGTTGTAGCTCCCCCTTAAACATTTACGAATATTGAATCTAAGAGACACAATTTTATTGTGCTCTTTGTTTTTTGATCCAACTTGTTCCAATCTTCTATTGACATCCATGTTTGTGTAGTGCCCAAATCCACAATATACATTGATCTCTATCCACAAAAAATCTTCCATTTTGATCTTCTACAACCCAAAACTCCACCCGTTGAATTTTTCAATATTTACCTTTGAACTAATCTCCATTTATTTTTTTACACAATAATCAATTTCGTATATCTCCCACTGCAACATAGTGTACCATAGGCTTGAGCCAAACCCCTTAACCACAGAGGTGTCCCTTTGAATCCAAAATTGCTAAAAATACAAATGTATGTTTTAACCCTGTACAGTTAAATGTTGCAAATTGCAAACATATTTTTAATAAAATAGAAAAGATGCAGTAAAAAATATGAACATAAACGTAAATATTTCATCGTGGAAACTCAAAACTAGGAAAACCAACAAGTTTTTTTTCAACATATATTCTTATGTCTAGTGTTTCAATATAACATAGATACCTTGTGGCAACAATGAACCATCAATACATTTACCTTGGATTAGAATACAACCATAACTTCTTAATCGAAACTACAAAATCATGGGAAAATTCACCACGTGTCACAAAACACTTTAGAAAAACTTATGTGCTGTGCTAAAAAAAACACAAAACATTTCTCAATATTTTTTTAGAAGAACCCCTCAAACATAAAGACATTTTATAGTATATAGAGATAGTTATGAAAAAAATATAACACATACCCAACACATTAAAATTATTTACAATATTTTTTATTTAGAAATTTATTTTTTTATAATTTTAAAGATCTTTTGAAACTTTCTAATTTTTCTAATAATTTGTTTTTTAATTTAGAAAAAAAGTTTAGCTCGTTTTCTGAGTGGACCTATGTAATGAAATAAATTCTTGACAAGAGTCTTATTGGGGTGAGGATACCCAACAATTTCAAAATATGGTTGGATAGCGGAGTGACCCTATGTGATGCTTGAATCTACAATGTTATTTGTACAACATATCAGCATGTTTTAAAAGTGTTATATAATTTAAATATGGGAAAATGTGACTTCCAAGGAGTACTTATGGTCTCAAGCACACTATTAGCGAGTTATAATCTTGTAAAAAACAATACGATTGAAAGGCTGGAGAAATCAAAGAATCGTATGTGGGAGAGTAATGAAAGAACTTGTATTTAATGAGAAATTAAACCACGTCTTTCAACATAATTGGAAGGAAATGAAGAATTCCATGATGAAGGGAAAAAAAATAATTCTTGGAGTTTGATCTTTGAAGAGGTTGACATTAACCTTCAAGAGAAGAAAAATGAAAAATCCATAACTTTTGACACTTAAAGCTTAGTGTTTAACTTTAACCCTTAACTTTTTTTAATTTTTGAAAAGTTTAGCAAATATTTGAAACTCAATGTTATGAGTCAAGGTATTCACGTGAAATGACGTGATACATGCACACATTTCATTTAATTAAAAATATATAAATATAATTAAAATTATGCGATACATACCCACATTTAATTTAATCAAAAAAATATAAATAAAATAGTTAACTTTCCATTAGGCATTATTTTCTTTTGCTAAATATATATTAATAATTATTTTTCAATATTAAAATTGCATCCTCCCTCGAATTCAATACTACAATACTCTACTATTTTACTCTTTTTCATGGCACTTTTCTAGAGGTTAAATAATAATTTCGTAATGAATCTCAAGTGATTCAAAATATTTTTATAATTTTTGTTTTTTTTTAAATGTGTTACCAATCAATATTTTTATAATTTTTGTTTTGTTTTTTTTTAATTGTTACCAATCATCTTTATTTTTACTCTAAAATTTTGATGAGTTTTTGTTTTTTGTTTTTAATTTGTTCCCAATCATCCTTATTTGCACTATAAAATTTTGATAAGTTTTTATAATTTTGATAAGTTTTTATTATGTCCATAGACGTGAGTTTCCTTATTGTAGTTTGTGTCATAGGCATTTTATTATTTTTATATAAACTATTTAAATAAAATTATTATTTTTACTTTATCATATTTTTAAAATTTATTTCATGGTTGAAAAAAAGAAAAGACTGCCTTTTAAAAATTATTTGATGGTTGAAAAAGAAAGATTTTATTCTCATCCTAGATAAGAAAAATGGTATTTTAACCTTATTAATAAAAACCACATTGTTTTGCATACAAGATTTAGATAATACACTTTAGTAACCTCTTATACACTATTTGGAATTTATTATCATAAAATCCTTAATAAGAAAAAGAAAAATAGATGAGTGAATCTAAGAAAAATGCCAAAAATATAAATATAAATATAAATGATGAGTTTCCCAAAATTATTTTTCTATACATGAAGGGTACTATAAACCAAATTTCTAATATCTCTAAGAAAAAAACATGAAAATTACTATATCATTTCCTAATTCTATGAGAAATATGTTGAACATTTCCAAACATGCCATTAAAGAAAATATTTTTCAAGGACGTAAGAGTAGCATAAATGATCTAATTTCTCAAAATTAATCCACTCTACATAAGTTACTATAAAAAACATTGCTAATATTTTAAAGAAAAAAAAAACATAATGGTATTATCCCCTCCTAACTCTGTAAAACTATGTTAGACATTTCCAAAAAATCCATTCAAACAAAGCTTCATCGAGAATTCTATGTGATACCACACTCGTGTGAAAATTGTATATTGGTGAAATTATTCGATCATTAAAAGTGAAGGTAAAAGAACACATCACTAATATTGCATGGGGAAAAATTCGATTCTTTACCAACGGTTTTACACAATTAATCATTACAGGTTCCTTTGAAAAGATTGCTGAAAAAATTAAGAAAAATATTAGAAATTGGGAAATGTAGATAATATTTACTAGCAATCGCACCATATGTTGCAAAAGAAACACTGTAAAGCAGTAATATAGGAAAAAGTAGTATAGAGGAAATGCTCTCACATGAACCATGCAAGTAGGAAAGAGTAGTATAGAGGAAATTCTCTCACATGAATCATATGGGATAGTTACAACTACAGAGAGTGAACAACTCTTTTTCAAGCTTCTTCTTTACTTCTTGTGCAAGTACAAGCCCTACCTGCAAATAATTGGCATCACATTGGCCTTCCAAATATCTGTGATGCTCTGTCTTTAATCTGGCATTTTCACAGTTGCCTTTTACAAGTGCTTGTAGGAGATCCCCAATTTATTTCTGTTGGATCTCAACAAGCTCAGTTTTAGCTTGCAGTTCCATTTGCAAAAGGGTAATTTGCTCTTGCATTGAATCACACTTGCTAGAATCATTATTTCTCAAATCCTCATTTTCCATCAATAAATTAGAGGTTCTTCCCAAAAAAATATTTCCCATGTCACATACTAAGCTTTTGGCATCATTATTCTTAAGAGGACTTTGCAAATCTATTTTGAGAGCTATGCTTTCTTCTTCTAAGAAAATCAAATTTTTATGCAAATCGTCAATTTCCCTCTGAAACTTTTGGCCTTTTTCTGATCTCATCTTGTATTTCTTCTTCAATCTTAAATTTTTCTTTCTGGAAAAAATTAGTGCTTTCAGAAAATTCCTTTGGCATAAGTTTTGAATCAACCTGGGCTTCTAAATCAATATATCCAACAGTTTGGGAACTGGAAATATGTTGTTTTGAATACATTATCTGACCTGATTCGCCAATTCTCCCATTTTGAGGGATCTCATTCACTTCTTTCAGCTTGGGAATTGTGATATGGAACTCTCTCATATTTTACTCTGGAATGTCATACCCATATTTGTCTTTCTCAGGTCCACTCCTTGGTCTTTCATCCCTCCTTTCTAAGTTATGGAGGTCAAGTTGCAGTTTCCACAAGTTCTCTATCAGAATATCCAAAGTTGCAGTGCTATAAATATCATTTGAATTACTATGACATATATCCATGACTCATGATTCAAGACCGTCATTGGACCCAGTTACTAGGTCATTCTTTTTATCCTGTCCACTATCCATGGTTGTAGAAAGATTGAGCACTATACTATCAGGCCTAATATTTATAATACACAAAGACACAACCCCTCACCCATGAAATTTATTTCTTGTTGTATTTAGGCCAGTGAAAGGCACACCTGGATTTATTTGATGTTATGTAAAATACAATTACAATTTCCAACAAGATTTACCATAGGAAGAAATGAGAGCATTAATCGAATATTGCATTCAGAATAAGACTCCTTCATTGAAGTTTTGCTAGATATTCATACGTAAGTAATTACAATTTCCAACCGGCTTTACCATAGGAAAAAATGAGAGAAATAATCAAATATTGCATTCAGAATAAGATTCCTCCATCTTATCTTCACATAGTTAGAAATTCTAAAAATACTTCTTCAACAAATTGATCATTACTAATTGTCCATACTTCTTTAGCAAATCCTAAATTACTTTATTTGTTTAAATTCAAAGTTATAAATTGATGAAATTGCAAAAAAAAAATCATAAATTATTAATTTCAATATATAATGATGTATTCAATTTTAATATATTAAAATGAGATTATATGCCTTAATGAATCAATATTATCATGAGCTTATATGCCCTATCTTCATGCCTTATACATCCATCAAATTTACTTTTCAAAATATTGGTTTAATCAAATCGTTGCTATTTGTTTAAATTCAAAGTTATAAGTTTATGAAATTGCAGAAAAAAATTATTAATTATTAATTTCAATATCATAATGATGTATTCAATATTATCATGAGCTTATATGCCCTAACGAATCAAGATTATATGAGCTTATATGCTCTCTCTTCATTAGGTAGATTTGCAGAAGATCCTTCAGAAGGGTTGATATTCTAATATTTACATTATAAAATTTTATCACGATTTTCTATCATATTATTATCATTACACAGAAACAGAGGATGACGATGGTGCTTCTTTAGCTTAGCATTGGGCCTCTGATAGCGATTATGGACTCTACTTTTTCTCTTGTAATGAGATGACCCTGAAGCCAAATACACTGAACCATATCCAAGTGTAGCTTGAGAGTACAACAATAGAAATGAAAGTCCCATGCAAACAAAAAGATGAAGGAAAAACAAGATTTATAAAATATAATTAATAAATCAATAGAAAAGACTAACCTATTCTCGCAAGCCGATTCACCCAATGAGGAATTTGGCTTCGAGTAAATTTCAAACAAATGTCATTACAAAAATGGTTACTATTCCTCGTAATTAAGTGGTATGTATTTCAATTGTAACTTACAGCAAGGTCCTCTACGAAGTCTCTGAGTTCTCTAGGACCACGATCTATTGTTCCAATATACATGGACTTACGAAATGTAAAACCTGGGCATTGTGGAGGCTCTACATCAAAAACACAATTGTTAGGAAACTCATGTGCTCCAAATGCATACTCAACTCCATGAACTGCACCCAATGATACACAGCATGTCAACTAGGTACTTAGCACATATAAAAATACTCCTAAATTCTAACTAACATACAAGATTTATGCACAACAACAGAGATAACATTTAGTGTAGATCCATCCCCTTAAACATTTCTCACTACGTAACATTAAAGAAATAATATACCACACTAGTAAAAGGGTAAATTCCAAACTCATATTAAGGTCAGTATCCATTTCTTTGCCACTAAAAACATAACAAAGAGGAAGTTATCACACAAATTTTGAAATAAATGTAAGGGATTAACAACATAAATTTTCCAAACCCTGAAGAGGAAGACAACGCACTCTTCCCGATTCACTGTCAAAGTTATGATAAAAACACAAAATTTCAAATTGAAGCTCATCGCCTAAAAATCACGGAAAGGCATTCTTGTGAAATGAATTCTGTGATCTTTGTCACTTGCCACCAAATAAATTACAAACTAAATGGAAGAGGAAAATAAATGACAAACTAAATGGAAGAGTTTCAGTAACAAAGGCCATGAACACCAAGTTTTTTCTTATGATAGTTAGGCATTATGCATGCAGCACAACAAATCCATGGTTCCGGTAATCAAGGAAAAGAGGTTGCGTGTTCACACTCCAAAAGTGTTGGATTTTACCAAAACTCACTGGAATAGAACCAATGCATTTAAGTATGATTTAAAATATGTATTTCCCACTGCACAGCATTCATAGTATCTTCCACAAAAGGTATGGAAGATATCACTGAGAAAAATTTTCCATTTTCACATCAGGAAAATGATCAGATGTCTCTTCTAAATTTATAGTTGAGACAGAAATTTGTATTAGCTTTCATTTGGTAGTAAATTATTCACAAAAATAGAAGTTGAATTTTCTTCCTCCATAATTTGAGGATCAAGTTATATGGGAAATTTTGGTAAATATGCTTATGCAGTTTCACTTTTTTACAGTCAGTAAGAAAATTGCATATTCCCTATTTTTCTCATGATGTAGCAGAATGATGCATTTTTCTCCCAAGAATCAAAAATTATGCACACAAAATTTGACAAAGACACAGGTCATGTTGTTCCCCTGAAAGTGAAGCTTCAACATTGTATAGGAATAATAATTCACAACATTGTATAGGAAGAATAATTCACAAGCCCCATTTGTGCATGGCGAATTGAGGTGGACCTCAAACCAGCTTGATTTTGCAAGAAAAATGGCCCACAAATGACAAGCGAGGCTATGCCAATGCTTCGAAGGGATGTGAACCCTAGTGGGAAGGTTGGAACGCCACTTCCTTCACCACTAAACCATGGCAACGTTGTCCACAGCTTGTGATTTTCAGCTTTTAGTATGGACAGGAAGGAAATGTCCTGAAAAGAATTATAATAGACGTACTTTTAACAATCCTTATTTGGACAATATGAAAAATGAAAAATTCCTCCTAAAACTTCAACGAATTCAGATCGTCTGAAATCATATGCTGGAGCCGAAGAAAATATCAAAATAGCATATACATTGCAAAAAAAAACCACATCTTTACTAACAGGCACACGCAAAATTTCTCCCATGTTCATAAGTTAATCTATGCAATTTTAAGAAATTCCTACCTTGTGAATACTTAGTTTGGTACTAGAGAAAGTAATCAAGAAGAACTATGTAATATCTTTCTATGGTTGAAACTTAAAAATAAACCATCCAACAGATAAGCCGCCACCACAAGTTAATCTGGGGTAATAAAATAAACCCTTGTATCCCAAATCCTCAATAATTACTTGCACCAAAAAAAACCATCACATTTCAAGAAGGCCATGACTACTATTGAATTGGGTATGGAAATTTACTTCGTTCTTCCATGAGCTTTGATTTTGTAACTCCAAATGGGTAGAAAGAAAACGAATCCCAAGAACAAACATCCTCTTAACTGCTCCGTGAGTTTTGAGCCCTTTTTTCAGATAACGAACTGAGAAAATGCAGATTTCCTACCGATAAATTTATTTCTTGTTTTATTTAGGCCAGTGAAAGGAACACCTAGATTTATTTGATGTTATGTAAAATACAATTACAATTTCCAACAAGCTTTACCATAGGAAGAAATGCGAGCATTAATATGTTATGTAAAATACAATTACAATTTCCAACAAGCTTTACCATCGGAAGAAATGAGAGCATTAATCAAATATTTCATTCACAATAAGACTCCTCCATTGAATTTTTTCTAGATCTTCATGCGTAAGTAATTGCAATTTCCAACCAGCTTTACCATAGGAAAAAATGAGAGCAGTAATCAAATATTGCATTCAGAATAAGATTCCTTCTTCTTGTCTTCACATAGTCAGAAATTATATAAATAATTCTTCAACAAATTCAACATTACTAATTGTCCATACTTCTTTAGCAAATCCTAAATTACTTTATTTCTTTAAATTCAAAGTTATAAATTGATGAAATTGCAAAAAAAATCATAAATTATTAATTTCAATATATAATGATGTATTCAATTTCAATATATTATCATGAGATTATATGCCTTAATGAATCAATATTATCATGAGCTTATATGCCCTATCTTCGTGCCCTATACATCCATCAAAGTTACTTTTCAAAATATTGATTTAATCAAATCGTTGCTATTTGTTTAAATTCAAAGCTATAAGTTTATGAAATTACAAAAAAAATTATTAATTATTAATTTCAATATCGTAATGATGTATTCAAGATTATCATGAGCTTATATGCCCTAACGAATCAAGATTATCATGAGCTTATATGCCCTCTCTTCATTAGGTAGATTTGTAGAAGATCCTTGAGAAGGGTCGATATTCTAATGTTTACATTATAAAATTTTATCATGAGTTTCGGTCATATTATTATCATTACAAAGAAATAGAGGATGACGATGGTGCTTCTTTAGCTTAGCATTGGGCCTATGATAGCGATGATGGACTCTACTTTTTCTCTTGTAATGAGACGACCTTGAAGCCAAATACACTGAACCATATCCAAGTGTAGCTTGAGAGTACAACAATAGAAATTCAAGTCCCATGCAAACAAAAAGATGAAGGAAAAACAAGATTTATAAAATATAATTAATAAATCAATAGAAAAGACTAACCTATTCTTGCAATCTGATTCACCCAACGAGGAATTGGGCTTCTAGACAATTTCAAACAGATATCATTATAGAAATGGTTACAGTTCTTCATGATTAATTGGTATGTATTTCCATTCTAACTTCCAGCAAGGTCCTCTACGAAGTCTCTGAGTTCTCTAGGACCATGATCTGTTGTTCCAATATATATGGACTTACGAAATGTAAAACCCGGGCATTGTCGAGGCTCTACCTCCAAAACACCACTGCTAGGAAGCTCATGTGCTCCAAATGCATACTCAACTCCATGAATTGCACCCAACGATACACAGCATGTCAACTAGGTACTTAGCACATATAAAACTACTCCTAACTTCTAACTAACATACAAAATTTACGCACAACAACAGAGATAGCCTTTAGTGCAGATCCATCCCCTGAAACATTTCTCAGTATGTAACATTGAAGAAAGAATATACCACACCACTAAAAGAAAAGGGTAAATGCCAAACTCATATTAAGGTCAGTATCCATTTATTTGCCACTAAAAACAAAACAAAGAGGAAGTTATCACACAAATTTTGAAATAAATGTAAGGGATTAACAACATAAATTTTCCTAACCTTGAAGAGGAAGACAACGCACTCTTCCTGATTCACTGTGAAATTTATGAGAAAAACAAAAAATTGCAAATTGAAGCTCATCACCTAAAAATCACGGAAGGGCATTCTCGTGAAATGAATTTTGTGATCTTTGTCACTTGCCACCAAATAAATGACAAGCTGAATGGAAGAGGCAAATAAATGATAAACTAAACGGAAGAGTTTTAGTAACAAAGGCCATGAACACCAAGTTGTTTCTTAAGATAGTTAGGCATTATGCATGTAGCATAACAAATCCACGGTTTTGGTAATCAAGGTGATAAAAGAGCCTAATTTTTCACACTCCAAAAGTGTTGGATTTTACCAAAAGTCACTGGAATAGAATTAGTGCATTTAAGTATGATTGAGAAGATGTATTTCCCACTGCACAACATGCACGATATCTTCCACAAAAGGTCTGGAAGATATCACTGGGCAACATTTTCCATTTTCATATCAAGAAAATCATCAGATGTCTCTTCTAAATTTATAGTTGAGACATAAATTTGTATTAGCTTTCATTTGGTAGTAAATTATTCACAAAAATAGAAGTTCTATTTTCTTCCTCCATAATTTGAGGATCAAGTTGTATGGGAAATTTTGGTAAATATGCTTATGCAGTTGCACTTTTTTACAGTCGGTAAGAAAATTGCATATTCCCTATTTTTCTCATGATGTAGCAGAATGATGCATTTTTCTCCCAAGAATTGAAAATTATGCACATAAACTTTGACAAAGACACAGGTCATGTTGTTCCCTTGAAAGTGAAGCTTCAACATTGCATAGGAAGAATAATTCACAAAATTGCATAGGAAGAATAATTCACAAGCCCCATTTGTGTAGGGCGAATTGGGGTGGACCTCAAACAAACTTGCTTTTGCTAGAAAACTGGCTCACAAATGGCAAGCGAGGCTATGCCAATGCTTCGAACAGATGCGAACCCCGGTGGGAAGCTTGAAATGCCACTTCCTTCACCACTAAACCATGGCAACGTTGTCAACAGCTTGTGATTTTCAGCTTTCAGTATGAACAGGAAGGAAATGTCCTGAAAATAATTATACTAGACTTGCTTTTAACAGTTCTTATTTGGGAAATTTGAAAAATGAAAAATTCCTCCTAAAACTTCAATGAATTTAGATATTTTGAAATCGTATGCAGGGGCCAAAGAAAATAGCAAAACAACATATACATTGCAAAGAAAAAGCCACAGATTTACATCACAAGCACACACAAAATTTCTTCCATGTTCATAAGTTAATATATGTAATTTTAAGAAATGCCTACCTTGTGAATACTTATTTTGGTACCGGAGAAAGTAATAAATAAGAACTATGTAGTAGCTTTCTATGGTTGAAACTTAAAATAAACCATCCAACAGATAGGCCACCACCACAAGTTAATCTGGGGTAATAAAATAAACCCTTGTATCCCAAATCCTCAATAATTACTTGCACCAAACAAAACCGTCACATTTCAGAAAGGTCATGAATACTGTTGAATTGGGTATGGAAATGTACTCCATTCTTCCATGATCTTTGATTTTATAACTCCAAATGGGTAGAAAGAAAACTGCCACCAAGAACAAACATCCTCTTAACTGCTCCCTGAGTTTTGAGCCCTTTTTTCAGATAGGGCAACGAGAAAATGCATATTTCCTACCATAAAAGTATAGTTGGAGATCCCTTTTTCCTTTCTAAATTTCTGTACCTGAAAAATGCAGAAATCATGTCATAGCTCTATAGTTAGAAAACATTTTTTCAATTTGGGCACCCAAAAAAGTTTAAGCATCTCTCATAAATCTACTACTAACCTACATTTTTTTTCATTTCGACGCCCCAACAAATATGCAAACTTCTCACTTGGATCTGCAAAAAACATCAACATAACAACAACAACGAGTTACTCTATAGCTAGTTTCTCCTTTTTCTTTCAAGTACATAAAAGGGACAAAATTTATGGTAAGAAAAAGTTAAAGTTACATATGTAAACTTCGAAAAACTCGAATCCCACAACATTCATTTGGGTTTATTGAAGAAAAATTACATTACCTTCTACTCTTGAATGGTATATTCCAAGGCCAAACCTGTGTATGTATCCATTCATGGGCATGAGGTCACAAACATTGACATACATATGGACATTCCCAGACATGACCCTCTTAGATGAAAGTTTCGATAACATACTCAACCCTTTACACTGTTTAATGTTTCATTCAAAAAATAAACTGACTAAGTAAATAAAACTCGTAAATAAAATGAAATAAGCATACTTTCCTAGTGGATCTGCAACAATGAACCTCTGGGAAACATCCACCACTGGACACCCTTCATCACTGGAACCATCCAGAGCGTCCTCTTCTTCATCAATATCCATTTCCATGTGAGAAGCTTGGAATTCTTGCTGCTTCTGCAGTGGATGGTGTGGAATGCGTTTTCTTGGGAAAGTAGCAGACACTTCCAGGTCTTCAGAGCGAATTATGTTGTCAAAAAAAGGAGTTAGGGGCTTATCAGAAACCATAACCCACACAGAAATAGAAACCCTAACCCACACAAAAACAGAGGATGATTATGGTTCTTCTTTAGCCTTAGCATTGGGCCTTTGATAGCAATGATCGACTCTACTTTTGCTCTTGTAATGAGAGGACCCTGAAGCCAAATGGGAGGCTGTGGGATTATGATTGGAATCAACAGAGGCATGATGATGAGAAGGTATTGGAGTCCCCTAGACTCTCTTGGATGAGGGAAATGTGAGGACTGTGTCCACCCTCCTCCATCGTGGGTGTTGCTGTTGTTTCTTGGCATTGATGTTGTTTATTTGGAAAAGGAGTTGTTGTTGTTTCTTGGTGCTAATGTTGTTTCTTTGGAAAAGGAGGAGATGGGATCCTTATTCCTTCTATTGCAGACCTCATTTCTTTCTAGAACTGACATTTTCAGAATTTGCATTGTCGGCTCTGCATCCAATAACACTAAACATTTTTTTTAAATTGCACATTTTTTTAAAATCTCTTAACTGTATTTAATCATAAGTTTGAAACTATTTCAATATTCTAACACTAAAATCAATGGTGCATAATGATACCCCTGACAGTTTAGGAAATTTGTTTTCAAATAAAAATGCTTTACAGCATAATCATGCCGATAATTTAAAAGTAGGGAAAATTTACAAGTACATTGTAAAACTCACTAGAAGTAACCGGCTAGTTTTCTCCAGACTGAGGATGACTGGTTGATTACTAGATAACCTTCAAATAGATAAATTAATTTTCATATGAATGTCAACTTCAGATGCTTTTTAAGCTTCTAATAATGAAAACTATTTTTGTAACACCACTTCATCGAAATGTAAGGAAAATAAATGATAAAGTAAAATTAACTTACCTACTTTTTGAAAATTTTGGGGTTTTTTATCAACTATAAATGATAAGGTTTGGTCAGATTCTTTCTCTTTATTTAAATCTCCTATGTTTATGATTTCATATTTAACTGTATGTCATTCACTAATGGTATGCTTTCTTGGTTATTTCCTATATAAGATGTATTGTATGTCACTGGACTCTCACTTCAACAATCTGTTCTACATTATTATGACTCCATATAATAATTCCACGTCAAGCATACATATATTTTTATACTTTCCACTTAACTGTGTTTGCCTTGGAACTCTCTCGAACCCGACTTGTCTGCACTCGATCGGATTGACTGAGTCTAGTATCCAACGACTTAGCATTGTTTGGTTAGGTTAAGGAATAACTGTTGGGTTTTCTCCTTTGAAATTTGTTTCTTTAGTAAGAACTTATAGCATTCTCATGTTCCTTGAGCAGTTTATACTATCTTGCTAAACTCGGTTTTGTATTCTTGGTCACCTCAAGCGAGTATTGGTTAAATTTTTGTTCTTTACCTTCGTTAGGTAACAAATTGAATTGGATTCAGATGGCTTCTTCACCAAGTGGAGTCCTCATCTTCGGCTCTGGGGTACAACTGAATTTTCTTCCTCTATGAGGTTCCGAGTATTTTCTTATGGAATTAATTTGAAGGCTAACCCTAGTTACCAGGTTGCTCAGGTTCTCACCCTCACTTCCACCGACATGGAAATATATTTAGGTAAATCCTCTGTTGTAATAATGTTATGGGTGTTGGATTTTATTGGAATTCCTTTAGGATTCCACTACAAAGAGGTTCTCAGTGCCTTTGGTATCCTATTTTAGATAGGTCAACATTATCTCCTGATACACGCCTATCATTTCTTCCCCAACCATTGTTTGGAGTGTGGTCTCACCAACGCAAAAAATTTATAGGTGCATGCCAGTTATCAGGCATTCTTTATCTAAAATTGTTGTCCGCGAAGGATGTGACTCAATTTTTTCCTTCTGATGAATTCCATAAGAGATTTTATTACTTTATTTATTTATGAAAGTTATTGTAAACTCTATGAATCATAGCTCTCAGTTGTTGGATAGTTCATTTAAGGGTTTTTAATATTTCTTTTAGACTCATGGTCTTCTATGCTATGCCCTCTACAAGTTTCAAAGTTACTATTTTTTTTTGGTTTAACAGTAATGGTTACTCGGCCCTAAATGGTATTGAGTGTTGTCTTAAGAACCCATGAACTTCTATCATGGACATGTGTATTTTCGAATAGTTAAAAATGTTTTTCCATTAATATATATGTATTTACATGTATCAAACATGTTCACTTGGCTGGTTAATTTTTATTATACTATCCTTATGCATCAGATTGTGAATGTAGACTCTTCAGAATTAACCTAGTCATGGGTATTAATTAAAGGAACTTACATCAAATTTATTCCATTTATTTTATATTTTTGTCTCTTAGGGTTACTGATGTACCTAGAGTTTATTGGAAACGTTTATATGATTTTTTTCCCAGTCCAGTCAATTATTCATTCAAGGTCAGTTTGGGACTGTGTCCAGATATCCAGTACCAACCGACTCTGTCAAGACACTAACCTGGCCATGACCCAACCTTCATTTTTTCCACTCTAACGACTAGACTTTGTCGTCGTCCTACTTTGTTTGGGTCAACGACTATGGATCTGTTGGTAATTGGTTGGTTAATGAGAGTGATGTTAGCATAGTAATATTAGCAAGGTTACCATTTTAACATTGCCATTTTTTTATTTCAAGAAAAAAAGAATTTTATATTACACTTCTCTTTTCTGTGGCGATATTATTTATATAGCACTTTTCATTTTAATCTATTATTAAAAATCATGAATCAGCTTTTGGTTCTAAACGAAACATCAAGTATGCATTTTTGAATAAGTATTGACCTTTATTGGTTTATTTAGAATCACATTCAGGTCCCTCTATATTCAAAAATAAAAAAATGAACATAGTTGCACAATATCAAACTACTTCAGAAATCAGTTAATCCACTTGTAAGACGACAAACTTCCAACCTCGAGAATGATAATGATGTATTTTTCTCTTCATTGTGCCTTCTAGTACCAGAAAAATTCCTTTATCAAGTCACCCGTCAGGGTAGTTCAAGGTAACAAGACCCCACCAAGATCCAACCAGGATCTTATTTAGTTACTTTAAAATTGGGAGTTCCACTAGCCCTCTGTCTAGCTCAAGAACACCTCAAGCAATGTCCTTCCTCACCCCACAATGTCCTATGTAGGTGTTTAGTTTCATTTCTTTCCTATTTCTCAGATGCCTCCATAATATCTCGCTTTTCTTAGCTCTCTGTCCTCTTTCAGATAATCTATATCCCTAAGGAAATGAAAGGTAACCAATTGTTTAATTGTTTGGTAAAATAATTTTCATTGAAGTTCTTTCCTATGAAATTCCAACGTTTAACTTTTCCTAAGATTAAAAAAATTAACCTTTAACATCAATTCTCGTTAGGTTTTTCAATGCAACCTATATATATATATATATATATATATATATATATATATATATATATATATATATATATATATATATATATATATATATATATAGATATATATATATATATATATCAAGTCCTTAAACAACAAGGAAAATATAAGCAACTGATCACATATTTACATTAATTGAAGGGGTTACATCTTCCCACTTTAGATATTAACATCATCCGCGATGTTACTTGGTCCTTTAAATAAGTTAGGATAAGATTCCTACATAAATATTGCATCTTCCAAGGTGGCCTCCTCTGGGATAAACTGACTCCACTGCACTTTAACCTAGGTGATGGCTATCCTCCATAGCATTATTTCTCTCTGGTAGAGAATACATTGAGGCTCTATGAGGAATTATTCGTCTGGTTCAACCTATGACGTGACCACAGTTTACAATTATTTTATGTCATTCAGTAAGAAATATCATTTTCTATTTTTTATTTTTTTAAAGTTGTATTTCCTACCAATGAATAACATGTCTAGGATCATATAAATATATTTTTAACAATCACAGATGAAACACATTATGTACTCTTATGTGACTGTGTAGCGCCAACCGATATTCCACTGGTCCAATTCTTTCCAATATTTGAAAAGGGCCATGGAATTTGTGGGAAAGCTTGGCACAACCACCCCATATTAAGGTTCTCTTATTTGGTCTAACTCGTACATATACATGATATCAACTTTAAATTCCCAATAAGTTCTCTTCTTTTCTGCAGAAGAATTTTTATGATCCTGGCAACTTTAAAGTTTTGCTGGAATGTTTTCACAATTTGATCCATTTTAGCCAACATATCTAGCCTCAACGTTATTATATCTTCTAGGATATTCTAGTTAGAAGGTTTTCTGCACCTCCTTCTATATAAAACCTCACACTGGCTCATTTTTAAGGACTCATGATAGCTATTATTATAGGCAAATTCAACCAAATGTACATACTCCTCCTATTTGGTGGTTTGTTGCATGACGTACATTCTCACCATGTCTTCCAGTACTTGCTTGACACGCTCAATATTCCCATCTATTTGGGGATGGTATGTTGTACTAAACTATACTTGTGTTCCCAACCCTGGAAAGAGAGCCTTCTAGAATGAATAAGTAAATTTTAGATCTTTGTTTGAAATAACTATCTTAGGTATGACATGCAAGCGAAATACCTCCTTCAAAAAAATATCAGGAATCTGGCCAGTCTTATATGTAGATTCTACAAGAATAAAATGAGTTATTTTACTTAGTTTGTCTAATACCACCATTATTGAATCATTGTGCCTCTTAAATATGGGTAGCCCCATTATATAAGTGTGATGCCTTTCCATTTCCACTCAGGAATGGGTAGTGGATGGAGCAAATGAGTGGGATGTTGGTGTTCATATTTAACTTTCTTACACTCTAAATATTTTGCAATATCCATGCTCATATCGGGCCAAAAATAAATAATTTTAATTGAAAATATTTTTTTATAGTCGGGGCTGGCAGCATAAGGGTTGATGCGGAATTCATCTAGAATCAGTTGTCTAACTAAAATCTGGTTGGGGATGTAAATTCTCCCTTTGAAAGTTAGAAGATGATCCCCATTAAGAATATATTCAGATTGCTTCCCACAGTTGTTGGTTTGTTAAGCTTGCTACCATAAAAACATATATTTTGGGTCTTTTTGGGAAGCATATTTAATCCGCTATATGAAATTAAATTCCATTTGGTTAAAGTGAAGTTCATAAACACAATGCACCCTTTTGTTTAATCCAACTGCTACTGAGTTCTATTTTCACGTTATATGCTTAATATAAAATTCGAACTTATTAAGGAATGCATTCCATATTTCTTTGCAGGCATTCAAGTTGGGTTGTTTGAAATAACTTGTTAAGCTCCTATGATCCGTCATTAGTAAGAAATTTTTTCCCAACACATAATGCCTCCAAACTTTCTTTTCATTAATTATTGTAGTTAATTCTAGGTCATAAATTTTTTATCTTTGCTCATGTTCCTTCAACTTTCAAGACTCATATGTTATTACTTTCCCATCTTGCATAAACACTCCCCATAGCCCTTCTTGACAGACATGAGTGCAGACCACAAATTATTTGTTTGGGTCAAATATTTTTAACACTAGGGTAATGGTTACCAATTTTTTTAGTTTTTCAAAACTTTGTTGGCAATTAGTTGTCCACTAAAAGGCCCTCCCTTTATTTTGCAGGGAATTAATAGGGTAATAAATTATGGAAAACCACTAAAAAGAATGATGTTAATACTCTTTGAGACCCATGAAAGGTTGTATGTCTGCTAATTTTTTTGGTACAAACAACTCCATAATGGTTCTAATTTTCTCAAGATCGAAAACTATACCCTCAGCTAAAATGGTATGTCCTAATTATTCAATTTGATCCTTGTAAAATTCACACTTGCTAAATTAAGCATATAATTGGTGCTCCCGTAGAATTTTTAGTACTATCCATAGGTGTTCTTTCCATTCTTCTAAATTTCTGGTATAAACCAGAATGTCATCTATGAATATTAAGACAAATTTGTCCATATATGGATGGAATATACAATGCATTAAAATCATAAACATTGTTGGCGCATTGGCCAGCCCAAAAGGTATTACGACAAATTCATAATGTTTATATTGGCTTCTAAATGATGTCTTACAGATGTCTTATTCCTTTATTCTAACTTGATGATAACATGATCATAGATAAATATTAGATACAATCTTAGCACTTTTAACTTTATCAAACAAGTCACGAATTCGAGGTAGCGGGTATTTGTTATTGATCGTTAGTGTATTTTGTTTTCTATAATCAATGTAGAGTCTTAGCACTAGTAGAAAATCGCTAATTAATTACTAAAAAAATGACTAAAAATTGCATATAAACGACTATTTTTTGGTCGGTGACCAATAGTAGCTAATTTACAGTATCTTATAACACAACCAACTTTTAGTTGTTTTTAGCTTAGTCATTAATTGTTTATCTCAATTTTGTTTTCTAGTAGTATATTTGGTAAGTAATTTAGTCACTGATTTGGTCATTAATTTAGTCATTGATTTGATCATTGATTTAATCATTGATTTAGTCATTAATTGTGACAATTAATGACCAAAAATACAACAAAATATATTACTATATGATCACCTAAGAGAACAAATTAATGACCAAAGAAATATGACCAAAATGTTGGTCATGTTATAAGCTGTAAATTAGCTACTAATAGTGATATATATGCAAATTTTGGTCATCGTTTGAAACCAATTAATGAACAAAGAAATATGACTAAATTTTGGCGTGTTATAAGATACTATATATTAGCTACTAATAGTCATATATATGCAAATTTTGTTCATCGTTTGAAACCAGTTAATGACAAAAGAAATATGACTAAATTTTGGTCATGTTATAAGATACCGTAAATTAGCTACTAATAGTCATATATATGCAAAATTTAGTCGTCATTTGTAATCACAAATTTATCATTGGCAGTAGTCATTTATATTTTTTCTGGTAGTTTCATATTCATTATATAAGCAAATAATTTAGTTGTTTATATTCACTTCATTTAGTTTCATTAATAATCATTATAAATGACTAATTTAGTCGTATATTCATTTTTTTTTTCATTATTAATCAATATAAACTAATAATTTAGTAGTTTTAAATTGATTTCGTGTTCATTATTAATCAACATAAATTAATTTGTAGGATTTAAAAAATGTCATACAATGTGCATTTTCATTTAATATGGAAACACAATGTTGCATATGTTAATTACACTACTAAACAATATCAAATGCAACTATAAATAATTTCAACCACATAAATTATATTATATGAAATGTTAAAGTATTACAATGAGTTTCCAACTCAATATTAGTTGGACTACAATTTACACATGAAATGATGTTTCATCACTTCAAAACATTATCGTTGTGCTATCAAGGCATTATAGGTGAATTCACCAACTTTGAAGACTTGATCATCAGTCTTTATGTGTGTGTCTTATGAGAGATATTGGCTCTAAGGGATCACCAGACTTGTTCTTCTCACGCATTTGTCGCTCCAATTTTATTGCTCTCCTTTTTTTCAATTCATGCTTCTTACCATCAATACTGATTTCATTTTATGAAAAAAAGAGAGGATACAATGTAGAGTGTAAGACATGAAAGAAAATGAACGCTAGAATATAAATTAAATTAGACTATAAATAGTTTATATGACTTATACCTCAACATCAGCAATGTCAAAGCCATTTTTCCCCATACAAGTGAGAAACTAAAACAAATTTTCTTTAGTGGGGAGAGACTGTCCACTATAATGTGGCCAGATGACCTGTATAAACAAAGAAAATAAAATGTCACCATATATATAAAAGAACACCATAGTAACTTAGTATTCAACTTTCAGGGAAAGCTTAGGAACAATCATGTCAACTAAGTCAATGGCTCATGTGGCTAAGAGATCTCTAACAACAAATGAATCATATCTAATACACGTTATGCATTGTCTCCTCATCTTTTTTCCAATCACATTTCTTGTAACCTGCCCACAACAGCGTCAAGTAACAATCACATGAAGACATTTCCATTTTTTTTAATCTTTTATATCTATAAAATTTGAATCTGATTTGTTTCATGAACATATTACTTCATATTTAAAGCCTTCCTGACATATGATAAAGTATCAATCAAGTAGTATATTAGAAAAAATCGACCTCAATGAGGTCCTCAAATAATTTCTACAATATCAATATTTTTCTTATTGTGATATCTTAGGTAGAAAAAATAACATATCTGAAAAAGAAAATGCATATAGTACTTATGTTCAAACTTTGTGTATGGTGTATTCTTAAGCATTTTTTTAAGATGTTCCTCCGCCTGTACCAAAGTGAATTGTAGCTTGGTTAAACTATGTATCCTTTCATTCAACATCAATTTCTGAAAGATAAATATCACACATTATTGTTTCCCATTTCTCAACATGCTACAAAGGATAAATTGAGAGTCACATAAAACCAATAGCAAACCCTTTTCTAACCAAAATAAACAAACAAACAGTGTCTAATAAAACTTCATTATAATATTAGCAAATGAAAAGAGATTGGACCATTTTTGTTGTTTGACTTTGCCTATTTTTATTATGAAAGTTCTCAAGCATCAGGAACCAACAAATGTGAGGGAAGTTGTAAATGTTAAAAAAATTATGTTGACCTAATTTGTAGACTTCTTCAAAATGACGTGAATGATGCCATTTTCAGATGTGGAAAATCTCATAATAAGAAATGGCATGTATTCTAATAAATTACATTGCAATGACTACCATGGGTCTCCATGGGTTATAGGTCCTCAGTATGTTAATTGTGATGATGAAAGAGAGATGGCAACGATAAGTATAGGTGGTCCTATTTTGTATGGTGGATATCTTCAAACCAAGGTTGTCATCTCAATGAACCTAAGTTCTGACATGGTAAACCTAGATCTGATCTTCACCCAATTTCATTCCATCATAATTTTTCAATAATCAATAGGACATAATGGTCCTTCAACTTATAATAGGGTCTCTTTTGAGGTTATAGATAAATATTATCCAAAGAAAATCGATTATTGTGCTCCAAGAGATATGGATAATTTAAATGATAACAATTATATATATTTTTTCCCAAGATTCAAATGTAGGGATACATTTTGTGGATTTTACTAATAGATAGAATGAGAGAAATAATCCATGAGGAGAATCTACTGGTCATTGTGATTAGTGAAATACTCGGAGATAATAAGGCTATTTCGGTTCAAATAAAAAATGATGTTGATTCTTGTAGGTCCTCAGTTGCTAGTAGTTTTTAAGGTAGGAGTTTTAGTTCTTCAAGCATGGGGTCCTTCAACATAATTGCATCTACCTTGTTCCTATCATACAAAAGAAAAACATAATCAACAAAGAGTAAATATGTCAAGTTTAGGGTAATTCCTATTTGTATAATTGTCAAGCTTATAGTTCTTTTTTACTCTGATATAACTCTGTTGAGACCACCTACTCCATAGTAAAAATTAACAGAGCCATTAGTCATAACTACCCATGGTCTCTTGTAGGCATGATAGAAGAATAGGCTGAGCCATTAATTATAATTTCAAAGATATTGAGGAAAGATAGTTCATTATCTAGTTAACCAATTGCACATTGAAACCTATATGGATGAGTAGCCATAAATAAAGCCAGTTTTCTCTATCATATCCCTTAGAAAGACAAACTCACTAGCATTGCTTGTAATTTTTTGGTTTGATGTTATAAATTCCTTCTTGGGCTACTCCTATTTCGTAATGGATTTTTTTCCCAGGAAGGACACAAAATTGTTCTAATGCCATGGAATCAGCTTAGTGGATTTTGACCCTACATGCAATAATTTTTGCAATGATTTTGTTGATGCAATTACATAGTGATATGGGTTTGAAATCATCTAATTCTTGTCTAATTTTTGGGATTAAAGCCTAAAATGTTGAATTGAAAGCTCCCAAATCCTTCTTGTGTATTTTGTTTTTTCAGCAATTCTTGGTTTGTTTGAAGGAAGTCATAGAATCAATAGAAGAATTCTATTGTCCTCCCAACTGAATGAGGGTTCTTATACTTTTGGAAACAATGAAAAATTGTTTGCAATTCTTCCTTTGATATTTGATCCATCAGTGCCTCATTACCCACCTCCCCTATAAAACTGGGGAAATATGAAGTCATATTTAACTATCATCTTAAATTTATTCCATCACCATCTTTCTAAATTCCCTCAAAATGGTTTGTTGATGACAAAATTGCTCCTCAAGATAAGGCACCTTCTCATGAGGAAAATTTCATTGATAATCAACATCTTGAGGCAATTTTTCATTACAATTATGAGATGTTAAAGAGAGAAAAGATCTGTTATTTAGTAAAGGCTATGCACAAATGTTAGTGATTTGGTACAAGGAAATACACAGGCAGCGAGGGAATTACAGAGATTCCCTACAACTCTTTTCCCAAATGTGACACATGAGGATGTATGCTTATTAAGAAACTTTACTTGAGAACATGCACCTTTTTGAAGGAAAGATTATTATGGATGTAGGCGCAGGAAGTTTGATGTAGGATCCTACACCTGATTCGACAGCCCACTTGCTTACCTATGACTATGATCCATGTTCTTCCCTGCTTGTCAACTACAATTGCTCTAATTCTCAATCAAATTGTGCCTGAAGGACTGTCACTGCGGCTTCAACTAGGTTACTCGACCATGTGTGGTGGCTACTAAACCTGCACTGACACATGTCTATCTAGCTCTGATAGCACTCCTCCATCCACAAAATATGCTAACAATTTCCCTTCTATCGATCATTTGTGTGTCTTTTCCCTCGTGATTTCTCCGGAGTTGAGTGGGGCCGACTATTCTAGCCTGTGTTGCTTCCTTCTTAGTGAGTTGCCACCTTATTCTTCTTGTGGTTTTGATTTTGTCTAGTGCAGGCTTGTGTGCATGCCACAGTTCTTCCACTAATGACTATTGACCATACTTTCCCACCTCTCCTAGAAAAATACACTCAAAACTACGTGATTCTTTGAGGTGATACTAGTATATCCTTTTCTACTAACCAAAATTTTGGCCACCCCTTCTTCATGCAATTTTCTTTTCCTATTGGTAGAAGGGTTTGACCCTTATTTCAACCACTCTGGTTTTTCCATGATTGACACAAACTTTTCACTTATGGATCATTTATTCAACCCCTATACAGCATACAAACTGATCTATATGACCCTTTTTCAATCCTTAAAAAAAATTAACAATTGCTTCACGACACTATACGATCGTTTTACTTAGGTCCTAAAAAAAATTCTTTTGCACGATCACAATCAAAAAAGTTTGGAACGAACATGTTGGGAATGTCATATATGTTTATATATATATAAATAAATTTATAAATAAGTTAATAACACATTATATTGCAATAAAAAAGGGAATAATACCCATATATGACAAAAGTAGGTTCATATCAGTAAGTGCAAAGCTTAACAATGCCCGACACATGGCAGGGTTGTTCGAGCATATAAAATAGGATAGATTACAAATCTAATAGGTTGTGTAATAGTAATATTTTAGAGCCTTACATTTACTTCAATTATATCATACCTTCTAGTTTGGTACTGTCGGAAATATATTTGAGCAAAATCTTAAAATTGTGAAGGCTGCCAACTAGTTAATTTTTTCTACATATGCCTCACATCATCAACCATGGCATCCACTATAAAGCAGAAATTTCCTAAAAAATAAGGAAAGCCTCCAATGATGAATGAGCCAAATCATCATATCCTGAAACGGGTAGAGCCTAACATGCATAATGCAGTAAAATATGTGCATATAAATGTGTGTTAGTAGCATCCTAAATAAAATATACCCAAGAATAAGGAGCCACTTTGATTAGGGAAAAGTATAAATTTAATTATAAAATGGGTTAAGAGATCCCTTGCATACACCTAATAAGTTGTGCATGAAAGAAGGGTTTGAAACTCTAAAATGAAGATGATCTAAAAACCATAGTCCTACAACCCTTGGGGAAATGCCATTGGCCATTAGTATAATAGATCGACTAATTAACCCAAAAATTTCCATCGCTAAGTAATTCCCTTGATCAAAATAGTATAGACTAAACCTTACTTGGAAGCTCTAAAAGGAAGAAACCTTAGAAAAGATTATTTTGAACCACTTCTGGATCGACATTGCAGTGTGCCATTGAAGATGGGTGAAACCCAAGGAAAAAATCTAGAAAACCCTCGAAGAAATGAAATAATCCAAAGAGGCAAGTTCACACCTACTCTGATACCATGTTGAGATTACAAGACATAAACAAGGATTGAATGTAAACAAACAAAAAACCATAAATAAAAAAAAATCATAAACACAAAGAGGAGATAAGATGAACCCATGAACATGAGAAACATGAGATGTAGGTGCCCATAACCTAAAGAATCAAATAAGACAACACTTAGATCATGACCAAAGAATTTGGGATGAAAATAATGATGACAAAGCTAGTAATAAGGAAATCACTAAAGCTCAATAATATTCTGGAATGTTAATAGTGAGGAGATCTTGAAAAATTGAGGATAGATGTAGAGATGGCTAGTGGGCTACTAGCTCCGAGGAAGTTGACTATGTTGGCCTTAGCCTAAAATAGAATATATTGAAAAAATACAGTAAAATGCTGTGGTTGCACATGTGTAGACTTATAGCCTTAATTAAATCTAAGGTTGGTATGAGGCCAAAAGTTAATATTACATCATCATTTCAATATTTATAGGTATTACAAGTCTCATGGCATTCATAGAGAATGAAATGTTACAAAGGAAGGATAGATGTAGAGATGGCGAGGAGAATGCTAAAAGGTAAAATCTACCAAATAATTTTTAAGTTGAAGCAATTAGTATACTAATGTATTTTGTGGATAGAATTACAATGAAAATTGCAAGGAATGTTACACCTAAAGAAGAATGAAGTGATGAGAAACCACGGGAGAGTCAACCCAAAGTGTTTCTTTGCAATGTCTGTGTACTTGTTTCTCAAAAAAGTGCATAAGCATGAGGATGAAGGTTAGAAGTATTTTTTGGTAGGGTATAATGGAGAGTCTATGGGATATCAAATTTTTTATTTGGAAAAAGATACACTCAGGAGAGATGTTATATTTGAGGATGACTATATCCAAGGTAACTCAAATGAAATTGAAGTACCATGGCCTATTGAAGACAGAAGTAAAAAGGTATTAGAAGAAATCATTCCAAGTCAGGAACAAAAGAGAAATCAAGAATCCAGTGATAATGAAGTCAATGATGTTAAAGCTAGTACTAAGGACATCACCAAAGCCCAAGAAGACTCTGGAATGTTAATAGTGAGGACATCATCAAATCCCAAGAATATTCTAGAATGCTAGCAGTGAGAAAATCAACAATGCCCAAGAAGATTATGAAATAACATTTGTGAAAATTAGATGACTCAAAGCTACACGAACTACCTGAAAGTAGTAAAGGAAGAAAGAATCAAGAAGATTGTAGCAGTCAGCTATAGAACAATTATATATGGCTTTGATCACAAATTCACCACAATTCAGGTAGAATGTGATTCAATGCACATGGAAAGAAAAACGGGAAAAAGTAATAGAGGTGGAATTTGATTCCATACAGAGAAATGAAACACTGGAACTTGAGGATTTTCTTAAAGGAAAAAGTGCAAATGGTTAAATGGGTCTTCAGGGAAAAGAGCAAAGCATATGGCTTAATTGACAAGCACAAAGTAAGACAGTGACAGTAGCATATTTTTTCCTCCTATTGAGGTGATATTCAAGTCACCAGTCCTCCAAGATCATAAAATACCGCCTATTCTTGTTCTTGTCATTTGTCCTACTAGGGAACTTGCAAGTCAAGAGTTGCAATGTACTCTTCTCCTACTATGTAATGACTCAATGAGACATCACATCATCTAATGAATTAATGAATCCACTAGAAATGCTTCCACAAAATTTGTTTCCGTAAACTAACCATTTGGAAATGAATATGAAAGTATGTATATGCATCATGAGAAGAAGTAAATAATGATAAAAACTTCAAACATGTTAGTAAGGAATTCCACTGAAGCATTTGTTTTTGGAAAAAACTAATTCTAGATCACAATCATCCTTAAAAAACAAAAAAGTATAGGTATATGCACTGTTTTGACAGGGTTTGAAACTGAAGACATCAATTACAACACTTCTAGGACAGTAGATTTCCAAATATACCTATTTACCAGCTCGCATATAGATATTAAGAGCCTTAATAGAATTGGTTTTTCATTTAAAATAACTAAAGGTAAACAATTGCAGTCATCAGCTACAGATCAGGGGTAATTTGAGGCTAATTGAACATACTAAACCATAACATTCTCTACCTTGTCAACAAGGTTGATGGTGGCATAATTAACTGCAGTATAAAGTTTAATGCTCTCCCTTGAAACCTGCAACATTGTACAAAGACAAATAAGTATCTCCATCATAAAGTACAACATAAAATTTGGCAAGTGAAACATTTTTCTAATCCATCTCCTGACAGAAACTGTATGCAGTAGAATACTCACGACCTTTCAGAATGATTTTTTTAAGGTTATAATTGGTACATAAATTGATTGTTTTAAGGGCATTAGTGTATCTTAATAATTAGATGTATGGCTATTATTAAATACTAATTTAAGTCAGTAATATTCTAGAACTTATACAACATTTTTTTTGATCCGCGGTCATTGGTATTGTTGCTATAGAAGTCAGACTTATTTTTGGTAGCATATACCTCTTTATGATTATGAAATTCATCTTTTACTGCACTAGGTACACATGTTTGCTTCGATTTTTGTTGATGAATGGTAAATGGATGCCCTAAACTACTCAAATTTCCACTTCCTTGATTTTTGGTCAATGCAAGTGAATTTAAATGAGATGACAAGTTCTCCACACTAGTATCAGTGGCCACGTTTTCATAGGCCTCTGTGGACACAAAAACAATATGATTAGATGACATATTTGGACTGACGTCAACATCATAAATATAAAAATCACTCTTTAGTGTATCACTACAACCTGAGGCAAGATCATAACTTAAAAATTGACCCCTTCTAACAAAAATTTCTTTGCTATGTTCACTTATGAGTGAAGGGTAGGAATTACTATGAATGGATTTATCTTTAGAAAAATATCTTGAGAATGTCTTTTTTTCATCGGAAACATGCTTCAACAAAATACTTGACTCCAAATGCAGTTTTTGGTCATCAAATGCTGGATAGAGTTGCTTATTTTTTGTCTGTAATGCATGAATTTGGATGCTCAATACTTTCGCCTTTAATTGAAGAGTCAAGGTTCACAAAATGCACCCTTTTTGGCCATATCACTGGTTTTAAAGGCTCGGACCTATCAAATGCATCATGAGACTCCTGTTGTTTCAATTGATGTTTTGGAGTTGTTGTTGCTTCAACATTTGAATGCACAGAGTAAGGCTTAACTTCTTCACTATACACACTATAGCTATTCATGTATAAATTGTGATGAGTCATTAATTTCTGGAAGCTTACCCCTAAATCAAATCCACCTATAGGCTTCATCTTTCAACAAAAGACAATAGTCGAATCAAAGCACCAACTCCATCTTGGTCAGTTGACACTGCATAAGATACAAAGGATCTCAACCCTGCAATACAGATTTGAACTTCTGAATCACAGTAATCAACAGAAAGGTCATATTACTTTAAGGCTTCTTCTTTAATTATGATACTATAGAGTTCTAGTGTAATTCATTGTGGAGGGAGTTCAAGATTGAAAGAGGATAAAAGTTGATGTGAAATGACAAATTTCCTTGATGCCTGAAGATT
Source organism: Pinus albicaulis (assembly GCA_034641835.2). Classification (NCBI taxonomy): domain Eukaryota; kingdom Viridiplantae; phylum Streptophyta; class Pinopsida; order Pinales; family Pinaceae; genus Pinus; species Pinus albicaulis. Next base: position 352,329,107 of record CM076577.1, read on the forward strand.
TCCTTCATTCCAATGTGATAAAAGGATTTATTATAGATATTTCCTTTGCAAATAATGATTTCCCAGGTTGGCTCAATTGATTCAACCTGAGAGTAAAAATTTATGTGTTGATTGTGATAATGCTGAAGGTGACAAAATGGAGATTTACTGAGATCATAACAAGGATACAATTTTTCCTACAAACATTAATTCACTGATCTCTTCTTGATCTGAAGGTATAAAGTAAATGCATGTTCACACTATTACCATTGACATATTAATATCACCTTATGCTGTCAAGGGCACTAATATCAAGGATTAGAGGTCACTGTAGATCATTAACAAAACCCTTACAGAATGATGGTTATCATAGTTTGTTGTGGAGAAATTGTTACAATAGATATGCTTCACTTTCATAAACACTATAATGCAAGGAGGTCATCCTCATAAATAAATAAACCACAAAAAATATTGTGGTCTTATGTCACTATATATTCATCAAATTATAGAGAATATGTGAGCTACCATAAGATGATGAGCCTTCTAGAAAAGTAATTCTCTATGAAATCATAATGAGTATCGATGACACCTGTGGATATCAAATGTACACCAAGGTTTCAAATGAAAAAAAAATGGACAAGGCTACTTCATACTATATATTTTATCATCGTATGTATGCAGGATATGAACCTGTAAAGATATAACTTGACTCAATATTTGAAACCCTTGAGCTGATTTCAACATCAAGATTTTTTATCTAACTTTCTTCTTTTTCTATTCCTGTGTGATATCAATCTTTTAGTTCACCCTTCAAATTGAAGTTCTAATTTTTTATTTATTATACTATGTTATGATACTTATTGGATTCAATAGTTTTCAAGACTATATATATAGGGAAACTCTGAAAACCGTAAGAGCCATTTCTACATAATTTTCTAATTTTTAAAGCTTTGAATGTGCTTCACGTCTGCTATGAGACTCAGAAACAATGGCATGGTATTCCATTTTCATCCCATACATCGCATAATTCAGAAGACATTGTATCGGATAAACATATTCCAGATTTCCAAACTCCAGGGATGAGGGAACATGATATCAAATGAAGTTGGAAGAACATATATCAAAAGCGCATATTATAAAAGCGATTTCTTAGTCACAATACCTTGTTGATCACAGGAAAGATTTAAATGCTATAATACTTTAGAATGATGCCAGATGATTGTGATGCCTTAGATGAGACCACAAGCCCATTATACATGTATTGCAGAGAATCAATGTCTTGTAGCAAGACGTCATACATAAATGAAATCATATATAATTTTGTTTCATAAACTTAGTCATCACCAAATATACCTTATTAATGACGAATTGTAGATCAAATGACAAATCTAAGGCATTAATCCCTGAGGCTAAGGTTCTAGTGGGGAAACCAAATTGAATAGAAGCACTCTTCTGAATCTGATCTTAACACTGGAATTTTGTTGCAGAACAAGGTAATCATGTTTGAATAACTTCCACAATGATAGTTGTTGAATTTGAAGGACTGAATAATGAAGCTTTAAGCCTTGATGACGATGAGATAATTGAAATATAGAGAGAAGGTATGAGCATGAGAGTCTGACCATACCTTATCATTCCATAACCTCTTGCTGATGTAAACTCTTCAGCTATTAAGTGCTCAAAATTTGAAGAGCCACTCAATGAATTTGCTTCAGATGGTATGCCTTGATGTCCGGTACCCATAAGATTTTGAGGAACCCTCTAACTATAACCCACCTAAACAATTCCAAAAGTGTGTTATAGCCAGAGGTTATGGTGTCTCATCTTGGGGTGTCCCATAGTACTATCTTCTCACCATGGGACACCCAAGTATGAGAATACTGTGACACATCATACTATGAATCTTCCTACATCTACCATAAACGTTGATGCATAGTAGAAAGATTTATGTTTTTGTTTCAGAATAGTTTCTCCATTAAAGATCTATACTCTATAGGTACATGTATAGATTTAATATCTCACATGTGTGTAGCATGGAATCTTATGAAATTAAATATTTGTACATTAATTTTATTATAGGATTTATAATTGAATAAGGATGAAAGTGTTTTCTGTGTTGAATTTATTTAAGTAAGAAAATTCGAAAAGTCTCATTACATGTATCTTTTTATGATATTAACATGTATGTATTCTGCCCTTTAATCTGAATGGTCTCTTAGTTGATCTGATAACATTATGGATATTCCTTGCATTCTTATTTGTAGGCAGAGAATATTATAGATCAAATGGACTGGATTGACAAAACTACTGCAGTGATTGCATCACTTCTGAATTCTCACTTGCGTGAACAGGGGGAGTGGAGGCTTTTCCAACCCAGGATGGGAATATTGTGTCACACCATACTGTGAATCTTCTTACATATACCATAAATGTTGATGTAGAGCAGACGTATTTACATTTTTGTTATAGAATAGTTTCTCCATTAAAGATCTATACTCTACAGGTACATGTCTAGGTTTAATCTCTCACAGGTGTGTAGCATGGAATCTTCTCAAACTAAATATTTATACATTAATTTGATTATAGGATTTATAATTGAATAAGTTTGAAAGTGTTTTCTGTGTTGAATTTATTTAAGTAAGAAAATTCAAAAGCCTCATTACAAGAATATTTTCATCATATTAACTTCTATGTATTCTTACCTTTAATCTGAATGGTCCCTTAGTTGATCTGATAATGTTATGGATATTTCTCACATTCTTATTCACAGACAGAGAGTGCTATAGAACGAATGGAATGGATTGACAAAATTATTGCAGTGATTGCATCACTTATAAATTCTCACTTTCCTAAACAGGCAAGGAGAACTCTGTTTCTTTGTGCACTATTTCAAATTTATCAGTAATTTGTCATGATAATCAATCTCTTCACCCGGTTATGAAAGGATCTATTCTTATTCAATGTAATTTTAGTGTATTATTTATTTGGCCAGAAACCAAAATTAAATACCTAATCAATTGATTGAAAAGGGATGAACATGATAAACAAAAATGTAATAGATAAGTTCTTGGATATGGAGCTCTTCTTTGAATTTCTCATGAACTGATTTCCAACATTTGGAATTGTTTAGGTAGGTTAAGGCTAGAGGGTGTCTCAAAATATGATGGGTACCAAACATCAAGGCACATTGTCTGAAACAAATTCATTGAGTGGCTCTTCAGATTTTGAGAACTTAAAGGCTAAAGAGTTTACATACGCAAGAGGTTATGTTCCATTGAATTGACCATTCCAAAAATTTGTGTATAAGAGTGTGACCATACCTTATCAGTGACGAATTTATATAATTTGAAAGTTCCATCATTCAATTGAGATTTATGACTACAGAGATAATCATGAGGCCATAAGTGAAGGTAAGATCTTGTGTCACTGTCATGCAAAGATAAGCCTCTGAGCCAAGCCATACAAACATAGACAAGTGAAGATGCCACAGATTGAAATCTGCCTCAAAAAAATACCATACACGCCTCAGAGGATATGTCATTCGAATTTATATGACTGATCAATGTAACTCTTGCTTGGGCTTGACTTCTCCTAGCTATTAATTTTAAGTTAACATGTTCTTTGCATAGTACAATTACTTCAGAGATCCATATTAGAACAATTTAGCCCAATTTTCCATTAGCAATCGCATAAGACATTATTATCATGATGGTAACTAAAAAAGAACATAGACATAAGATGCAGAAGACAAGCCAAAACAAAAGTACACATGGATATGACTCAAGTAAATGAAAAAATCCAAGATAGGAAAACCCTAAATCGATCTTCTTTATTATAAATATTAAATGTACAAAGAAGGAGAGAGATAGTACAATCATATTCAAAACAGACTATCCAATTCCATTTTCCAAATGCAAAGGAGATAGCTCAGTTAAATTTCCACTTCAGTCTTCAGCCCTAACCAAAGATCAATGATAGTAAAGGAAGCTACAAAATTGACTCGAAGATGGATCAATGAATGTGGCCTTTTTAGCTGAAAATAAAACTCCCAAGATAGTTTGAATCTAAGAAGAATTTCACTACTAGTTAGGGCTTATATCAGTTGTAACTTATAACAGCAAACCCATGAGAGTATCTTCAAAAATACTTAGTTCCTCCTTGCTGTAGGTGTGGTCCAAGCTAGATTATCATGCAGGATTCAGATTAATATGATCGACTCTTGCAACCTTCATGTAGGGACTGCGAACTGAAAGGGAAATAAACACAGTCCAAAACAGCCCTTAAAAACAAATAAATTAAGCCCATACTTCCTCTGATCAACCACGGCCTACTACAGACTTCCTCTAATCAACCACGGCCTCCTACATGAAGAACTAGGCTAATGAAGTAGACTAAAGGGAATCCACTATTGCTGCCATTTTCATTTCTATATTTCTATATCTATGTTGATTTCATTTTGGTTGTTCCTCCAAAAACGAATCCACTATTCCCGCCGTTCTCATTTTTATATGTATGTTGATTTTATTTTGTTTGTTCCTCCAAAAACAAATCCACTATTTCCGCCATTCTCATTTTTATGTGTATGTTCATTTCATTTTGGTTGTTCCTCCAAAAATGAATCCATTATTCCCGCCATTTCGAGGTTTGGCTTTAATGGTATTTCTTTGTTGGGAGAGGATGGTTTAGATTTTTTGTATACACCATTATGATATAAGATATGGTTTTCTTTTAAATCTAGGTTGAAAAAATCCATGTTCAAATGTCACTAGTAGCCTCATTATAAGTTATATATACAAGTTTTATTGATTAGTTGTAAATTGAATAGATTTTAGGATCATACAATTTATTAGAGTTAAGTTAGTTTTTATACCAACACAACTTTAGATATACAAGTTTTATGATTTGTTGGAAGTTGAATAGAATTTAGGATCATACAATTTATTAGAGTTAAGTTAGTTTTTATACCAACACAACTTTAACAAAATCTAGTGAAAAGTGAAATCCAAGTTGTTCGGTCATAATGATAAAATAATTTAATTGATAATTTGGTTACCAATTCAATGATTATAATATTAATATTGTATAAATAGAATTTGGTTTTGAATTTAAAGGTGGATTTTTAGAAGGTTATTATAATGAATTAAAATCATTTAGCTAAGATTTCTTTTTTAATAGAATTTAGTGAAAAAATAAAATTAAAATTAAAATAAGTTCAATTGAGAATTTTGTTATTAATTTATTTGTTGTTTTGATAGTAGTCAAGTTTAATAATAATTTGGCTAGGGGTGGAAGAATACAAAGTCGAGTAATAAAGAGTAGCTCTACAACAAACCAAATGTTCACTTCCAGTCAATCTAGTCATTCTAGACACTACTGATATTTCCACGTCCTCTTTCGGTTAACTTATGGTTTTTCTATGGCATAAGGATTTTGATATTATGTAATATGGTGCCAAAAGAATAGAAAAAAATGTATTGCAATTTTTTTTTTTAAATTAAGAATGTTATTTTAAATATTAGTATTAAGGTTTAAATTTTTAAAGTCAATTGGATTTATTTTTATGGTTGTGGGATGGAGCATTATGTACTTCAAATGGACTCAGAGACCCCTTTGTCTCTAAATTTAATAGTGAAGAAGGATTCAAAGAAGGGGGCCTTTGAATCCATCTACAGTGTTAAACTTTTGAGACAAAAGTGTATTCAAAATTTTAAAATTATAGATGGATTCAAAGATCCCTTTGTCTCTAAATTTTAACACTGCAACTGGATTTAGATACCCCTGTAGGGAAATGTAACACTTCAGTATCAAAATTATAATTTTCCATTTCTGGAGTGAAACAATTAAAAATTACTAACATAAATGACTAATTCATATACTTGTTGTACTTGTTATTTGGTACTATTTTATTATTTGACTATAATTGTAATTTACGTTAATCATATTATTTTTGTCACTTATTATCTAGTCATATATTTTAATCCTAGACTAAATTATCCATTTAAGTTATTCGTTTTTAGTTTAGCCACTTGTTATCTAGTCGTATATTTTATCCCTATACTAAATGAGTTGTTTAAGTTAGTCATTTTTAGTTCGGTCAGTTAAAATTATTCAAATTTAGTAGTAATTAACTTGAAATAATTGCGATGACTAACTTTTTTAGTCACCTAGTCACTGATTTCATCATTTTCTACTAGTGTTAGGGTGTCATCCTTTTTTTGTACAAACATCACTGCAGCTCCCCAAGGTGATACACCTGGGCCGATGTACCCTTTGTTCATCAATCCTTGTAAATGCATTTTTTAGCTCAATTAGCTCTGGTATACTCATACAGTATGGGGCCTTGGAAACTAGAACTATTCCAGGAACTAATTCTATCGTGAAGTTAATGTCCCGTTTTGGGGGTAGTCCTAGTATATTCTCAGGAAATACTTATGCAAAATCTTGAATTACTGGTATATTTTCTAAGGCAACCGTCTTCTCCTTAGTATTATAATATCCAAATTCGATAGCATATATCGAGCATTATTTCCTAACATATTTTCGTAACTACGAGGGTGTAATGGGACATAATTTTATTGGCTTTTTTACTCCTCGAATTTCTTGCTTGGAGCTGTCCTAAAAAATGTAGCTAATATATTTTTCATTGCAATTTACTAAGGACAAGTTCCCCTCCAACCACTCCATTCCAATAAACATATCATAATATACGAATGGAAATATATTCAAGTTAAATTTAATTTGTTGTTTTCTTATCTCAATATACAGTCTGATACTTTTGCAGCTACTCTTTTTCTAGCCCCAATAGCTAGATGTACCTTCCAGGGGATTTTAAATTTATGAATTTGTAAAAGACATATTTCCACTAATTTAGGGTTGACATAACGTAAGCTTACCCCCGAAAATACTAAAAAAGACACATTTTTGTTACATCACGTAATTTCCATTTATATCATGGTAGGTTCAAAATCTGCTTGATGATCCTCTAAAGAAGTGCTAATTCTTGGTAGATTCTTCACTTCTTCAACAACCATAGAAAATTCTTGTATGTTGGAAGATGATTTTTTCTAGTACGATGGGGGGATTTTTTATAATAGTGGGGTTCCCTACAACCCCAACACTACAAGGGAGGTTTCTATGCTTGACCATATTTTGGCTTAATTGATGCCTTAGTTTGTTTAGGTTCATTTTGGGGTCTCGTCCTCTACTGATTTTTCCCAGAGTTTGTACTCTATTGTCCTCTATATGAAACTTTAAAATTAGTGAATGTTTTGATTTTGGTGCTCTGAAAACTTTTCTGCCACTTTTTACATGGCCAAGTCTTACTAACTTCACTCTTCTACTTCATTTACTGGTATCAAACCTGAGCTTTCCAGATTTCCCCATCCATAATCTTGGGATTATCAAATTCTAATCTCTCCTTCATGAACACAGGTAGGCTACTAATAAAGTGTTGCACTTTTTCTTTCTCCTCGCATATATATGGGACATATCATAATAAACATGTAAACTCTATCACAAATTCGTCTATAGTTAGTTGTCCCAGCTTCAATTCGTGAAACTCTTTTGCCTTTTCATCATAAAGTTGTTCAATCAAATATTTATTTTTAAAATTCTTCTTAAACTCATCCCAAGTCACCTCTTGCTCCTCGATTTCCTGCATGGTTTTCACTTCTTCCCACCATAAGGTTGCCTTTCCTTGAAGTTGGTAGATAGCCAGCCTGGTTTTGAGGTTATTTTCATATTTGTAAATATGAAAGTATTTTTTCTTTTTAATGATCTAGACCTCGATGAATTATCAAATTCCCCATCGAATGTTGGTGGTTTGATTTTTTTGAATTCCCCTTGTAGTTCAATTTTCTTCTTCTTCACTCTCCTTTGATCAAAAACATTGCAAGGCTCTTCTTCATTATCATCTCTGCTTCCCTCATTTCTTTGAGTATGACTTCCTTCCAAAGTATTATCATTTCCCTTTCAATGTTCTTCATTCCTACCTCCAATTTCGTGGATGGGAATAAAAGTACTATGGTTCTACCTATCAGAAGGACTCTTTAATATTTAATTATTAGTTCTCAGTCAAACCATTTTATCCTTCCATTGTTGGACAGTCTCTAGCAGCATAAATGTTGGGTTTTGTCACTCTTCACCTAGTTTCACCCACATCTCTAGATTTTCCCCTGTAATTGGTATGGATACAGATTCTACAGTCGGCCTTGGTGGGGTAAACCTCCATCTCCCATCCTAATTATGTGCTCCCTTTTTTGCACATCAACACACTTTTATCACTACATTTTCCCAATTAAGTCACATAGTTGGAACTTATGCTCTGATGCCACTTGTAACACCCCTTCATTGTAATTTAAGAAAAAAATATGATAAAGTAAAATTAACTTACATTCCTTAAGAAATTAGAATTTAAATTATCTCAATAATAATCCACTCTATGCAATTGCAAAGTAAAACTTTGCGGTTTTTCATTAACTATAAATTATAAGGTTTTGTCCTATGTTTATGGTTTCATATTTAATATTCCATTCGCAAATGTTATATCCCTTTGCATATTTCCTATATAAGATGCGCTTTATGTCACCCATCTCAAGTATTATGACTCCATATAATGTTTCCATGTCAAGAAGACATATAGGGGGTAGACTTTCCACTTAAGTGTGTCTGCCTTGGTACTCTCTCGACCCTGACCTATCTGGCACTCGATTGACCATCGATCGACTAGGCCTAGGATCGAACCGCTCAACATTGTTTGGTTAGGTTAAGGGATAATTTCTGGATTTTATCCTTTGTGATTTGATTCATTTGCATTGTGGCGGCAAGTGGGAGACCTCTACAAAATCATTTCTTTTGTAAGAACTCATAGCATTCCCAATTTTCTATATTAGTTTGTACTACCTTTCTAAAATCTGTATTTTTTATTCTTTGTCACTTCATACCAATTTTTGTTAAGTTTTTGTTCTTTCCTTTCCTGAGGTGACAGCCTGAATAGGATTCGGCCAACTTCTTCACCAAGTGGAGTCCTCATCCTCGAATCTTAGATAAGACTGAATTTTCCCTCTCTACGAGGTTTCGAGTATTTTCTTATGGAATTCATTTGAAGGCTAACCCTCATTACCGAGTTTCTCGGGCTCTCACCCTCATTTCCTATGACATGAAAACATATCCAGGTAAATCCCGTGTTATAAGAATGTTATGTGTCTTAGATTTCATTGTAAATTCTTTATGGTTCTCCTAAGGAGAGGTTCTCACTTCCCACGATCTCCTCTTATAGGTAGGTTGACGTTCTCAACTAATACACGCCTATCATGGCTTCCTCAACCACTGTTTGTAGTGTGGTCTCACCAACTCATAAATTTTATAGGTGCACGTTCGATATAATGCATTCTTTGTCTAAAATTGTTGTTTGCGAAGGATGTGACACCATTTTTTATAACTTTTACAACTTTCTTTATTAATGAAAGTTCTTGTAAACTCTGTGAAACATAGCTTTTGGTTGATGACTAGTTCATTTAAGGGTTTTTATTATTTTTGTGAGAATCATGGTGTTCCATGCTACGCCCTCCATGAGTTTCAAAGTTACTATATTTTTTTGGGTTTAATAGTAATGGTCTTTTGACCCTAGATGATATTTAGTGTTGTCTTGAGAACCTATAGAATTCTATAATGGGAATGTGTATTTATGAATCATTAATTTTTTTTCCTTTAATATATATGTATTTATATCTACCAAGCCTTTTCACTTAGCTAGTTTATTTTTCTTATAATATCTTTATGCATCAGCTCGTGAATGCAGAATATTCTTAACTAACCTACTAATGGATATTCATTGCGTAAGTGAACTATAGCAGATATATTCCATGCAGTTTATAGTCTTGTCTCTTAGGGTTACCGATGTACCCAAAGTTTATTGGAATGCTTATATTATTTTTTTCCCCTTTCCAGTTAGTTAGACCTTCTCGGTCGGTTTGGGACTATGTTTAGATAGTTTATACCAATAAGATCCATCATGATACTAGCTGAACCATGACCCAACCCTCATTTTCCCCACTCTCACAACTAGACCTTTGTCCTCGTCCTACTGTGTTTGGTTCAAATACCCACAGGTCCGTTGGTAACTGGTTGGGTAATGACAATTTTGTTAGCATAATACGATTAGAAAGGTTACCATTTCAACAATGTCAATTTTGTTTTTCAAGAAAAGGAAACATTTTATATTACACTTCTCTCTTTTGTAATGAAATGCTTTATTTAACACATTTCATTTTCATCTACTCATACAAATTAGGAATTAAATTTCACACTAAACAAGTATGTTTTTTTCAATAAGTACTAATAATTAGCCTTCACCTTTCTTGGTTTATATAAAATCACATTCACATTCTTCTATATTCAAAAATAAAAATATGAACATAGTTGCACAACATCAAACTGAAAGATATGTATCTGTAGTATTTCAAAAATCTAGTAATCCATTGGGAAGACCACAGCCTCCCAACCTCGAGAATAAAAATGATGTTTGTTTCTCTCCCCTATGCCTTATAGTACAAAAACAATTCCTTTATCACACCTCTGAGGGAAGTTCAAGGCAACAAGACACCACCAAGCTCCAACCTGAAACTTATTTAGTTATATTAAAACTCGGAGTTCCACTAGTCCTATGTCCAACTCAATAACACCCTGAGGAGTGTCCTGCCACACCCCACAACATCGTGTGTAGGTGTTTGGTTTTCTTTCTTTCCTATTTCTAAGATGCCTCTGGCCTAGCTCACTTTCCTTGGCTCTCTATCCTCTTTGAGATAATATATCTCTCAAAAAAAACAAAAGATAACCAATTATTTAATTGTATAGTAAAATAGTAAATTTCCAAGATTTACCTCTTCCTAAAATTAAATAAAATTAACCTTAAACATCAATTCTCATTAAACTTTTCCATACCACCTATATATATTTCAAACCCATATATATAGGATTTGAAAAATGTATATATATATAAACAACAAGGTAACTATAACTAATAAGATATTTACATTAACCGAGAGCCTTACAATTTTACAGTTCTAAAATATTAATGACAATAAACTACAACTCATGTTCCTCTCTTTGTTAACTTTTAGGGTTCTAAAGCATTCTAAAATATCTAACTCCAACCCAAAACTCCTTCGTCGTTAACCATTTTTAATATTTAGGAATCTCTTAGGATTTCCAAGCAAGATGACCAAAAAGTTCTTTATTGTTCCATGGGAGATTCTCTCGCCTTTCAGGCAAGCTAGAAAAGTCATTTATATAAAAATTCGCGACATTTAGGCCCGTGGAATTAAATGGTCTCATATTTATCAATGTAACACGCCTATCATGGCTTCCTCAACCACTGTTTGTAGTGTGGTCTCACCAACTCATAAATTTTATAGGTGCACGTTCGATATAATGCATTCTTTGTCTAAAATTGTTGTTTGCGAAGGATGTGACACCATTTTTTATAACTTTTACAACTTTCTTTATTAATGAAAGTTCTTGTAAACTCTGTGAAACATAGCTTTTGGTTGATGACTAGTTCATTTAAGGGTTTTTATTATTTTTGTGAGAATCATGGTGTTCCATGCTACGCCCTCCATGAGTTTCAAAGTTACTATATTTTTTTGGGTTTAATAGTAATGGTCTTTTGACCCTAGATGATATTTAGTGTTGTCTTGAGAACCTATAGAATTCTATAATGGGAATGTGTATTTATGAATCATTAATTTTTTTTCCTTTAATATATATGTATTTATATCTACCAAGCCTTTTCACTTAGCTAGTTTATTTTTCTTATAATATCTTTATGCATCAGCTCGTGAATGCAGAATATTCTTAACTAACCTACTAATGGATATTCATTGCGTAAGTGAACTATAGCAGATATATTCCATGCAGTTTATAGTCTTGTCTCTTAGGGTTACCGATGTACCCAAAGTTTATTGGAATGCTTATATTATTTTTTTCCCCTTTCCAGTTAGTTAGACCTTCTCGGTCGGTTTGGGACTATGTTTAGATAGTTTATACCAATAAGATCCATCATGATACTAGCTGAACCATGACCCAACCCTCATTTTCCCCACTCTCACAACTAGACCTTTGTCCTCGTCCTACTGTGTTTGGTTCAAATACCCACAGGTCCGTTGGTAACTGGTTGGGTAATGACAATTTTGTTAGCATAATACGATTAGAAAGGTTACCATTTCAACAATGTCAATTTTGTTTTTCAAGAAAAGGAAACATTTTATATTACACTTCTCTCTTTTGTAATGAAATGCTTTATTTAACACATTTCATTTTCATCTACTCATACAAATTAGGAATTAAATTTCACACTAAACAAGTATGTTTTTTTCAATAAGTACTAATAATTAGCCTTCACCTTTCTTGGTTTATATAAAATCACATTCACATTCTTCTATATTCAAAAATAAAAATATGAACATAGTTGCACAACATCAAACTGAAAGATATGTATCTGTAGTATTTCAAAAATCTAGTAATCCATTGGGAAGACCACAGCCTCCCAACCTCGAGAATAAAAATGATGTTTGTTTCTCTCCCCTATGCCTTATAGTACAAAAACAATTCCTTTATCACACCTCTGAGGGAAGTTCAAGGCAACAAGACACCACCAAGCTCCAACCTGAAACTTATTTAGTTATATTAAAACTCGGAGTTCCACTAGTCCTATGTCCAACTCAATAACACCCTGAGGAGTGTCCTGCCACACCCCACAACATCGTGTGTAGGTGTTTGGTTTTCTTTCTTTCCTATTTCTAAGATGCCTCTGGCCTAGCTCACTTTCCTTGGCTCTCTATCCTCTTTGAGATAATATATCTCTCAAAAAAAACAAAAGATAACCAATTAATTAATTGTATAGTAAAATAGTAAATTTCCAAGATTTACCTCTTCCTAAAATTAAATAAAATTAACCTTAAACATCAATTCTCATTAAACTTTTCCATACCACCTATATATATTTCAAACCCATATATATAGGATTTGAAAAATGTATATATATATAAACAACAAGGTAACTATAACTAATAAGATATTTACATTAACCGAGAGCCTTACAATTTTACAGTTCTAAAATATTAATGACAATAAACTACAACTCATGTTCCTCTCTTTGTTAACTTTTAGGGTTCTAAAGCATTCTAAAATATCTAACTCCAACCCAAAACTCCTTCGTCGTTAACCATTTTTAATATTTAGGAATCTCTTAGGATTTCCAAGCAAGATGACCAAAAAGTTCTTTATTGTTCCATGGGAGATTCTCTCGCCTCTCAGGCAAGCTAGAAAAGTCATTTATATAAAAATTCGCGACATTTAGGCCCGTGGAATTAAATGGTCTCATATTTATCAATGTAACATGGTTTAATTTAATTGCAATTGATATTTTTAATAAGAAATAATTAAAATATAACATTCAATAATTATTTTGTTTATTGTATATTTTTAAGAATGCTATTACATTTTGCATTTTTAAGAACGCTTTCATATTTTGAATAATTATTTTGTTTATTTGTATATTTTCAAGAATGTTATTATATTTTGTATTGAATAAAATAATATTTATAATTTGAAATAATTTAATTAATAAATAAAATAATTTTTTTTGAGAATTGGTAGTACAATTTAGAGTAATATCTTAATTTTTGTTGTTATTTAAAATGCATTTTTAAATATACAAATGAATTCAAAATCTACAAAACTAAATTTAAGAAATTTGAATCAATAATATATTTTAGATTTGTTAAACACCATGTTAAACACACACATGGTATTTGAGAAAGATAAACACAAACACAAGAGACTCAACACACAATAGAATAATAAGCACGTAGCTTTCTTATTTTTCATTATACAAAGATGTACATTTATAGTACAATGGTGTGACTCTTGGTTTCACATTCCAAGGTCACTTGGACTCCATTGTGACTTTTCGCACTTCACACCTACCCATGGAGGATTAGGTGTTCCAACATTCCCCCCTTAATCAGAAGGGGTATGTGTGAGTCCAAGAAGAGAGTTGTAATACAAATCTGCAAAGTATACATGGTGACACTTGGGCTGAATCAACTCTCTGAAATGTTGGAAAAAAGAGGTGGTTTAAGGATGACCACCAACACTGGAACGCAAAACTTGTTTCAGTTCCCGGAACTCTTCCAAAACTAGCAAGAAGCTGAAAGCTTCTGCTAGAGGAATTGTCCCTCATAAAAAAGTGAGACCTTCAACCTAAAATAAGGGAGGTTTACTACCCGTGATGGTTTTAGGATGACCAAAAAATCTGGAATGCTTGAAGCATTTCCTGGAACTCAACCAAAGCTGGCAAGAAGCTGAAGGCTTCTGCTAAAGGAAGTGTCCCTCATATATGAAAGGGAGACCTTCGACCTAAAAGAAGGGAGGTCTACTACCTGTGATGGTTTAAGGTTGTCCACCAACCAAATATGATAGTTTAAGGTTGTCCACCAACCAAAGGCATGCTCATGGGCATCCGTGTCTCTTGCTACATCTCTGAATCTGGAATGACGAATTGTGGCTTAGGCTCGCTTGAACTGCTGTGTCTCTAGCTACAGCTTTGAACATGGAATGAGAGATTGTGGCTCAGGCTCGCTTGATCTGACGTCGAAGCTTGTACATGACCACCATTTCCCCCCCTGTTAGGAACAAGCTGAGATGATGGCGAAAACTCAACTGCAAGTTTTCTCAATATCCGTGAACAAGTTCTGACATGTGTCTTAAACATCTTCTTGGTTGTTGATGCCCATTGCCAAGAAGCGATCCATCCAAGATGAATCTTTGTTCTTACAGGAGGCTTGTTTTTGAAGCATATGTCTGAAGAATGAGTGTGCCGACCACAGTTCTTACATGGATGAAGATAAAAACAATGATCTTTCATATGGCCAACTCGATCACAGTGTTGGCATTTTACAATCTGTTGTTGTAAAAGCGGAACATGATTTGGAACAGCTGCAGGTGAACTCTCATACAGGAGTCCGGCACTCTGAAATATGATGGGCTTGGTGTAGTCTAGAATATGAAAGGAAACATCCTTGTCATATCCAAGACCAGTTTTGTGCTTGTTGTGGACAAGCTCTTCCCAAGGTCTGATGATGGGCTTGAGAAGTGCAGGCTGAACTGCCACATCTGCATGTACATCTACTCTTGTGCAAGGAACTGAATGTGAATCAACTGCAACTTTATCTTCTTTATTCTGATGAGAGTCCTTCTCAGTCTTCTGAACAGAAACAAGTTCACAATGGTGACTCTTTTGCTGAAGTTCGTCTTGTTGGAGCTGAGATTCCAACTGCAAAAACTCAATCTTTTCTTGTGCATCTTGCAAACAACTTTGAATGTTACAAAGAGCATTCTTGCTCATTTTTATCATGTCATCAACGTTGGAATGAATTAGGTTATTCAACAACTCTAATGCCTCAATTATTTTAGCCATTTCAACAACTTAGGCTAAAAAATGAAAGGGTGTCGGCTTCAACCGAAAATGCACCCGTTTACAATGTGATTCAATCTTCCTTTCAAACAAATACAACTGACTCTAAAGAAATTCCAACTATGGAAATCTCAAAGTACAAAATCTGCTCCTCAAATGATGGAGGGCAATCAACAATGAGTTACATCAACAACTCAAATTTACTGATTGCAACTATGAATGAAGAGGCAATATAATCTCAGTTCAATACAATATTTCTACAAAAATATGCAGCAAAAACACTATGCAAAAAACATTTAAGGCAGCTGATTTTTCTTCAAGGAGCTATTTTAAAAATGATGGCAAGCTTGTCTTCTTTCAGAAAATCACCCTTATGCCACAAATCACATAGTATAAACTGCAATTTTCTCTATGTATTCAGTCCATTTTCTCACATGCCATTCTTCATTTCCTGCTGTTCATTTATTCTTTTCCTCTCTCTCTGGTGTTTTTTTTTTTTTTTAATTAAAAATTAATTAAAAAAAAGAGATTAATTGAAATGGGAATTAATTAAAGGGAAGGGAAAAGCAAACTTAGGGGATCTTTTTTTTATTTTTTTATTTTTTATTTATTTTTTTTAATTATTTTAAAATAAATTAATTAAAAAATTGAAAGGAAATGGAGGGGGGGTTATTAAAGTGGGGGGAGGGGAATTAAATAAAAAATAAATAAAAATTAAAAAGCGAATTTAAAATTAGTGGGCGAGTTGAGTGAAATTAGAGGAGCGTGGAGGAGCATGGAGGAGTGTGGAAGAGGGGAGGGTCGTGAGGCCACGGGAGAGGGGGCGGGTAGATAGGAGGCGTAGGTAGTTGGGTAGGGCGAGCGGCGTGGGAGGGGAGTAGGTTGTAGAGCCGAGAGGGAGGGCGATGTAAGGGAGCAGCAGTGCACGTAGGTAGGGGGTCGAGTTGAGTAGGGAATGGCGGAGCGAGGGGAGAGCATATAACAGTGAAGGGAGGGGGCGGAGTTTGGGATTCGTGAGCCGTTGTGAGGAAAGGGGAGCACATGTTGTAAGGGGATGGGTGTAGCGTAGGCTGAGGGTGGAGGGATAGGTAGGAAGTCGGGTAGAAGAGCGGCCGTGTGAGAGGGGGTAGGGGAGAGGGCCGAATGGCGGCTGGGTGTGAGGGAGGTCTGCGGTTAGAGTGGGAGCGGTGAGAACGTATTGCAGAGAGGGGGAGGTGCGAAGGGTCGAGTGTAAGGGCAAGCGTGGAGCAATAATTTGTAGAGGTGTCGTAGGAGAGGTGAGAGAGAGTGTTATGTACGTGAGGGTGAATGGTAGAGGGGGAGGCCGAAAGGCCGAGAAAAATGGGAAGAGAGGTTGCAGGTTGGGGCAGGCCGAGAGCCTAGAATTTTTTTTTTTGTATTTATTTATTTATTTTAATTTAAAACAGTAGAGTAGAGTAGAGTAGAAATTTCAGCAAGAATTTTACAAAATTTTCTGCAGAAGACTTGCATACTTTCCAAATGTATAGCAGAATTGGAGAATTTTCAGAATTTGCAGAAACTTTCAATAAAAAAATCAGAAATCTTTACTTAAAAAAACCCAAAACTTTTCTTCAAAACCCCACTTTGAACAGTATTTTCAGCAGCTCTCTAATACAAAATTAAAGGCAGAAAATGCAGGAAAAAATCAGAATGAAAACCTGCAGGAATCTCTGAGTGCTGCAGAATGCACAGTGCTGATCTTCTTCAAAACCAATGCCTGAATGCTGCCAATTTCTGAATGCTACTCCTTCTCAAAACCAATGCTGCTCTTCTTCAAAACCACTTTCTGAATGCGGAAAAATTTTTGCTACAGAAACTCTCTAAATTCTGCAAAAATGCCAAGAATTTTTGCAGATATGCACAGAACATAAACACAAATGGCTCGCTGAAATTTGAGCTGGTTATGAAAGTATCAGCTCTGATACCATGTTAAACACCATGTTAAGCACACACATGGTGTATGAGAAAGATAAACACAAACACAAGAGACTCAACACACAATAGAATGATAAGCGTGTAGCTTTCTTATGTTCCATTATACAAAGATGTACATTTATAGTACCATGGTGTGACTCTTGGTTTCATATTCCAAGGTCACTTTGACTCCATTGTGACTTTTCGCATTCCACACCTACCCATGGAGGATTAGGTGTTCCAACAGGATTAATAATATTTTGACATAGGAAATTTGAAATTCAAATCTAATAATTTACATATTACTTCACAACAATAATTTTAAAAATATTTATTATTAATAAGATATATTTAACTTACATGTTCTCATTTTCTCTTATTAAATAAAATATATTTAATTTATATAGTTTCTTTCTTTTTACTATATAAGAATAATTGATCATTTAAATAAACTTACTTATTATTATCTTAACATGTTATTTTTTTTAGTATTAAGAAATGTTAGGAAAAATAAATCAACCTCTCAAACTTAAAGAGTAAATACTATTAATAATCTAGTGTTTACTTGGTAATACACTAGTTTTACTCTCTATTTCATAAGTTGAATTTTACCAAGATTTGAATTTAAGTAGAAAATATCACAACAATTCTACATAATTAGTCAAAGTAAATTCAGTTAACATTATATTAATATATTATGTTTAATATAATTTTAAAAATAAATTATTCAATTTTTTATTAAATAATTCAAAACTTTGAATTAACTGTAAATAAATTTTCTATTAAAATACTCTATGCGAAAAAGATTACTAGTTTAAATATTAATAAATAATGACCAAAAAGCAATAATAATAATAATAATAATAATAATTTTAATTAAACATTTTTTTAAATTAAATCTAATTGTCTATCCCAAAATACTTTCTTTAGTCACGATATCCTTCATTTCTTCTTCCCATAAATACGTATTTTAAAATTGATGGAATAGATAAGTTCAGAGAAGCCTCAACACATTCATGCCAGTTTTCACAAATTATTACATGCCTACGTAGTGTCGGTAACGCTCCCATGAGCTCCATCCCTCACTTTGAAAACAACCATAAATGACAGTTGTGATGATATGTGATTGTAGGTGATTTTGCTATATATGTCTGGATTTTCCAGACTGAACAAGGGATGGTTGTGAGATCTGGATCGACCTTGAATTCATTTCCTATCTTGGGGGGGTGGATTGGATTTCAAATTGAGTCTATAATTTATGGAATGGACAGACTTCGGTAATTCCCCACCTACATTTTAATTGCCTCATTTTCTACCCTTCTTTGATTTTCGGATGCTCACATGGATCAAAGGGTCAGGGGGTCGGTGGGCTAGAAGGAGGACATCCTCTCCTCCGACACGTCCACACAGGAAGTCTTAATTGCGGCAACGTTGTTGGCGGAAAAAAATTGTGGCAGGAGTAAGCAGATTGCAAGTGCACTCCCTCGGCTTTCTCAGAATGATCCGATGAATCTGTCAGAATCGGAGAACGTGAAGGCTTGTACTGACTCTTCCTCTCATATCCCCATCAAAGGAATTTCTCGCCCCTTTCATCGGAGGGACAGTTGATGGTAGAGAGATAAGGATAGAACATGTTACAAGCCTACTCAGGTTGTAAAAGAGGTGGTATTAGACAATGATGATATTATTGATAGAGTTTGTAGTCTTTAGAAACATGCCCTAGTAGGAAGGTGGATATATGCTGATTCAAAGGATATTGATATGTATGAGTGGCCATAGAGGTACTAGGCTAGAAAAGTTGGATACATGCCTAAGATTAGCATGTTGATGGGGAATTGGTTCACAATACATTTCATGCACGAACATGATTGTAGCAAGGCTATGGATAGGATTTGGGTATATGGTCGCAGCTATCTATAGATCATGTTGTGTTACTTGGGTTTTTAACCTCTTGTGGATGCCCCCCGAGGCAAGTTCTTATGGGCCAAATTGCCTGGTCTCCCACTTGAGTATTGGACTGAAAAGGTTGTCACTGCTATAGGGAACTCCATTGGAACGACTAGGTATGTTGATCCCAGGAGTTTTGATATTCCGGATAAACGTGTTTCATGGATTTTGGTAGAAGTGGCCATAATGCGTGAGTTGGTGGGCGACGTGGAGCTGGTATGGGGTCAAAGATGACACAAGCAGCGCATTGATTTCTGGGGTATACCCTTTCGGTGCCTATGCTACTACAACACAGGCCACCTGCAACGAGAATGTCCAAACAGCAGATTCACGAAGATGAAACGGACTTGCAATTACCACTTATCAAAAGGGACTGGATGCCATATGTCAAAATCGATTGAGTTAGACACATCGGGTAAGTCTGTCTCCACTCCTTGTCAGATGAGGGATAAAAAAAACTGTGAACATATCTCGGCTTTTGATGCTCCTATGCTTTGTAATAATTATTTTCCGTTATCATCGAATGCTGGTTCCCTCAGCGTCACCACTCCTCCCCCTCCCAAATCCTCTTCCCTTGTCGATCTCCCAGCACGATGCCACTCAGAAAATACACGTTTTTGCTCCTGGCCTGACAAAGGCCTTCACATATCTCAGGGATTCCCAACACAGCCTCTATTTGCTGATGCCTACCCTGGTATTGCATTACCCCAAAGCCCCATAAACGTACCTCCCAATAACATTGAAAAATCCATTGATAGCCCTCTGATTGTATCACCCTCTATGCTGGCCTTGGAATGGGCCTCCCCTAACAATGAACTTTCTAATGCTGCTGACCAGATATATGAATCCCCCAAAAATACTATTGGGACAGACCTGGATGTTCTTTTCAAGAACCTGGACTTGGACCTTGCGGTATTGACTGTCTTTGATAAGAATATCATAGATAAATCCCCTATTATCTCGCTGAGGTCTGTTGTAAACATTACTATCCAGAAGAGCAATAAGTTGGGTTCCAGGCACTTTAGAGGGAAAAAGAAGATGAAAGATCATTTTAGGGGTGAGATACTAAACCTTCAAGAAATCCCTATCATGCACTCGGAGGTGGATTGGGCCCTTAGAGAAAGCCACCCACAAAGGGGTGAGACATGATTTCCATTCTGTCCCTCAATATTAGAGGGATAGGTGACCCCTCCAAAACTAGTCGCCTCAGGGATTTGGTTAGGAATCATCAGCCATTGATAATTTTTCTTCAGGAAACTCTTTGCCTGCAGAATACTGCAGTGGAAGCTATAATCAAGATCTGTCCGGGGTGGAAGGTTGTTGGGGTTGATTCAGTTGGAAGATCAGGAGGTTTGGCAGTAGGCTGGGATGATCAACTTTTTAACCTCATGGCCTTCAAATTCTTTGGTGGCATTTTTCTTTATGGTTTTTGCAGGGGGATTAGCGAGGAGGTGGCAATCATAAATCTATATGCACCCTGCATTATGAAGGCGGATTTTTGGACTAAAATGGATAAAAATGGTATTCTGGATCTTAAATACCTCATGTTGATGGGGGATTTCAATGTCTCTCTTTCTGTGGAAGAGTCTTGGGGTAGTAAAGCAAGATTAGACAGGGTTGCTGAAAGGGTATCACATATCCTGTATAGTTACGATCTGGTTAACATTAAATCTCATCCAGCTATACCTACGTGGTCAAATTGCAGATGTGGTGATGAATACATTGCTAAAGTGTTGGATCGTGCTCTGGTCAGCATCGGAATGATTAATATCTTGGGCCACATGCGCCTTTCAGTCCAGCAGTCCTCTCTCTCAAACCACATGGCCAATTTTTTATCGTGGCGACACGAATCTATCAAAAAGGGAGCCCCAAATTCAACAGGGTGTGGCTCTCAGACCACGATTTTATTAAACTGGTAAACACATTCTGGAAGGATGCTGGTCTTGGATTTGCGAACACCCATGTCGTTGGGTTGGCAGAGAAGTGCGGGCATTGAAAAAACTTGTAAAAAGTTGGGAGTGCAATAAAAAGGGTGCATAGAGAAAGGAAATTACAGAGGTCACCGATCACATAGCTCGGGCATATGAATATACTACTATCCACCCTTTGGATGAGAGTTATTATGAGTACTTAAAAGTTCTGGAGGGCCGGAAGATTGAATTACTTAAGATTGAAGAGATCACATGGAATTTAAAAAGCAGAAATCAGTGGCTCAAAGAAGGCGACCTAAATACAAAGTATTTTCATGTGTGCACATCTGGCATAGGGGCAAAAAATGCCATATGGAAAATTTGCACTAAGGAGGGAACCATAATATCTGATGAAGATGGCATTAGGAGGGCTGCAGTAGAACATTTTGAAGCTTTTTATAAGAAAGATGAGGGTATCTCTGTCCACAAACAACAGTGGGTATTAAATGGCATCCTAGAGATGTTTGATCAGGCGTTTGCAGAGGATTTCATGAAGCCCGTTTCTAAGGAGGAGGTACAAGAAGTGCTAAAATCATTTGCCAGGGACAAAAGCCCTAGGCCGGACGGATAGCCGGTTGAATTCTACATTAGCTTCTTTGATGTAATGGGGGATGAGTTACTGGAATTGATTGAGAAGATTAGGATGAAGGGCCATATTCTGGGTGACATAATCGCCACATTTATTGCCCTAATACCGAAGTCTTCAGACCCTATTTCTTTCTCGGACTATCGACCCATTGCCCTATGCAATGTCTTGTACAAGATATCCTCTAAGATGATTGCAAACAGGTTAAAGAGTACACTTTCCAGGTGGATCTCGGATGAATAGTATGGCTTCCTTAATGGCAGATATATTCATGATGTTGTGGCCATCGCACAGGAAGCAATGCACACTATGCACGGCCAGAAACAGTCGGGCATTATTTATAAGGTCGATCTCTACAAAGCGTATGACTCTGTAGACTGGTCTTTCATTAGACTTTCCATTTACAAAATTGGTCTGCATTTTCCCGCCATTAGATGGATCATGGCATGTATTTGTATGGTGTGAGATAGTGTCATCATCAATGGGATTCCTTCTATTTTTTTCAGCACTGGACGTGGGCTGAGACAGGGCTATGCACTGTCTCCGCTCATTTTCCTCCTTGTCATGGATGGCTTCAGCCGATTGATAAATAATGCTTCTAAGGAGGGTTTCTTCATAGGTATGCAGGTTTCTCCACAGGTCAGGATCACTCACTCTCTTTTCGTTGATGATTTATTGGTATTTGGTTGTATTCTCCGCAATCACTGGATTTTCCTTCACACGATGTTGGACTGATTTGGCTCTGCTATGGGATTAATCATCAATAAATTAAAATCTTTGTTGCTATATGAACACAGTGAGGTGGCGGAAGTACAACACATTACTGAGATCCTGGGGGTGAATGCTGCCTGAATGACAGATGGTATCTCCTAGTTGGGTTTTCGTATAAAACCCTGTGCATATGTGAACAAAGACTGGGAATGGATTATTGAAAAATACAAGGGAAAAATATCAAAGTGGACTAATCGATGACTTACATTGGGTGGAAGATTCATCCTTATACAAGCTGTACTTTCCTAGCTCACGGTATATTGGGGCCACCTGTATCTTCTTCCGACGCACATATGTGAGAAGATTAACGCTGTTGTATCTCACTTTTTATGGTCTGGAGTGGGATCTCACAAAAAATACCATCTCTGTAAACTGTCGGAGGTTTCCTTTCCTAAGGCGATGGGGGGATGGGGTTTGCTGGACCTGTAGACTTTCTCTTTCACCCTACTGACTAAAACTTTCTGGAGGGCTCTGATGGGTAGCGGTATATGGTCAAACATTATGGTGGAAAAATACTTGGGTTTTAGATTGCTGGCAGTTTATATACAGGGTCCTTTGATCTCACATAAGCGAGCTTCAATGATATGGAGGAGCCTATCAAAATGTCGTGACATTATTAAAAACATATTGGTGTGGAAGTTTGGAAATGGGAGGTTGATTCCCATCCCATGCAGTATCATATTGGGCATTCTGGCTAACACTAATATGGATCCAGGTTTCTTCCACAGACTATCTTGTAGGGAATACATATACTTATCTGACATCATATCACATTGGGAAGTAGGTGCCCCTGTCTGGAAGACATTTGATGCATTTGGTATGCAGAATGGTGACAGGGGAAATTATAAGTGTCTCATCAGCTCCTTTCAGGCTGCTGGTTTCTTCTTTGATCCAAAGGGGGATCGGATTGTATGGGATGGGACATACAAAGGCACAAACATCTGTGTCAAAGATCTGTATCTGCACATAAAAGCTGAAGACCACACTGCTTCTGACATTCTTGGTTTCTCAAAGGTGTGGAAATGGAAGATCCCTAATAAGATCACACTATTCAACTGGCTTCTCAAGAAAGGAAAGATTCTCACATGGGAGAATCTACAAAAAAGAGGGAAGCATGGACCGGGACGATGCACTATGTGCAAAGAGGAGCTGGAACCTGTCACTCATATTTTTCTTGAATGTAAGGCAGCATTAGGACTATGGGAAATGTTCTCACACCAGGCATGTACCCCATCTTGGAGACCGCTGAATCAGAATCAAGCATATGATTTTTGGGCTTCAAAGGGTGAAGGAAATAAGGCTCTACCCTTTTATGTATGCTGGGAGATTTGGTGCACTAGGAACAATATGCTGTTCAATGAGGGGCTATTGGATATCTCAAGGATATACACGCGAATATTGGAGTGGCTCCATATTAATCCTATTTCCAGAGAAGGTATGTAAGGATCTGTCCATTAGAATGAGACCTCACTGTATCCATATTCCGACTCTTTATTTTGATGGAGCACAACAGGAAGGCCTGTGTGGATGCGATGCATGGCTTAAAATGGAGGGCAGTGAGAGATACCATATCATCTGGAACGGGGGCCCAGGAACAAACAATAAAGCAGAGATCATGGCTCTATGGAGCGGGCTCATAGTGGCCTATCATATGATGATTCCATGCATTGATATTTACGGGGATTCCCAGATTGTTATTGATGGCATTTCTGGCAGGGCATCTCTTAGCTGTACAAATCTTAGTGGATGGATTGAGCGCATCCACCATATCCTATCAAAGTTTCAGAGAGCTACCCTCCATCATATATATAGAGAATTAAACAGGAGGGCGGATGGGCTATCAAAAATGGGGCTGGAACAAGATTTTGGTTTCATACCAGTCATTAATTATAGGGATAACACGGAGAGGGCCTCATTCATATTCACTTTGTAGGATCATTCCCACGGGGTCACTGTATTATACTATTCTCTGTTTTGTTTCATGTACTCTTTGCTATGTACAGTGTGTAACAAGCGAGCCTGATCTTATACAACTTGGATGCAGTAGTTGGGTACAATTTTTGGAGCAAGCGAGCCTGATCATCTTATCGTACCAGGGTAGCTGCAGTATGTCTTCAGTTTTGGGAACAAGTGAGTATGAGCATACAATTGAACCTGGTGTGGATGTTGTAGAGGGTTTATATATTGAAAACAAGCGAGCCTAATCACACAACAAGGATGCACCAGTGGGTTATCAATTTGGGATCAAGTGAGCCTGTTCATAAAAGCGTGCTTTCTGCAATGGGTCATTTAATTTTGGGATAAAACGAGCCATAACTTTCTTTCGAGCATGGGTTTATGCAGATATTTTTCCCTCTTGGATGTTATCTGTGAAAGTTCGCGTCGCCTGGTCAATGATGCTGGTCTTTTGATATGGTATGATGGTCAAGTTTTTTTTTGGGACATATCCCTTGCTCACAAGCTTATTTTATGAGTACCTTGGAAACTCTGAGATGTATTTGGAATCAATGGACGTCGAAACACTAAATTTTGCTTGCCTTTTCTACTTGGGGCTATTTCACTATCTATTAGATGCCTAGGGCATACTTGGATGCATCTCAGATTTTCGTTTTTTGAATAAGGATCATTTCTGGTCTTTTATCAAGTACCTGTATGTGATATGGGATTATTATCATAGTCTGGCATGGGTCACCCTTTTCTCCTGGATGGAAAAATGGGACCCTATCTTTAGATGGGAATGTAATGACTTATGGACTGTTTTCTCATTATAATATAAACAAAACAACATTTTTTCTCTTGTGAAAAAAGAGATATGTGATTGTTCGACCTTTAAATATAATTGTCCAACTGTCGATGTATAAGGAAAGACTAAAGAATCTACTAGGAGATAAACCCCTGAGCCTAAGGGATTGTGAAAGGTTTATTTATATAAGTAAGACCGAGATTTAGGGGAGGTTATATCATGGTCATATTAAAGAGAAACATTTAAATGAGTTACTTAATATTTAGAAATGTTTTAACAACCCACTAAATCATTATTGGTACAAAAGCCCTTAACCCATATAACAAGTATTTGAATCAACTCATGAAGTCACCATTGGTACAAAACCCCGTAAGGAACTTCAAGGTTCTTTATATTATTCTGAGTTATGCTTTGAATTGAGTTTGCCTATAAAGTCGCTTGTGACTCTATATAAGTTGAATATACATGGTTGGCATCAAAACCTATTGACGAAATTAAATGACTTTAGGTTCCTTATATTGGGTTATTTTTTATTAAAATATTAAATTTATTTTTTTATTTTTTTATAATTTAAATAATGTACCACTAAACTTTATCAAAGAAATTATATTACATCACTGAATTCAAATCCGAAAAAACAAAAATTCACATGCAATAATTTGTAAACCAAATGGATAAATACAAGAACAATATTTCAATTCAAATCAAGGAAAGCAACAAGACACTTGAGCGCATAATCCCTCCATGTCTTCCTATACACAACGCTCCTATCAATGCTGATCTATTCAACTTAACTTGATGGTATTTTGTGGATATATATATATATATATATATATATATATATATATATATATATATATATATTTTGTTTAGATTGACTTGAACACATATCACGTTATATGCAACATTTTTCATTTGGTTGTCATCAATTGGCAAAACATATTTCTAGATTTGTTCACAAACAACTGATCATATTTTCAGGCTCGGAAGCATCTTTGAAAATCCCAAGGTACACAAAGTAAAATGTCTTATGTTTCGCTGACTTTTGGACGATAACTTGGCATAGATTTTGATGCTTGGGAATTCCAGTGATTATGGTATAAGTCTTGTAATGACACTTTTTGAAAGGTTGGTTAGTCGTCTAAACTCGTACGAGAAGATAGAGATGATAATGTTCATAGTATATTTAGGGTTGAACATAGCTTTCGAGTGGGGAATTGAACATATCTTTCTCTGAGAAGAACTCTCTCAAGTGTTATTTTATACTATTTTTTACAGTCTAATCTATTATTAGACGATTGAACAATGGCCTCCTATCAGATTAAAAAAAATTGTTAGGAATAAACATTAAAACATTACAAAAAAATAAAACAGCCATTAATTAATAAACAATGATAAAAAAAAATTATTACACCATAAGCCTTAAGCCTTAAGGCATAGCTCCTCCTTCGTGCGAATAGCTGCCTTTGCAGCAGGAGGCATAGTTCTGGAACAACTGATTCACCAGCAAGTTCCCCTATAGGAGTTGAATGTCTCCTCATTCACCAACGATTGCCACTATAACTCCTCATTCACCAACGATTGCCACTACATCCGAACAAGTCGGTTATGATGAGGAAGCCCAGTTGTAGATGGATGAATTAAGGCACGTCGAATGGCTGGGCCTTGGCATAGTGGTTATTAGTTAGGGCCATCCTAGGATTATCATAATTTCCTTTAAACCAGTGCATTTTTTTCTTTCTTTCATCTATTCGTTGTTGGGTTCTTGCTTCTTTTTTCAGTGATGATTACCGATTATATTCTCTGACGATTGGCGAATTTAGGGAAACTTGCTTCTTGTGACAAATTTCTTGCTCTTTATTGTGTGAGGTAAGTCGTCTTTGTTCTTCAAGGCTTATCAAATTGTAAACTCAAATAAAAATCTAGACACATTGAAGAAAATGTGAAATGTTGTTGAACCGCCATAGCCACTTTTCATTGTCATTTTGTGATATGGCTTGCATACGTAACCTTACATATGTTCAATCCTTTATGATATTCTACTTTTTGGACACCATTTTTCATCATTTCTAGTTGTCATTAGGACTCTTATTGCACCATCAAATTAATTTTGGTGCTAATGAATATGCCACGAACTAGGTACTCTCCTCATGACCCTCTCACACAATTCATCAAATGCTTCATAGTGATTGATGGCTCGCATGAAGATACTTCTCCCCTCCCCTATGTTATAGCCTCAGCTTATAGTTCCATAGCCACTTGACATGTTCCATAACCATCCAAGGACATGATAGATTTAAAAATTCCTAGCAATGAAATTGCATTTCTTCCCCTTAATTTTAAATGTATATTATCATCAAGGTCAAACAAGGAATGGTATGGACGTTTGTGTGTTCTTTCTCCTCATGGGACAAAACTATTCTTCCAATACCTCTCCATTTGTACATGTTAATTCAACTTACCAATCAACAAGTTCAACATATTTATCCATATGACATTTTGAAAGTACATCCAAGGAAAATATAAAAATCTCTTCATATTGTCAACAATTAGATTTGTGCTCCATCTATGACCCACGTTTTCAACTTCAAAATAGATTTCAGGGAAGGTAGACTATCTAAGAACTGAATTAATTGCCACAACAACATCATGTTCTTCATCAAGATGACCCTAGGTTATAGATATTGTTGTTGTTTCTATGCATGTAAAATGACTTTGCAAAGCCATGGGTGTATTCATTTCCATCTTTCAGTTAGATTATTACTCACAAAGCTTAAGAGAAAAGAAAAAAAAATAGTCATAGAATAGGAAATGATAGATCCTAGGTCACATTTTCTGGAACAATTGGATTCAACTTCGAAAGTTTATTTCACTCCTCGTGACATTTCACATTCCTCTATATTGAATTGTTATGTTATTAATTGCCTATTTCAGCCTCAATATTTCGAGAGCTTATTAATTTCACTTATGTAAGTGCCAATTTTTTTTAAGATGCACATTCTCACTTACCTGTCAAAATTTAAAATATGTACACACTTGAGACAACTCCATTGTCACTATTATTCTTGAATAAGGGAATTATTATGGGGAATGCATGTAATGGGCTAAAAGCTTGGGATTAAGTGCAAGAGAACATGTGTATTTTCATTATTCGTCTGAAACAACAAATTCTATCAGATTCTATTAAATATAGAGCTCACTAAGCATGTAATTATCTCTGTGTTTCTATGGAATACATTTGTAAAAATGTTATAAAATTCCCTGCAAAGAAATTTCATTTCTTCCCATTAATTTTGCATGTATGTTTTCATCAAGGACAAACAAGGAATTGTATGGAGCTTTTTTTGTTCTTTCTCCTCATGGAAAAAAACTAATGTTTAAATTCATCTCCATCCATACACATTATTTCAACTTATCTATCATCAAGTTTATCACACATTTATATATCGTATTTTGTAAGTATGCCCAAGGAAAATATACAACTTTGTTCATGTTGTCAACAATTAGATTTGTGCTCCATCTGTGACCCATTTTTTCAACTTAAAAATAGATTCTAGGGAAGGTAGAGTGTCTAAGAACCGAATTAATTTCCACAACAAATTCATGTTCTTATTTAAGATGACCTTAGGTGATAGAGATTTTTGTTGTTTTTATGCATGAAAAATGACCTTGCAAAGCCTTGGGTGTATTCATTTCCATCCTGCAATTAAATTATTATTTAGAAAGCTTACAGATGAACCCTCGAAATATGCTATGATGAAATATGTCTCATGTGTGTGTTTTCATTATCTGTTCGAAACCACAAATTTTGGCAGATTCTGTTAAAATAGATATCACTGATTTTGGAATTATGTATATGTTTATATAGAATACATTTGTAAAAATGCTATATACTCTCATTCAAAGAGTTAAATAAGTCAGGTTGAATTCACATTCAATATGATTTCGATGAAATACTGTATTTTTTCCTCGTGCATCATTGCATTCTAGAAAGCTAAGCCCATCTATTTCGGAAAAAAATAATTATTTTCTGTATGTGTGCCAAATTGATGGAAACCATCCAAGTACGTGATAGCTTTAAAAGTTCCTTGTAATGAAATTGCATTGCTTCACATTAATTTGTATGTATGTTTTCATCAAAGTCAAACAAGGAATGGTATGGAGCTTTGTGTTTTCTTTCTCCTTATGGAACAAAGTTACTGTTTCAATCCCTGTCCATCCATACACATCAATTCAATTTACAAATCATCTAGTTCATCACACATTTCTTTATGGAATTTTGAAAACATGTCAAAGGAAAATATACAACTTCGTTCATACTGTCAACAATTAGATTTGTGCTCCATCTATGACCCATTTTTTCAGCTTCAAAATAGATGTCAGGGAAGGTAGAGTGTGTAGGAACCGAATTAATTGCCACAATAGCTTCATGTTCTTCATCAAGATGACCTTAGGTTATAGATATTTTTGTTGTTTCTATTCATTTAAAATGACTTTGCAGAGCCATGGGTGCATTCATTTCCATCTTGCAGTTAGATTATTACTCACAAAGCTTAAGAGAAAAGAGAAAAAATTAGTCATAGAATAGGAAATGATAGATCCCGGGTCACATTTTCTTGAACCATTGGATTCAAGTTTGAAATTTTCACTCCTCGTGACATTTCACATTCCTCTGTATTGAACTCTTATTTTATTAGCTTCCTATTTGAGCCTCAACATTTCGAGAGCTTATTAATTTCACTTATGTAAGTGCCAATTTTTTTTTAAGGTGCTCATTCTCACTTACCTATCAAAATTTAAAATATGTACACTATCCATACAACAGCATTGTCACTATTATTATTGAATAAGGGCGTTAGTATGGGGATTGCAGGTGATGGTCTAAAATATTTGGATTGAGTGCCAGAGAAGATGTGTGGTTTCATTATCTCTCTAAAATAAAAAATTCTGTCACATTTTGTTAAATATAGAGCTCACTAAGCATGGCATTATCTTTGTGTGTATATGGAATACATTTGTAAAAATGCTATAAAATTCTCTTCAATGAAATTTAATTTCTTACTATTAATGTTTCATGTATTTTTTCATCAAGGAAAAATAAGGAATGGTATGGAGATTTTTGTGATCTTTCTCCTCATGGAAAAAAAACTAATGTTTCAATCCCTCTCCATCGACACACGTTAATTCAACTTATCGATCATCAAGTTCATCACATTTTTCTATATGGCATTTTGAAAGTATGCCCAAGGAAAATATACAACTTTGTTCATGTTGTCAACAATTAGATTTGTGCTCCATCTGTGACCCACTTTTTCAACTTCAAAATAGATTCCAGGGAAGGTAGAGTATCTAAGAACCGAATTAATTTCCACAACAACATCATGTTCTTCATCAAGGTGACCTTAGGTGATAGATATTGTTGTTGTTTTTATGCATGCAAAATGACCTTGCAAAGCCTTAGGTGTATTCATTTCCATCATGCAATTACATTGTTGTTGAGAACGCTTACAGACGAACCCTGGAAATATGCTATGATGACAAATGTCTCATGTGTGTGTTTTCATTATCTGTTCGAAACTGCAAATTCTGGCAGATTATGTTAAAATAGAGATCACTAATTTTGGAATTATGTATATGTTTATATAGAATACATTTGTAAAAATGTTATAAGCTCTCATTCAAAGAGTTAAATAAATCAGGTTGAATTCACATTCAATATGATTTTGATGAAGTATTGTATCTTTTCCTCGTGTGTCATTGCATTCTAGAAAGCTAAGCCCATCTATTACGGAAAAAAATAATTATTTTCCGTATGTGTGCCAAATTTATGGAAACCATCGTAGTACGCGATAGCTTTAAAAATTCCTTGTAACGAAATTGCATTGCTTCACATTAATTTTGTATGTATGTTTCATCAAGGTCAAACAAGGAATGGTATGGAGCTTTGTGTTTTCTTTCTCCTCATGGAAAAAATCTACTGTTTCAATCCCTCTCCATCGACACTTTAATTCAACTTACCAATCATCAAGTTCATCATACTTTTCTATTTGGAATTTTGAAAGCATGTCGAAGGAAAATATACAACTTCATTCATATTGTCAACAATTAGATTTGTGCTCCATCTATGACCCAGTTTTTAGCTTCAAAATAGATGTCAAGGAAGGTACAGTGTCTAAGAACCGAATTAATCGCCACAACAGCTTCATGTTCTTCATCAAGATGACCTTAGGTTATAGAGATTTTTTTTGTTTCTATGCATGTAAAATGACTTTGCAGAGCCATCGGTGTATTCGTTTCCATATTGCAATTAGATTATTACTCACAGAGCTTAAGAGAAAATAAAAACAGTTAGTCATAGAATAGGAAATGATAGATCCTACGTCACATTTTCTGGAACCATTGGATTCAACTTCCAAATTTTCTTTCACTCCTCGTGACATTTCACATTCCTCTGTATTGAACTCTTATGTTATTAACTGCCTATTAGAGCCTCAACATTTTGAGAGCTTATTAATTTTAGTTATGTAAGTGCCAATTTTTTTTTAAGATGCACATTCTCACTTACCTATTAAAATTTAAAATATGTACACTATCCATACAACTACATTGTCACTATTAATATTGAATAAGGGCATTACTATGGGGATTGCAGGTGATGGGCTAAAATCTTGGGATTGAGTGCCATAGAACATGCATGTTTTCATTATTTTTCTGAAACAACAAATTTTGTCAGATTCTGTTAGATAAAGAGCTCAATCGACATGGCATTATCTTTGTGTTAATATGGAATACATTTGTAAAAATGTTATAAAATTCCTTACAATGAAATTTCATTTCTTCCCATTAATTTTTCATGTGTGTTATCATCAAGGACAAACAAGGAATGCTATGGAGCTTTTTGTGTTCTTTCTCCTCATGGAAAAAAAACTAAGGTTTCAATCCCTTTCCATCAATACACGTTAATTCAACTTATCGATCATCAAGTTCAACACACTTTTCTATATGGAATTTTGAAAGTATGCCCAAGGGAAATATACAACTTTGTTTATGCTATCAACAATTAGATTTGTGCTCCATCTGTGACCCACTTTTCAACTTCAAAATAGATTCCAAGGAAGGTAGTGTCTAAGAACCAAATTAATTGAGACAACAACATCATGTTCTTCATCAAGATGACCTTAGGTGATAGAGATTGTTGTTGTTTTTATGCATGCAATATGACCTTGCAAAGCCTTGGGTGTATTCATTTCCATCCTTCAATTACATTGTTGTTAAGAAACCTTACAAACAAACTCTCAAAATCTACTATGATGACAAATGTCTCATGTGTGTGTTTTCATTATTTGTTCGAAACTGTAAATTCTACGAGATTCTGGTAAAATAGAGATCACTAATTTTGGAATTATGGATATGTTTATATAGAATACATTTGTAAAAATGTTATAAAATCTCATCCAAAGAGTTAAATAAATGAGGTTGAATTCACATTCAATATGATTTCGATGAAATATTGTATCTTTTCCCCGTGCGTCATTGCATTCTAGAAATTTAAGGCCATCTATTCTGAAAAAAAAAAAAAAATTTACGTATGTGTGCCAAAATTATGGAAACCATCCAAGTACGCGATAGCTTTAAAAATTCCTTGTAATGAAATTGCATTGCTTCACATGAATTTTGTATGTATGTTTTTATCAAGGTCAAACAAAGAATGATATGGAGCTTTGTTTTTTCTTTCTCCTCATGGAACAAAGCTACTGTTTCAATCCATCTCCATCCATACACATTAATTCAACTTACCAATCATCAAGTTCATCACACTTTTCTATTTGGAATTTTGAAAGCATGTCCAGGGAAAATATACAACTTCATTCATATTTTCAACAATTACATTTGTGCTCCATCTATGACCCAGTTTTACAGCCTCAAAATATATGTCAGGGAAGGTAGAGTATCTAAGAACTGAATTAATTGCCACAACAACTTCATGTTATTCATCAAGATGACCTTAGGTTATACATATTTTTTTTGTTTCTATGCATGTAAAATGACTTTGCAGAGCCATGGGTGTATTCATTTCCATCTTGCAGTTAGATTATTACTCACAAAACTTAAGGGAAAAGCAAAAAATTTAGTCATAGAATAGGAAATGATAGATCCTAGCTCACATTTTCTCGAACCATTGGATTCAACTTCGAAATTTTCTTTCACTCCTCATGACATTTCACATTCCTCTGTATTGAACTCTTATGTTCTTAACTACCTATTTGAGCCTCAAATTTTCGAGAGATTATTAATTTCACTTATGTAAGTGCCAATTTTTTTTAAGATGCACATTCTCACTTACCTATAAAAGTTTAAAATATGTACACTATCCATACAACTACATTGTCACTTTTATTATTGAATAAGGGCGTTAGTATGGGGATTGTAGGTGATGGGCTAAAATATTGGGATTGAGTGCCAGAGAACATGTGTGTTTTCATTATTTGCTTGAAACAACAAATGTTGTGATATTATGTAAAATATAGAGATCACTAAGCATGGAATTATCTCTGTGTTTATATGGAATACAGTTGTAAAAATGTTATAAAATTCCGTGCAATGAAATTTCATTTCTTCCCATTAATTTTGCATGTATGTTTTCATTAAGGACAAACAAGGAATGGTATGGAGCTTTTTGTGTTCTTTCTCCTCATGGAAAAAAACTAATGTTCCAATCCCTCTCCATCTATACACGTTAATTCAACTTATCGATCATCAAGTTCATCACACTTTTCTATATGTAATTTTGAAAGTATACCCAAGGAAAAGATACAACTTTTCTCATGTTGTCAACAATTAGATTTGTTATCCATTCGTGACATAGTTTCTCAACTTCAAAATAGATTCTAGCGAAGGTAGAGTGTCTAAGAACCGAATTAATTGCTAGAACAAATTCATGTTCTTCATCAAGATGACCTTAGGTGATAGATATTGTTGTTGTTTTTATGCATGAAAAATGACCTTTCAAAGCCTTGGGTGTATTCATTTCCATCCTGCAATTAAATTTTTGTTGAGAAATATTACAGACGAACCCTCAAAATGTGTTATTATGACAAATTTCTCATGTGTGTGTTTTCATTATCTGTTGGAAACTACAAATTCTGGAAAATTCTGTTAAAATAGAGATCACTAATTTTGGAATTATGTATTTTTTTATATAGCATACACTTGCAAAAATGTTATAAACTCTAATTCAAAGAGTTAAATAAATCAGGTTGAATTCACATTCAATATGATTTCGATGAAATATTGAAATTTTTTCCTCGTCTGTCATTACAGCTAGAAAGCTAATCCCATCTATTCCGGGAAAAAATAACTATTTTTTGTATGTGTGCCAAATTGATGGAAACCATCCAAGTACGCGATAACTTTAAAAATTCCTTCTAATGAAATTGCATTGCTTCACATTAATTTTGTTTGTATGGTTTCATCAAGTTCAAACAATGAATGGTATGGAGCTTTGTGTTTTCTTTCTCCTCACAGAACAAAGTT
This sequence comes from Pinus albicaulis, assembly GCA_034641835.2. Taxonomy (NCBI): domain Eukaryota; kingdom Viridiplantae; phylum Streptophyta; class Pinopsida; order Pinales; family Pinaceae; genus Pinus; species Pinus albicaulis. The sequence goes on from CM076577.1 coordinate 352,364,047, forward strand.
ACTGTTTCAATCCCTCTCCATCCATACACATTAATTCAACTTACCAATCATCAAGTTCATCGCACTTTTCTATATGGAATTTTGAAAGCATGTCCAAGGAAAATATACAACTTCGTTCATACTATCAGCAATTACATTTGTGCTTCATATATGACCCAATTTTTTAGCTTCAAACTAGATGTGAGGGAAGGTAGAGTGTCTAAGAATCGAATTAATTTCCACAACGGATTCATGTTCTTCATCAAGATGACCTTAGGTTATACATATTGTTGTTGTTTCTATGCATGTAAAATGACTTTATAGAGCCATGGGTGTATTCATTTCCATCTTGCAGTTAGATTATTACTCACAAAGCTTAAGAGAAAAGAAAAAAATTTAGTCATAGAATAGGAAATTATAGATCCTAGGTCACATTTTATGGAACCATTAGATTCAACTTCGAAATTTTCTTTCACTCCTCGTGACATTTCACATTCCTTTGTATTGAAATCTTATTTTCTTAACTTCCTATTTGAGCCTCAAAATTTCGAGAGCTTATTAATTTCACTTATATAAGTGCCAATTTTTTTTAAGATGCACATTCTCAATTACCTATCAAAATTTAAAATATGTGCACTATCTAGACAACTGCATTATCACTATTATAATTGAATAAGGGAGTTAGTATGGTGATTGCAAGTGATGGGATAAAAGCTTGGGATTGAGTGCCAGAGAACATGTGTGTTTTCATTATCTATATGAAATAACAAATTCTATCACATGCTCTTAAATATATAGCTCACTAAGCATGGTGTTATCTCTGTGTTTATATGGAATACATTTGTAAAATTGTTATAAAATTCCCTGCAATGAAATTTCATATCTTCCCATTAGTTTTTCATGTATGTTTTCATCAAGGACAAACAAGGAATGGTATGGAGCTTTTTGTGTTCTTTCTCCTCATGGAAAAAAACTAATGTTTCAATCCTTCCCCATCGATACACGTTAATTCAACTTATCGATCATCAAGTTCATCACACTTTTTTATATGGAATTTTGAAAGTATACCCAAGGAAAATATACAACTTTGTTCATGTTTTCAACAATTAGATTTGTGCTCCATCTGTGACCTAGTTTTTCAACTTCAAAATAGATTCTAGGGAAGCTGGAGTGTCTAAGAAGTGAATTAATTGCCACAACAACTTCATGTTCTTCATCACTATGACCTTAGGTGATAGAGATTCTTGTTGTTGTTTTGCATGAAAAATGACCTTGCAAAACCTTGGGTGTATTCAATTTCATCCCGCAATTAGATTTTTGTTGAGAAAGCGTATAGAAGAACCCTTGAAATCTTCTATGATGACAAATGTCTCATGTGTGTGTTTTCATTATCTATTCGAAACTGTAAATTCTGTGAGATTTTGTTAAAATAGAGATCACTAATTTTGGAATTATGCATATGTTTATATATAATACATTTGTTAAAATGATATAAACTCTCATTCAAAGAGTTAAATAAATCAGGTGGAATTGACATTCAATATTATTTTGATGAAATATTGTATTTTTTCCTCGTGCGTCATTGCATTCTACAAAGCTAAGCCCATCTATTTCGTAAAAAATATTTATTTTCCATATGTGTGCTAAATTGATGGACACCATCCAAGCACGCAATAGCTTTAAAATTTCCTTGTAATGAAATTGAATTGCTTCACATTAATTTCTTATGTGCTTTTTCATCAAGGTCAAGCAAGGAATGGTATGGAGATTTGTGTTATCTTTATCCTCATGGAACAAAGCTATTGTTTCAATCCCTCTCCATCCATACACATTAATTCAACTTACCAATCATCAAGTTCATCACATTTTTCTATGTGGAATTTTGAAAGCATATCCAAGGAAAATATACAACTAAGTTCATACTGTCAACAATTAGATTTGTGCTCCATATATGACCCAGTTTTTCAGCTTTAAAATAGATTTCAGGGAAGCTAGAGTGTCTAAGAACTGAATTAATTTCCATAGAAGCTTCATGTTCTTCATCAAGATGACCTTAGGTTATAGATATTGTTGTTGTTTCTATGCATGTAAAATGATTTTGCAGAGCCATGGGTGTATTCATTTCCATCTTGCAGTTAGATTATTACTCCCAAAGCTTAAGAGAAAAGAAACAAAAATTAGTCATAGAATAGGAAGTGATAGATCCTAGGTCACATTTTCTTGAACAATTGGATTCAACTTTGAAAGTTTATTTTACTCCTCGTGGCATTTCACATTCCTCTGTATTGAACTCTTATGTCCTTAACTGCCTATTTGAGCCTCAAAATTTCAAGAGCTTACTAATTTGACTTAAGTAAGTGCTATTTTTTTTTTAAGATGCTCATTCTCACTTACCTATAAAAATTCAAAATATGTACACCATCCAGAAAACTGCATTGTCACTATTATTCTTGAATAAGCGTGTTAGTATGGGGATTGTAGGTGATGGGCTAAAAGCTTGGGATCAAGTGCCAGAGAACATGTGTGTTTTCATTATCTGTCTAAAACAAAATACTCTGTCAGATTCTGTTAAATATATAGCACACTAAGCATGGAATTATCTTTGGGTTTATAATGAATAATTTTTTTAAAATGTTATAAAATTCCCTGCAATGAAATTTCATTGCTTCCATTAATTTTGCATGTATTTTTTCATCAAGGAAAAACAAGGAATGGTATGGAGCTTTTTGTGTTCTTTCTCCTCATGGAAAAAACTAATGTTTCAATCCCTCTCCATCTATGCATGTTAATTCAACTTATCAATCATCAAGTTCATCACACTTTTCTATATGTAATTTATAAAGTATGCCTAAGGAAAATATACAACTTTATTCATGTTGTCAACAATTAGATTTGTGCTCCATCTATGACCCAGTTTTTCAACTTCAAAATAGATTCTAGGGAAGATAGACTGTCTAAGAACTGAATTAATTGCCACAACAACTTCATGTTCTTCTTCAAGATGACCTTAGGAGATAAAATTTATTGTTGTTTTTATGCATGAAAAATTACCTTGCAAAGCCTTGGGTGTATTCATTTCCATCATGCATTTAGATTGTTGTTGAGAAAGCTTACTAACGAACCCTCAAAATCTGCTATGATGAAAAATGTATCATGTGTTTGTTTTTATTATCTGTTTGAAACTGAAAATTCTGGTAGTCTGTTAAAATAGAGATCACATTATGTATATGTTTATATAGAATACATTTGTAAAAATCTTATAATCTCTCATTCAAAGAGTTAAATAAATTAGGTTGAATTCACATTCAATATGCTTTCGATGAAATATTGTATTTTTTCCTCATGCATTATTGCATGTTAGAAAGCTAAGCCCATCTATTCCAGGAAAAAATAATTATTTTCCGTATGTGTGCCAAGTTGATGGAAACCATACAAGTACGCGATAGCTTTAAGAATTCCTTGGAATGAAATTGCATTGCTTCATATTAATTTCGTATGTATGTTTTCATTAGGGTCAAACAAGGACTGGTGTGGAGCTTTGTGTTTTATTTCTCCTCATGGAACAAAGCTACCGTTTTAATCCCTCTCCACCCATACACATTAATTCAACTTATAAATCATCAAGTTCATCACACTTTTCTATATGGAATTTTGAAATCCTATCCAAGGAAAATATACAACTTCGTTCATACTGTCAACAATCAGATTTGTGCTCCATCTATGACCCAACTTTTTAGCTTTAAAAGAGATGTCAAGGAAGGTAGAGCGTCTAAGAATCGAATTAATCTCCACAAGAGGTTCATGTTCTTCTTCAATATTACCTTTGATTATAGATATTTGATTTATTTCCAATGGTGTACAGTAGACTTGATTTTTTTTATATGTGTTTGGAAAGACAGAATCCTTTATGTAGGAGCTTTGGACCCAACTGGACCTTAGGTCTAGCGATTCCCAGTAGGGAAACACCAACATTTTTTACTACAAGGAGAGTGTTGACCGGATAAATCAATCTTGCAGACAAGATCGATCTCCCTAGTACCAAAAGGAAATCTAGCAACAAACAACCAAACGAACCTATCTTTCTCTAGACATATGCAATTTACAAAGGAATACTATAAAGGTGTTAAGGTCTTACCGTAGATCCAATGCTTGTTCAAAGTAGTTGTCTTTTGGTCACTTGAAGGAGTTATCTTTAAAGACTTGTAGTCACAAACAAGAAAACATTAAATAGCACCTGCATAGCAAACATTATAAATCATGCATATCATGGTGATCAAGGAATCCATGAAATAAATAGTTAATTAACATCTTATTGAGAAAAACAAATTCATTTTTATTAACTTTGAATGAAAGAAAACCTTACAACCTTAGCCTTGATGTTGAACAGACCTTCCCTAGGTCTGAAGCAGGAATCTCCTCTACTCTGACAAGCCTTGCACTCTTCCAACCGAGACAAATAGAGGTATGTGATCTTTCCTCACAAAATCTCAGTTAAATGGGTCTGAATCCCAACAACACTTTACCTCAAACAATTCTAAATCTTGAAATCCCTTTGAGGCTACCCAAGGCCTCTTTTTATAGTGCAAAAGAGGAGGTTTCAGTTCCAACTATAAAGGGATAGAATCCTCCTTCAAAGGGATAAGCTCCTCACATCAAGGGGTTAGCTCCCTAAGGCATGGGATCCATGAATGTAAAAAGGGCGAACTTGCCACCGCAAGATTCCTTCCAAAGGCTTCTAGAAATTACTTAAAGTGAGCTTTTTGAGTTAACTTGCACGTTTTTAATCTTTCACAAGGGCCCGCACCCTTAACACAGAGAAAGTGCGTTCAGGTACACAGGAGTCATGAACATTAGGTGCGGGACCGTAGGTAAGATAAAGAGAAAGTGCGATACCAGAGTTTTAGAGACTTTTGAGAGCTTTTCTCTTATTTTTAAGGCTTGACATGAGGAACTGATGTGTTAGACTTGCAAAAGGAGGAAGTATGAGTGATAATGAGCTCATACAGATAGTAGAATGTCAAGGTGAAAATTTTCAGTGCAAAAAAGAGCCTCATTGAAAAAATTGAATGGCTCGAATAATGGTGTTAGTATGGGGATTCCAAGTGATGGTTAAAAGCTTGGGATTGAGTGTCCTAGAACATGTGTGTTTTCATTATCTATCCACACAATGTCATTGGCACTATTATTCTTGAATACGAAAAATTTTGTAACAACTGAAGTGTAATTTTATACTTCTTGTATTATCACATTAAATTTTATCTTTTTATTTTAAGAGTTCATTTAATATGCTTGGCCCTTCAGTCCAATACCAAACCATCTATAATATCTTTGTTTATTGTGAAGGGGGTTAAGATCGATATCTTCTCTTCCATATTTTTCAATAATATCGAATGGTGCCATTATCAGTTTTTAATATTGTAAGGAGGGTTAGATTGATCTCTGATTTTCCTAGGTTTTCAAAATTATCAAATTTTTCCATAATGAGTTTCATGCATATGTTGGCTATTACTAATTAGGATTCCAACCACCCACAAATCAGAACATCATTATAACCCCAAAATTCAAAATTTTCTATGATGACAAATGTCTCTTGTCTTATTAACATGTTGCAAAGATTGAATAAACCTTATTCCATGTGCAATGATCTTCTGAGTTTTTCCTTGGTGGTTTGATATCAATTTCAATAGCGAATAATATTTTTACTATGGACAATCCCTAGAATAATAAAAAACTCACTACTGTAGCTAAATTTTTTTGTCTGTTTCAGGGTTATTTGGCACATATGTTTTCAAAACCATAGATAATGAGTCTTGTAGAAAGACGCTAAAAGATCAATCACATTGTGATTATATTCTCTAAAAATTGGAGATTTTAGGGAAACCTTCTTATTTTGAAAATTTTCTTGATATTTGGTGTGAGAGGTAAGTCATATTGGTTCTTCAATATTCCTCAAATTGAAAAGCCAAAAAAAAATCTATATTGTACTCCTCTTCTTGACTACAGACTGAAATTTAACCATTGCAGTCCAAAGAAACTGATTAAATATCTTTTCAAAGAAGTCATTAGTTGGATTTTATAGTTTTTACTTGTTACTTAATTTTATTTCATAGCGATGCATTCTTTATTATTCAAATGCATTTCCGTTGAAGCAAGTATTAATTTAATGGCAGGACTGTAACAGTAAAGGGATGTAGGGAGGGAATAATTCCATTTTCATTTATTACCCTTTAGATCTGCACTGAGGTCATAGTTACTTGAATGTGGGAAGGCTTCCAACATAATTCCATTTTCGACGTTTAGGAGGACTTGTTTTTAGATGAGGAAAAAATATAATGTTGGAAAGAACACCAAGATTTTGTTGTGATTAAAATACATTTTTTGTTGATTTAAAATACAAAAAATGAGCTTCTTTCTATGATATACCTATACCAAACTCTATCAAGAAACTAGTCTTCTATTTTTAGTTTCTTCCTATTAGCCTTAACTATTATAAATCATGCGTCTCCTCAATCTAAGGATCCTCCTAGGATCCATCTAGGCATTACATAGTCAAGCTCCATCGACCTTGGGTACTTTCCTCTTGATCCTCTCAGACAAGGCATCAGATCCTTCATCGTGATTGAGGGCTCGCATGGGGAGACTTATCCCTTCACCTCTCTTCCAACCTTAGGTTATAGTTGTTGAACCCTTAGTTAAAACTTTCCTTTAAACTTATTTACATCTTAATTCGATGATCAAATTAATATATAATGAAACAACAATATTAATATGTTACCAGCAAGTATTAAGAAGATTAAGTACAGAACATCAACACATAATCATCATGCACATGGACAACAGATATAAGTGGAAACCCATAAGGGAGAAAAACACATCTTATTATTGTTGTGATGCAAAGGCAAGCTCCAACTCCCTCTCACCATTGATTTTTTGTAGGCTCCAACCTACAGGAGGCTACTACCTCAAATTTTGCAAGCTACAACTTGCAAGGAAGCTCCAACTCCCATCTATTTGCTGTAGTCTACAACCCAAAGGAGGCTCCTACCTCAACCAGCTCCGACTGGACATCTATTAAGCTACAACCTGAAACAGAAGCACCAACTCCCATGTATTTTCTGTGGGCTACAACCCATAGGAGGCTCCTACCTCAACCAACTAAAAATGGACATCTATCAAGCTACAACTCAATATGGAAGCACCAACTTCCTCACACTAAAATAAAATCATATGTTGATTTACTTGGATATTAGCTCCATTTTACTCCTTCTTCACTGTTGTCCTCCCAGCATTCAAATATGCCTTATATTATCTCTGGAACTTCACAACTTCTCCATCTACTCTTTCTTATTCTTCCACTCTCTAACCCCTTTTTTCACATTACAATAGCATCATTTATAGAGATTAATTCATGGTTGTTTGTATTCTATATGGGAATATGAAGTAATCAGGAATAATTCTTGCCTTCGACCCATTCATTTCCTCACTCAGCATATTTAGAATGCTACAACACTAAATACACTCATTTCAGTATTAAATTAGAGTGTTTCTTTGCCTACGAAGACTTGCCTTTGCATCAAAAAAAATATAAAATAATGAATACATTTACAGTTACAATAATATTGCAATTCAGCCCTTTCAGCTTCTCAGCTTTGTTGTGTGTTTGCCCTCTTCTGCTTGTTGTTCCTTTGTATTTTCTGTTTCTCCAGTTATATTTCAACTATACTGCATAACTTCCTTTTTTCCCGACTTGACCCATGTTGTTGAATTGTTCTACATGAGCTCTGGGTACTTTTTCTTACCCGACCTTTTCTTGCTGAGTTCAGACTTTTATGTTGTTACCTGAGTTTTTTTTTCCACATTCAGCCTTTTCGTTTGACTCATTATCGCAACACTAATCTGCACGAGCTCCTTGTCCTTTGTTATGCATTCAGGTATTTTCTTTGTGAGCTATGGGTTATGGCCCACATAAACTCCCTTTTAATACACAAAGGAATACAATTTCGGAGTTAATTCCACATACATACGTTAGCGATAAAAAAAACACATATCTTATATAATAGAGTGCACATAACAGACGTAGAACAAGGGGTGTTGGCCCCCACAACCCTTGACCAATCACAATACATCGCACCATGAATGCTTGCAACTTTTAACTTTTAGCAATAATGTATCTTCTATCTTGTGTGATATGCATTCGCATTGCATCGCATCCAACTTTACTTACCGTGCAAACCTTAAACCATAAAATGTGTGATGCATGCTAGTGTGCAGTGTCGACACGTGACTCCTGCCTTTCACCGCATCGCATCCAACATAACTTACCATGTGAAGCATAAACCATAAAGTATGTGATGTGTCTAATGTGCAGTGCCGACATGTGGCTCTTCCCTTTCACCAAATCACATCTTTCTTACCTTATCGCATCACAAACTAATTAACATACCTTGTGAAGCCTTAGTGATGTCCGCTAAAATATGTGATGTGAAAACTCGCGATTCTCTATCCACTGTTGATCTGCCATACGATCTAACAGTCCTCACTGCTTGCCCTGTCGTTCCAACACGTGCCCCTTCTCTACTTCATGTCGCACACAAAATAACTTACCATGTGACAGCTTTAACACTTTAAGTGCTAAACTTTGCGATTTTTGCTTTTGACCTTCATCGTTGGTCTTCATTGGATTCAACGGTCCATGCTTGTCTCCTTTCCGCGATGTGCGATATGTTCACAGTTGCGATGTGATTGTCACCATTGATCTGCACCAGATCTATGGTCCTTGTTGCTGCTTGCAAATCCGATTGTCCTTCTCGATTCTTCTTGTGGTGTAATCTCATATGTTCATCTCTCACCTTCACTTATGCAATCTAATCCTAACCGTCCACTCGCCTCCCTTGGAATTATTCCAAGAGTTCTCTGCCTTAGTTGATTTTTCTTCTTTCTATGACCATCAATACTCTGCATCTCCACTATCCTTCCTGAGCTTTATTTAGTTTCTAAACGCACTAATTTCTATTGAGCTTTATTCAGTTTCTAAACATGTTGAACTCTCCTAATCTTGTTCTTCTATTCATTATTCACTCCGACTTGGGGTTATTACTCTTGATGCACTCCTTTCTTGCTTATTTGTTGCCATTGCTGCTTCTCTGCCACATTTTCTACTTCTCTACTGCCATTGCTGCTTCTCTGCTACCTTTGCTGCTTCTCTGTTGCCTTTGCTACTTCTCTGTTGCCTTTGCTGCTTCTTTACTACCTTCGTTGCCTCTATTGCATTTGCTGCTTTTGTTGCATTCGCTGCCTTTGCTGCTTCTCTTCTTCCTTACTGCCTCTTTTGACTTTGTTTCTTCTCTGTTGCATTTGTTTCCTTTGCTTCCTTTCCTGATAGTCTAATGTTACTCCTTGCCTCTCTACTACTCCTCTACCTCTCTTTTATGCTTTCTTACTGCATTATTTCCTGATCTGCTCCTTTTCCTTATTGTTGGTTCTTCTCTACATATTTTTCCTTAATGATAGTTCAGGTTTTGCTCCTTTGTGCTCCTTTTCCATCAGTGAAAATATTTCCAATAGTATCCCCCTTTGGAATTGATGGCAACACATCCACCAATACTCTGATACCTCGTCCAAGACTTCCTCCCCCTTTCATTTTGAGAAGTGTCTTATCCTTCTTCCTCTGATTGCTTTTTAGAAGAGCCTTTCTTTTTCTGCTTGCTTTTCCTCCCTCTTTGAAATCAATGGCAAAGGGTTGTATTATTTCTCTCGAAGTTGTGTATAGGCCTTCTTCCTCTGACTTTATACCTTGCTGCTCCAGACTGGTGTACAAGAGTTGTTGGGAGAACACTTTGAGAATCATTGAACATGTATGTATATACACAGTAAGTTGATACCATCCCAAAGCACAGACTCCTTGCACTTGTATAAATTTGAAGGTGATGATAAGGACACTTCATAGAACAACCTTATATAATCAGAATTATATAATCATAGAAGCATCATTGGAACAATACTAAGATATTGAGAATGCTCCATTCAACATATAAAGTCTGCTCCAAATATACTTCAATCCATATTATGATCTTCATATGAGATACATATATGTATTACACATCTATTCAAATATGAAGATGTTGATATATATTTTATAGCTATGGTTTACCTTTACTGCCTGTTGGTGGTGATATGTGCTAGATTGCTGACATGGATATTACACTAACAACTAAAAGGACCTTGATACTGATGTGAAAAATGAATAAAACCATAACTTACATCTTATTGTAAGGTTAGACAATATCTTTCAATCTAAGAGACCAAATGACTTTACTACTTGTATAGAGTACTTTCAAAACAAACCCTTGAGGCTAGATACATTCAGTGCATTGGTCAATCTAACTTATCAACTATGCAATTTTATTTATGACATAAGGGGGTATGTATGTCAGTGATCAACCTCCCTTCAATGATGAAATACCAACAATTCCTTTCTACTAAATTCGGATTTAGAAGAATCAATAATAGACTCTTGAACTTCAAATGTAATATTAACACAACTAATCCTTCATACTTCAGATACTTTGACCATTCTATCATGATGATCTTCAACAAAAAATCTTCAAGTTGGTTAATTGAAATCTCAGCAAACAAACTTCTCACAGTTTTATGAATGATCTTAAGAAAGAGCCCTTGAAGATATATCTATACTGACTTGAAGGAGGTATGTAGTTATATCTAGAAATAGATACTGCTTCAATGCTCAGTATAGTACTTCAAGTGTAAACAAGATAATGATCATTTAACACTTTTATTGACCTTTTCATGCTTTAATAATGTAGATAGCGCTGGTAATACTACCTTGATGTACTTCTGCCATAATACTCTGATCCTGAGGACCTGCACCATACCACTGCTCCACTAATGACACTTGGTATTTTTCTGATACGCAGGTTGCTTGTTCCAAATACGAATTGATACTAATTTGATAATCCATGCAGTAATTTCACTTTAGCTCACACATACTTCCATAGTTAAGATAACCTTCATAGTTTCTACTATTTAGCTCTCCACTTTTCTCAACGTCGGTCATCAATATACTGAATCTGATCTTGGCATCATTAACCTTTTTCTTATTCTGTCATTTTGTTTTAAAATAATGTCACTGCATATTCCTTTCTAGTACTACTCTTGAATCATTGTTACTCTATATACAATTTAACTATTCTAACTTAATGATATTCAGGAAGACATATTCAATTTATTTACTTGGAATCTAACAGGGGAGAGGAAACATTTCTCTTAAACTTATATAATGATGGTAAACATTTCTCTTACTCATCCTTCTTAATTTTGTTTCATTGTTAACACTTGAAGTGTGATGCATAGTGTGATCATCCTCTATAAATCTTTTGAGTTCTATAGCTCGAAACATAAATTTTGTGATTTTAACCATTCATCACTTAGAGTGTTGTTGTATTCTTAGCTTACATGTTCATGCCTCGTGTTCCCTCTACCACCGTGGCTACTTGCTGCCTTCACTCCTTCCATCAATCTGTTGGTTATTGAATGCTTCAGGTATCCTTCCTCCTCTATAGTTCTCTGTCAGAAGAATTGTCCTTTCCCTTCCTAAAGTTTTAGTTGTTCTTATTCCAAGGAGCTCTTCTTAGACTACTTTTATGGGGACTATTTATGAACTGCTCCCCCCCCATGATGTTGCTTCTTACCTATTACTGGTTGGATATTTGTGTTTCTTCCTAGAGAAGATCCCCTTAAGACTATGATGGATTCATTATGTTATTGAGGTAATAGGCTCCCCCTTTATCTTTTCCATCCATACTTTGTTGGGGTTCTTCATAATGTCTGCACTAATTTTTTATTCATAGTTTTGTCTGATTTGATTGGATTCCATCATCTATCTAGAGTTCTTTAATGTATATGGCAGATTACAGTCATTTTCTTTATGACCAAGCTTTAGGCATGAATAACATCTCATTTTACCTAAGTAAGGTTGATCTGATTTATGGAATTTTGTTCCCCTTTTTTAACACAGTTTCCATTCAATAGATTTATGTCCAAATTTATTGCATGAAAAATAGTAGCCATGGAAATGATTTGTGTACGTGGTGATAGATTGTCTTCTTCACTTGTTTACTTAAGGTAGTCTTTTCATTGGTTGCATTTTTAGTTGGTTCGACTGGATTTGCTTTGTCCTACAGAATGCCACAATATGTCCATGTTTGTGGCAGGAAAAACAAGTGATACTTCTCATACGAGGAAAGAACCTCCTTTGGCAGCTTCTGAATTGATTCAATTCATGTTCAGGAGTGTATGAGCCTTTTTCAACTGATTGTTTCTTCATTTCGTTCTCTGTCATTTGAGGTTGTTGCTTTTTTCTATTTACTTGATTGAAAATAATGTTCTTGTTGGCTTCTACTTATATAGGAATATTTTGAGCTACTTCATTATCCTTTACAACTTTTACAAAAATGATATTCTTGTTATCTTCTACCTTGGAATTACTTGTTTCTCCTTCATAGCCTATCCCAACCTTTATGAGAAGAAATATTTGATCATTTAGTATTTTTTCCAATTGTTCAGAGCTTTTCATTTATGGAGTTTTCATAGATAATTATCTTTGGGTGTTTTCTAATTTATTTCTCTAGCAAGCTATTTCTTCTTCCAATTTCTCTAGCTCCTGATTTTTATCTTTAATTTTCTTTAGGACAATTTCTTCCACCTTATTAGCTTCTTAAACTTCTACTTTCAACTAAATGACATTTTTCAAATTTGGTTCTTCCTTTACATATTTCAGGAGAATGTCTTTCTGTTTTCTTTACTTGAGTTTAAGTCTGCCTATTTCCTCCAGGGCACTCATTAGCTCCCCCTGAAGATCTACCTCACCTTCTTCCTCATCTTCCAAAAGTAATTCTTCAAGCTCTTCCTTGGAAATCAACACAAATACAGAGGTTCCTTATTCATTTGAGGATTCATTTGAGCTTTCATATGCACTGCTATCTTGTTGAGCATAAAATGATTTTCTATTGAATCTCTTCCCTTTCTGCCAATTATTTATTTTGTTGTTCTCTGTCTCTTGTGGATGGTTCTCTTTTTTCTTATGGGGACATTTATATGTATAGTGCCCCACTCTTCCATAGTTAAAGCACCTAAATGGAATTTTACCTTTACACTTACATGTGCCTTTCTCCAATATTCTCACAAATTTGGCGTCTTCTCCATCAAAGGACGAGCATGTACCTCCCTTATCTTCTTTTCACTTATCTTCCTTAAAGGCTTCCTCCCTCACATTTGACTTCCCCTTTGGAAGTCTCATATCATAGATAGTCAAGTTTACAAGCAATTGGTTCATGGTCAGTGTTTCCCAGTTTGTTGTTTCTTATATGGAAGAAACCTTAGGGTTAAACCTCAATGGTAAAGATGTAATATCCCAAAATAGGGAAAATCTACAATAATGGGAATGTTTTTAAGATATTCCAAAATTGGAGCTACAACAATCCATGAACACAATAATAAAAGAGAAGTGTTACATCAACTCATAGAATGGAAGAGGAACCAAATCACCATCATATTAGATGATAGCAGCAAGTGTATACAATATCTTGAGGAAACACTCACTCAAGCTAGGCGATAGAAGCCTCAAGAAACATGTACATGGAAAAATGAAGATCACTGCTACATAGAAAATACCAAAGGCTATGAACGAATAGTTTTATTAGCGAAACTGTTGTTGGGAAGTGTTAATACACAAATATAAAAATATAGGGCCCAAACATTGTTGGGAGTGAAGATCTAGACTCCCAAGCTGAATTTCAAGACAATCTAGAAAGGATTTCCTGAAATATGCAAAATGGAAAAAATGCCGGAGTTTCAATCTCAAGACTGAGTAGCAGCTGCAACTCGAGAACTGGATGGAGATGGTTGTAGATGGTGCAGAAACTGAACAAACCTCCTCCAATGGATATTCCAATAGAAAGGTTGATCCTAACACTGAAGATCTCACCCTCTAAATAATCACTACAACCCTCACTGTAGATGCTCACTGAAAATAACGCAGTCAAGGAGAGGGACTGCATTGTAGATTATGGCAAATGGTTGGCCTGATGCCAAAGATGGTGAAATCAGCCCAGATGCTTCCTCACTGATCCTCCAAAGGAAATAAGGCTTCCTCCTCTGAAAAATAAGCTCTAGAAGTGGTGTTGAGTAACCTCCACTACAACACCCTATAACACACCCAGATCTAAACAAAGTTGTGTTGTAGCTGAAGGAGGATACTTGGCCTGAAGCCTGAATGTGGAGAAATGAAGAGAAAGCTCCCTCAAGAGGCCTCTCTTGAAAGGAGAAGGAATTCCTAAACAAGAATGCCTTGTGCTAAGCAACACAACAACTCTGCTAAACATCAAGAGAATGCCCAAAGTCTAACCAGACCATGAAATCAATAATCCATAACATGAATAACAATGGCTGCCTTTCCCTCCTTTTAAACAAATGGAAGCCCTCTCACCATGGGTCCCACTCATTAGGGTTTCCTCCACCAAGGAAAATTCCTCACATTCATACTGCGTTGTTTCTCCAAGTGTTCTCCACCTCCTATCCTAGCGTTGTTGACTTGGTAAAACTTGATCTTTCCCACATGCAAATGACCTTGTTCACACACGAGGGTGTGAAATAGAGCTCCTATGATGATCCCTTTTCACACCATGAGGGATTTTATTCTTATTTATGAAATGTATGGGCCTCCTTACCCATTTATTCAGCTCCTAAGTGAAGTTATCAAAAATCAATATTCCAATTAGCGTGCATGTTAATTTTGGAATATTAAAGTCCTCTGCTCCCAAATGTTGCTTGTCCTCCGGCAACTGCAAGGATAGAACTAAGAAGTTTCCTCTTCTTCCCCTGTAGCATCCTCATATGATAAAATCCTCCAAGGATAAATATTTTGTATCATCAATACATCTCCAAGTTGTCCCTCCCAAGTACACAAGCTAGCTTTTGGTGTGCATCCCAAATAGCTATCATCATGTAAAACATCCATGGAGGCAACAATGGGCTGCCTAAAGGCCTTCTTGAGGTGTGAGGTCTGATATAGATTGGGATCTACCATCCCCATATGAACCTTCCATCCCCAAGCTATCATCCAAACAAAATGAGTCACCTCCCAACATGGCAACTCCTGAAAATGCTCCTCCACCTTGAGCTCATGCAATGTAGGTGGGCTGAAAATCTGAACATGGTAGACATAGGAGCCTACCCCACGTTGTCCTCCTCTCCACTTATGATATGTGTAGAGTATTTGCTGATCTTCGGCTACAATAAAGTTTCCCTCAAGTGGAAAGAAGAAGACTAGATCCTCAAGGATCTCCTCTCCAACGTTATGAAACATGTTGGCCCAAATCCTTACATATATGATGAGTTGGAAATCATCATCATACGGCATCCAATAAATCCTATGGCCCACCTCATGAAAGAAAAAATGTTTGGCTGTGGTGGTCATATCACCCCTCATGCTCCCATTAGAACATGCAATGCAACCAACGTGGGAAATATCTCCCCCAAGGGACACACCCAACCAATGTACCACTTCCCCAATCATGCTCCCAATAAAAATAAGAATAATAGCAACATAAGGAAGTACAATGATAATCATGCTAGCTTCCATAAGAAGTAAGGGATAAGGAAAATGGTCCCTCAAATGTAGCCAACGCAGTTTGACTCTCAACTGCAATAAAAAATGAAATGATGGGTTGCTTCCTCACCACTTGCTTGCTGCCCAAATCTCCTCTTTTATTTGGAGAAAGTGTATGGTGTATGGTGCAAAGTGAGAATGCTTTGCAAAAGATACAATCTCCCCAAGTCCTCCTAGGGAGTGGACATCATCAATACTCCTTATGGCCTCAAGTAGACCATGAAGTCTAGAAGGAAGAATGCTTCTTCCTTGGGCAATATCATGCACATATATGGTTAAGGAATGAATATCTTCATCATTATACAACCAAAAAATATCCTTACCATATACATTGCTCATACAAATAGAGTGGCTCATAGATGAGTCTCCTCTCATCCTCAAAGAGAAAAGAGGTGGTTGTACTAACTCTTCCAAAGAGTTATGTATCGCCTCCATCTCTACATGATCCATGCATCTCCTCAAATGTTGATATATCTCCTCCTCAAAGCCTTCCCAAAAATACCCCTCCATGATGGTGTAGTATGATCTCATAGAATAGGTGTGGTTGAAAAGGAAATCTCCATCTTCTGCTTGTAGCAACTTCTCCTTGAGCTTGTAAGCTCCAGATAAGAAGATCCTACCATGGTAGTAGATGACACCATATCTAATTGAATATCCCTCCTCATGTAGCTAGTCATCCAATATCATACAAGTGAAAAGATCCTTGGAGTACTCCACCAACAGTTGGGAGTTTCAATATGGATCTATCCTCCATAGTGACAGCACTGATGATGTCTCATGAAGAGCATCTGTCATATGGTCATCCTCCTCTTTGACATCTCCCATGCCAAAGAAGCTAGTTGGAAGGCTGCTAGCCTTCCCTTGCTACTTCTGCCACAACATAGAATCTGAAATGAGAGTGGGTGAATATGATGTTGAGAGAATGCCTCTCTCCTCCTTGAGTCTACCCAAGACTCTCAGCTTTGTAAAATGGCCTCCCAAGATCTCAATTCCTCTGAAATCAATGAATGGTGCCTCCAAATGTGAAGCATCTCTCACCATCTATTGACCTGGTGGTCTCCTTGGTGAAATGTCTCTATGCAATGAGACATCATCATCAAGAGTAGACTGCATATGTGAATGCACAAATTTGTCCCTGCTCTCGCTACACAATCCAGTCTCCCTCTTAGGTGCATCAACCTCATGAAATAGACAGGGGTGTGTGCTCCTCATCACATGATGTTGGTCATCCTCCCTATCTCCTCATTGTATCTCCATAGGTTCACACCCTATCTTCAATGGCACATGTGAATCATGAGTTTTTCCTTGATCTCCACATGTGAGATCCAGGGGCATTACTTGAAATGATACATGAGTCCCTCTATTTGCAACAAGAGCTCCCTCTTCCTCAGCATGAGGTACTAGATAAACTCTAGACATGACATGGTTGTTGCCCTCGTCCTCATCAACATGTATGGGAAACCTCCCAAGAATTGGATCCTATTTTGAAAAAGCGATCTCCATGCCCTCTTGTTCAGGAATATAAGATAGAGGTCTTGCCTCTAGTAAGGTATGATGCAATATTTCAACCTCCTCCATGGTTTTTTGAAGTGGATGCAAGGTTTTGGTTTGTTTAGATTTATTTACCTTCACCACATGTGTTGCAGAAAGTTTTCCATCAAACCTTTCCACCAATGTTTTAATAAACCTTGCATAGGAATAAGTATTTACATTTTTCAAAGAAAAGTACTCAAATATCCACCATGCATAGGCCTTACCTCCAGGATGCAGTGCTACAACTCTGATGGCTTCATCTTCAGAAATTTGGTGCTACTGCAAAAAGGTTCTTTTTCTTCCACCCAAGCTCCGGCTGAACATATAGGTGAACCATCAAAAGTAGATAGAAGGAATCTACCCCTATCATGCTGCTTACTTCTCTTCACCTTGATCTTGCAAAACTCTAGAAAAGTAATATGATCTCTAAACTTCTGAGTTTGAGACTCATACTCTTGTAGAAAACCACTAAGAGTTTCCCTCTTAGTTATTCCTTCTCCTTCCATCTCTCTCATGGAAAATATGGGCATATGACTACGCTATGCATAATAGGGTGTAGCTGCATTCTCACATCTATCATGTGAAAATCTAGAGTTTGATTCAGATTCAAACCCTCTTGGAGATTTTATACACATATCCCTTCTTACATTCTTGAGATCTCCTTGAATGCTTTGTATAGATTTAGGAAGAAGCTTTGAGAGCCTCTCCTCCTTCTTTCCTCCAAATAATGGAGTCTTATTTCTATTCATATTCTCTTCTCTTGATAGCAGAATGGCTGAGATTGCACAGGCTGAGCCAAGATTATGCTCTGATACCACTGTAATCAAAATAGGGAAAATCTACAATAATGGGGATATCTTTAAGATATTCCAAAATTGGAGCTACAACAATCCATGAACATAATAATAAAAGAGAAGTGTTACATCAACTTATAGAATGCAAGAGGATCCAAATAGCCATCATATTATATCATAGCAGAAAATGTATACAATATCTTGAGGATACACTCACTCAAGCTAGGCAATACAAGCCTCAAGAGACATGTACATGGAAAAATGAAGATCACTACTACACAGAAAATGCCTAAGGCTATGACAGTGCAGTTTTATTAAAGGAGCTGCTTCTGGGAAGTTTTAATACACAAATATAAAAATATAAGGCCCAAAAAATGTTGGGAGTGAAGATATAGACTCCCAGACTAAATTTCAAGGAAATCCAGAAATGATTTCCTGAAGTATGCAAAATGGAAAAAATGTTAGAGTTGCAATCTCAAGACTGAGTAGTAGCTGCAACTCAAGAACTAGATAGATATGGTTGTAGATGATGCACAAGCTGAAAAAACCTCCTCCAATGGATCTTCCAAGTGAAAGGTTGATCCTAACACTGAAGATCCCACCCTCCAAACAATCACTGCAACCCTCACTACAGATGGTCACTGAAAATAACACAGTCAAGGAGAGGGACTGCGCTGTAGATGATGGAAAATGGTTGGCCTGATGCCAAAGATGGTGAAATCATCCCAGATGCTTCCTCACTGATCCTCCAAAGGAAACAACGCTTCCTCCTCTAAAAATTAAGCTCCGGAAGTGGTGTTGAGTAACCTCCACTACAACACCCTGCAACACAACCTAGTTCTAAAAAGAACCCAGCTCTAAAAATAAATTGTGTTGTAGCTAAAGGAGGATGCTTGGCCTGAACCATGAATGTGGAGAAACAAAGAGAAATCTCCCTCAAGAGGCCTCTCTTGAAAGGAGAAGGAATTGATAAACATGAATTCCTTGTGCTAAGCAGCACAACAACTCTCCTAAACAACAAGAGAATCCAAAAAGTATAACCAGGCCATGAAATCAATAGTCCATAACATTAATAACAATGGCTGCCTTGCCCTCCTTTTAAAAAAATGGAAGCCCTCTCACAATGGGTCCCACTCATTAGGGTTTCCTCCACCAAGGAAACTTCCTCCCATTCATACTGCGTTGTCTCTCCATTTGTTCTCCACCTCCTATCCCAGTGCTGTTGACTTGGTCAAACTTGACCTTATCCACATGTAAATGACCCTGTTAACACATGAGGGTGTGAAATCTATCTCCTATGATGATCGCTTTTCAAACTATGAGGGATTTTATTCTTATTTCTGAAATGTATGGGCCTCGTTACCCATTTATTTAGCTCATAAGTGAAATGAGAAAAAAACAATATTTCAATTAGCTTGCATGATAATTTTGGAATATTACAAAAGATCTCAATATATTTTGTACAATTACACATTCCTTAATGGTTTCTCCTAGAGATTTCATGTTATTCACAAATTCTACAACCTTTAAGAAGAAACTAGCTAAATATTCATCTTCATCCATTTTTACATTTTCAAATTAAGCTCTATAGGCTTGAAGTTTGGTCATCTTCGCCTTTTTAGCTCCCTCATGAATTTTTTCTAAAGTATCCCAGATGTATTTTGAAATCTCACTATGCATTACTTTGATAAATTGTGTTTCACGTAGACAGCTCAAGGGTGCATTCATAGCTTTTGCATTAACTATGAAGTTTTTCTTGCTTATTTCTCTGTGTCAATATCCTTTGGTGCATATCCTTTTTCTATAGCATCCCAAAATTATATTCCTAGAGACATTATGTATGTCCTCATTCTTATTTTCTAGAAGGCATAGTTTGTGCCAGTAAGCAATGGAGCTTTACTTGTTGAGCATCCTTCTAGGCTAGCCATTTTGGGGACCTAGGATCTCCTTCCAGTTGTTAAACTAATACAGAAGGAACTGGCTCTAATACCAATTGTTGAACCCTTAGTTAAATTGATATGGGGGGTGAATCAGTTTAATACATTCATGGAATTTTAAAACTTTCTTTAAACTTATTTACACCTTCATTTCATGATCAACTTAACATATAATGAAACAAAAATCTTAATATGTGATCAACAAGTATTAAGCAGATTAAGTATAGAACATCAACACATAATCATCATGCACATGGACAAAATATATAAGTGGAAACCCATAAGGGAGAAAACCAAATATTATTATTTTTGTGATGCAAAGGAAAGCTCCAAATCCCTCTCACCATAGATTTTTTGTAGGCTCCAACCTAGAGAAGGCTACTACCTCAAATTTTGCAAGCTACAACTTGCAAGGAAACTCCAACTCCCATTTATTTTCTATAGGCTATAACCCAAAGGAGGCTCCTACCTCAACCAACTCTGACTGGACATTTATCAAGATACAACTTGAAACGCAAGAACCAACTCCCATGTATTTTATGTAGGCTACAACCAACAAGAGGCTCCTACCTCAACCAGTTAGAACCGGACATATATCAAACTAAAAATTGATATGGAAGCACCAACTTCCTCACACTACAATAAAATCATATGCTGATTTACCTAGATATTAGCTCTTTTTTACTGCTTCTTCACTATTGTCCTTCAAGCCTTCAAATCTGCCTTATATTAGCTCTGGATCTTCATAGCTTCTCTATCTGGTCTTTCTTATTCTTCCACTCTCTAACCCTTTTTTTCACATTACAATAACATCATTTATAGAGTTTACTTCATGGTTTTTTTTAATTCTGTATGGGAATATGAAGTGAATAGGCGTGATTCTTGCCTTCCACTGATTCATTTCCTCACTCAGCATATTCAGGATGTTACAACACTAAAGACGCTCATTTTAGTATTAAATTGGAGTTTTTCTTTGCCTACAAAGATTTTCCTTGTCATCACAAACAATATAAAATAATTAATAGATTTACAGTTACAATAATATTCCAATTCAGCTTCTTAACTTTGTTGTGTGCTTGTCCTCTTCTTCTTGTTGTTCCTTTGTCTTTTCTGTTTCTACAGTTATATCTCAATTGTGCTGCATAAGCACCTTTTTGCTCGACTCGACCCATGATGTTGCATTGTTCTGCACGAGCTCTGGGTACTTTTTCTTTCCTGAGCCTTTTCTTGCTTATTTCAAACTTTTCTTTTGTTACCCGAGTCTTTTCTTCCATGTTTAGCCTTTTCGTTTGACTCACTACCGCAACACTGTTCTGCATGAGCTCATGGTCCTTTGTTACACATTCATGTCTTTTCTTTCTGACCTGTGCGTTATGGCCCACATAACATCCCTTTTAACACGCAACATAATACAACTTTGAAGTTAATTCCACATACATACGTTATCCAATAAACAACACATATTTTATATAACAAAATGCACATAAAAAACGTAGAACAGGGGGTATCGGTTCCCACAACCCTTGACCAATTATAACACATCACACTACATATGGCCACATGTTTTAACTTTTAGAAATAATGTATCTTCTATCTTTTGAGATATGAGATCACATCGCATCACATCCAACTTAACTTACCGTGTCAACCTTATGCGTAAAACATGAAATTTGTGGTGTGTGCTAATGCACAATTCTCACACATGGCTCCTACCTTTCATCGCATCACATCCAACATAACTTACCGTGTAAAGCTTAAACCATAAAATTTGTAATGTGCGCTAATGCACAATGCCGACACGTGGCTCCTCCCTTTCACCACATTGCATCTTTCTAACCTTATCGTATCACAAACTAATTAACATACCTTGCAAAGTCTTAGCACTGTCTGCTAACATATGCGATGTGCGAACTTGCAATTCGCCATCCCCCGTTGATCTGCCATACAATCTAATGGTCCTCGCTACTTTCCCTACTGTGCCAACATGTGTCCCT
Organism: Pinus albicaulis; assembly: GCA_034641835.2. Classification (NCBI taxonomy): domain Eukaryota; kingdom Viridiplantae; phylum Streptophyta; class Pinopsida; order Pinales; family Pinaceae; genus Pinus; species Pinus albicaulis. The sequence continues at coordinate 352,385,969 of CM076577.1, forward strand.
TCTCTACTTCACATCGCACACAAAATAACATATCCTACGACGACTTTAACACTTTAATTGCTAAGATTTTGGATTTGTGAAGCTTCGATCTCCGTCGTTGGTCATTTTTGGATCCAATGGTCCACGCTTGTCTCCTTGCTGTGATCTGAGATATGTCCACAGTTGCGATGTGATTGTCACTATTGATCTGCACCAGATCTACGGTCCTCGCCGCTGCTTGCAAATCTGATTGTCCTTCCTGACTCATCTTGCAGTGTAATCTCATCCATTCATCTCTCGCCTTCACTTATGCGATCTAATCTTGACTGTCCACTCGCCTCCCTTCAAATTCTTCTAAGAGTTCTCTACCTTAGTCGATTTTTCTTCTTTCTGTGACCACCACTACTCTACATCTCTGCTATCCTTCTTGAGCTTTATTCAATTTCTAAATGCGTTGATTTCTCCTGAGATTTGTTCAGTTTCTAAATGCGCTGATCTCTCCTGAGCTTGTTCTTCTATTCATTATTCACTCCGACTTGGAATCTTGATACACGGCTTTGTTGCTTCTCTATTGCCATTGCTTCTTCTCTATTGCCTTTTCTTCTTCCCTACTACCTCTACTTCATTCGCTGCCTCTGCTACCTTTGTTGCTCCTCTAATTCCTTGCTGCCTCTACTGCCTTTGTTTCTTCTCTGCTGAATTCGCTACCTTTGCTGCCTTTGGTGCCTTTGCTGCGTTTGTTGCATTTGCTAATAGTCTAATGCTGCTCCTTTCCTCTCTACTACTCCTTTGACTCTCTTTTATGTTTTCTTATTACATTGTTGCCTGATCTTCTCCTTTGCCTAATTTCTAGTTCTTCTCTACTTCTTTTACCTTAATGATAGTACAGGTGCTTCTCCTTTGTGCTCCTTTGCCATCAATGACAATATTTCCAACAATAGTTCCATAACCACTTGACATTTTCTTATGTAGATTTCAGTATATATTGATTTTTTAAAAGATTGGGATTTAGTGCCAGAGAGCATGTGTGTTTTCATTATCTGTTTGAAACTGCAAATTCTGGCAAATTTTGTTAAATATAAGCTCACTAACTCTATAATTCTCTTTATTTTTGTATATAATACATTTATAAAATTTTATAAAATTCCCTGCAATGAAATTGCATTGCTTCCCATTAAGTTTTTATGTATGTTTTCATCAAGGTAAAACAAGGAATGGTATGGAGCTTTGTGTGTTCTTTCTCCTCATGGAACAAAGATACTATTCCAAGCCCTCTCCTTCCATACACGTTAATTAAGCTTACCAATAATCAATTTCATCACACTTTTCTATATGCCATTTTGAAAGTATGTCCAAGGAAAATATACAACTTTGTTCATACTCACAACAATTATATTTGTGCTCCATCTGTGACCTAGTTTTTTAGCTTCAAAATAGATGCCAGGGAAGGTAGAGTGTCTAAGAACTGAATTAATTTCCACAAAAAATTCATGTTCTTCATCAATATGACCTTAGATGATAGAGATTATTGTTGTTTCTATGCATGAAAAATGCCCTTGCAGAGCCATGGGTGTATAATAGACCTTCATTTTTTTATATGAGTTTGGGAACACACAATCGTTGATGGGGGAGCTCTCGAATCAAATAGATGTTAGGTCCAGGGGTTCCCAGTAGGGTAACAAAAACATTGTTGACTGCCAGGAGAGAATCATTGACAAAATTGAACTATTCAAATAATTCTGTTAGTATGGGGATTGCAAGAGATGGGCTAAAATATTGGGATTGACTGCTAGAGAACATGTGCGTTTTCATTATCTATCCATACAACTTCATTGTCACTATTTATTCTTGAATACAAAATTTTTTTAACACTTGAAGTATAATTGTATAATTATTGTCTTTTCACATTGAATGTTATCTCTTTATTTTTAGTGTGAATTTAATATTCTTGGCCCTTCACACCAATACCATACCATCTATAATATCTTGGATTGTTGTAAAGAGGGTTGAGATTGATCATTTCTCTTCTTTAGTTTATAATAATCCCGAACTGTAACATTATCAAATTTTAATATTGTAAGGAGGGTTAGATTGATCTCCATTTTTCCTTAGTTTGCAAAATTATCAAATGTGACCATAATGCATTTGGTGCATTTGTTAGCTATTATTAATTCGTATGCTAACCACCCACTAATCTGCACATCATTATACCCCAAACCCTCAAAATTTGCTATGATGATAAATGTCTCTTGTCTTGTTGGCATGCTGCAAATATTGAATAAGCATTATTCCCTGTGCAATGATCTTTTGAGTTTTTCTGTGGTGGTCTGATATCAGTTGCAATAGTGGAAGAATATTTTCACTATGGATAATCCCTATACTAATACAAAACTCGCTAATGTAGTTAAAATGTTTTGTATCTTTCAGAGTTACCTGGCACATATTTTGTCAAAACCATATGCAATGAGTCCTAAAGAATGAGATTAAAAGATCAATCACATTGCAATTATGTTCTCCAATAATTGGCGATTTCAGGGTAGCCTGCCTCTTTTGGAAAATTTCTTGATCTTTGGTGTGTGAGCTAATTCATCTTAGTTCTTTAAGGTTCATCAAATTGTGAAGCCAAATAAAAACCTGAATTTTACTCCTCTTCTTGATCAGAGGCTGGAATTTAACCACTATAGTGCAAGGCCAATGATTAACTATCTTTGCAAAGAATTCGTTAGTTGGATTTTATATTTTTTACTTGTTACTATATTTAATTTCATAGAAATGCATTATTTATGATCCAAATACATTTCCTATGAAGCAACTAATCATTTATTGGCAGGATCATAACAGTAAAGGGATGCAGGGAGGGAATAATCCCATTTTCATTTTTTTACCTTGTATATCTACACTGAGGTCATAGTTAATTGAATGTGTGAAGGCTTCCAAACTAATTCCATTGTGGATGTTTAGGAGGACTTGTTTTTAGATGAGGAAAGAATACCATGTTGTAAAGAACAATAAGATTTTGTTGTGATTTAACATAATTTTTTGTTGATTTAAAATATAGAAATAAAGCTTATTTCTATGATATACCTAGACCAAGCTCTATCAAGAAACCAATCTTCTATTTTCAATTTCTTATTCCTAGCCCTAGGTGTTATCATCATGGGTCTCCTCAATCTAAGGCTCCTCCTAGGATCCATACTGGGATTACATAGTCAAGCTCCATCAATATTGTGTACTCTCCCGATGACCCTCTTAGATAATGTGTCATATCCTTCATAGTAATTGAGGGTTCGTATGAGGAAAATTAACCCCTCCCCTCTCTTCTAGCCTTAGATTATAGTTACATAACCACTTGGCATGTTCTTATGGATATTTCACTATATATTCATTATTTAAAATCTTCGGATTGAGCGCTAGAGAACATGTTTGTTTTCATTATCTATTTGAAACTGTAAATTTTGGAAGATTCTATTAAATATACAGCTCACTAATTCAGGTATTCTCTCTGTGTTTATATAGAATACATTTGTAAAAGTGTTATAAAATTACCTGCAATGAAGTAACATTGCTTCCCATTAAGTGTATATGTATGTTTTCATCAATGTCAAACAAGGAATGGTATGGAGCTTTGTGTGTTCTTTCTCCTCATGGAACAAGGCTACTATTTCAATCTGTCTCCTTCTGTACATGTTAATTCAACTTATGAATCATCAATTTCATCACACTTTTCTATATGGGATTTTGAAATTATGTCCAAGGAAAATATACAAATCAGTTCATACTATCAACAATTATATATTTTCTCCATCTGTGACCCAGTCTTTATCTTCAAAATAGATGTCAAGGAAGGTAGAATGTCTAAGAACCGAATTAGTTACCACAATAACTTCATGTTCTTCATCAATATGACCTTAGGTGATAGAGATCACTATTGTTTCTATGCATTCGAAATGACATTCTAGATCCATGTGTGTATTCATTGCCATCTTGAAATTAGATTTTTGCTCAAAAATATTATAGAATAGCCCTCAAAATCTACTAGGAAGACAAGTGTCTCCTTTATGTGTTTTCATTATCTGTCTGAAACTGTAAATTATGGAAGATTATGTTAAATATATAGCTCACTAATTTTGGAATTATATTTTTCTTTATATATAATAAATTTGTAAAAATGTTATAAACTATGTTTTCAAGAGTTTAATAGATCAATTTGAATTCACATTCAATATGCTTCGGAAGAAATATTGTGTTTTTTCTTGATGCGTCATTGCATTCTAAAAAGTTAGGCCCATCTATTCTGAAAATAAATAATGTTTTTTCTGTATTTATTCCAAATTGATGTAAACCATCCAAGGATATAATAGCTTTAAAAATTCCCTACAATTAAATTACATTGCTCCCCATAAATTCTGTATGTATGTTTTCATCAAGGTAAAATAAGAAATGGTATGGAGCTTTGTGTGTTCTTTCTCCTCATGGAACAATGCTACTATTTCAATCCCTCTCCATCTGTACACGTTAATTCAACTTACCAATCATCAAGTTCATCACCGTACCGTAACAATATGCAATTAATTATTCTTTTAAAGCTTATTTTTCTTTTTTGGGGGAGCCTATTATGGTGCCTAAAAATTGAATAAAGGAAAATGGATTTGCAATGATAGTGTGCACACGTATATAAAAGTGGGTCGTATTCCAAAGCCTGATTGAATATGGAAGTGATTGATAACTTTGTCTATATGACCATGTGCTTAATAGGGAATTAGTTAAAAAATTAAAGAGTGTGTTCAATTCATATCCTGCCTGTATATCCATAAGACCTTTTTAAATTCAACCTCAAGTCAGGATTTATTTGGGTTTAGATTAAAGGAATGCTAAAATTAAGCATCAAAAAATTATTCTGTGTAATATCAGATATATATGCAAGAATTATTTTATTTTGATCCATGCTAGACCGTTTCCATCAAACAATATAATCTAGGAGTGAGTGAGGAGAAATGGGTATCTATAAATGAGTTCATAAAACTATTTGAGATGTCTCGCACATTACCAAATCAGCCAATGATATTATTACAACTAATTCTTTGCAAACTATATTGTCTTCTTGTGTTCTCTACCCTTTGTATAAATTATCCAAAGCGATTCAACCTGATCTTGTAATGTACTAAAAAGAAATATTTAATCCTTCTACAATTTTTGGAAACCAAAAATGATCGCACAATTCCATAACAAGTAAGAGAAAGAAATAATAAATCGCACAACACAAGATGTATCAACAGAACGAAACTACTCAAAACCCCGATATATTTATATTGTATAAATTCAATACCATGAAACAATGCAATTCTTTTCTCTTCCTGAGAAACCTTTTCACTTTGTTGAATGTCTTTCTCTAATATAGGAAAAATCAGTTAAATACTTAACCAATTCTCAACCTCTATTTTTTCAACTTTGACCAGCCTTGCTCGAGCACTCTTGGAGGAATTGTGGACCTATTAAATAAGAAATTCCCAATAATTTTTTACACAATTAATCCAAGGATTGTTTATGACCTCATACATGACCTGTACAATTTTATAATTATACAACTAATCATTATCTTCCCTTTAACCTAAAAATCAACTAGTCTTTCCTTAGAACTAACATACAACAAATATTTATAGTGAATTATCAGTTAATTTATTAATCACTATTTTTGAATTAAATCATATTTAATTCACTGGACATATCACTAGCTCATCTCTCAGTTAGAACTATTTTAACTGATTTTAAATCAATCAATTGAGTTAACTAATTAAAACTCACAAATAACTGTAACTAGACCCCATAAAATCATCAGATAACTCTACATGCCTCTTATGTCGCCTCCAACTCAAATTTCCTGAGCTAACTAAGTTTTCCTAACTCAGTTAACTAATACAAGTTGTCATGCGATGAAATTAAAATTTCTCTTCCAATTTAATTAAGGGAAAATTAAATCAGGAGCCCCCTTGTGTGCCATTTATTGGTTCTATTTCAACACTCCCTCTCAATAAGAAAGGGATTATCTGCTAACCCGATCTTGTCTTTGTGGAACTCAATTTTTCTCCTTGCCAATGCCTTCATCAATATGTCTGCATTCTACTCCCCCATGGGAATGTACTCTAATGACATAATTTTCCTCTACACACAATCTCTGAGATGATGATACCAGATATCAATATGCTTGGACCTGTCATGAAAAACATGATTAACCGAGAGTTTGTCACAACTATGGTTATCACAATATATCACTGTCGGATCCATATATCGCCCAAACAAAAAAAGAAGTACCTTCCTCATCCAGATGGCCTCACATGTTTCCTGACTGGATACCATGTAATATGACTCTATTATGATACCATCTCGCAAAATAAAAGAAAATATATATAAACGACTTAGAAATAAACCTCTTCGAGGGGGAAACCTTCTTTACATTACATAAATGAACAATTCTTGGATTATTCAAATGACAAAACCTAATTTATATATATAGGAGTCTAAGGGGTCACAATATAATCAGAGCCGACATAACAATAATAATGTAAGGGCACAACAATAAAAATAGTGGGCTTCTATGGGGCATAATAATAACAATATGGGGACTACATGGGTACAATAATAATAATAATAATAAGGGGCTACACTAGTATTATAGGTACCTAACATGCCCCTCTCCTTCAAAAAGGTGTTTTCGTCAACGCTTGAGTAGTTATGGATGCTTCTGTATAAAATTCTCATCCTCCCATGTGGAATCTTTAGCGAGTAAGTTCTTCCACTTGATGAGATACTCTGAAATTGATCGATTCCACAATTGTCAAGTTCTTCTTTTTGTGATTTCTTTGGGTTCCAATATGATTTTTCCTTCCTCATAAAGTTCTGGCAATATTGTTTGAACTGGGAGTTTGTCACCTATAACTTTCTTTAAGCATGAAATATGGAAAACTAGGTGCAATCGGGAAGATGTAGGAAGATTTAATTTGTATGCCATAGTACCAATCTTTTGAAACACCTAAGGACCATAGTACTTTGGAGATAATTTATTATCCTTCTTAGCTTACTTGAGGGACATTTATTTGTATGGTAGTATCTGTAAAAATACCTAGTCACCAATATCAAAACGTATTTCACTAAGATTTTGATCTATATGTTGTTTCTTTCAATTCTCTACCAGATCTAGGTTATCCTTTAAGAGTTCAAGAACTTGTTGTTGATGCTCGATGTGATTTTCTATTGCTTGAACCTTATAATTTTCTCTTAAATACGATGTGATGGACGGTGGATGATGTCCATACAGTGTTATAAATGGGGTAATTTTTGTTGTAGTGTGGAAGGAAGTGTTATACCACCATTAAGCGAGAGGTAACTACTTGACCCATTGTGTTTGATTATCAAATACAAAGAAATGAAGATATCCTTCCAAAAATCCATTCACTATCTCTGTTTTCACATCATATTGAGGATGATAATATGATCTATGAGTTAGTTGAGCACCCAAACAATAAAATAATTTCATCCAAAAATTTCCAGTGAAAATAGGATCTTTGTCGCTTACAATAATATTTGGGTTTCCATGTAGCTTTTGAATTATTTCCATAAATGCAGTAGCAATTGTACTACCTTTTAATGGATGAGATAATGCACAAAAGCATGCATACTTGGTATGTCTATTAACTACTACCATGATGGCACTCTTTCCTTTGGACTTGGGTAAACTTGTGATAAAATCCATTGAAACCTCCTCCCAATGTTGACCTGGAATGGATAAAGGTTGTAGAGACCTGGGGTCTTAATTGTCTCAACTTTATTTTTTTGGCAGACCCAACATTCCACCACAAATTTCTGAATATCATATTTAAGTTTGTCCCAAAAAATAACTTTCTTGACCCTATAGTAAGTTTTTAAAACTATCAAGTTCCCTCCTAAGGGAGAGTTGTGAAATTCCAAAAGAATATTTTGTTTTAGTTGGGAATTCCTACAGAGATATATGCGATATTTGTACTTTCATGAATCATTTTTCCAGCGAAATGTATCATATGTACTCGCATCTTGCTGCATATTTCGAATCAGTGTCTACACTTCTTCATCATTATTCCATTCCTCCCTTGCTTCGGTTATCAAATTTGGTTAGATAATATAAATGGCATAAATCAATGCTTCCACATCCTCATCCTTTCTTGAGAGTGCATCTACAAAAAAATTTATCTTCCTTTTTTTGTATATGATTTCAAATTCATAACCTAACATCTTTGTGACCCAATTTTTTTCTCTTCTAAAGATAGTCTTTGTTCCAAAAATTATTTAAGACTATCATGATCTGTTTTTACCTTGAAGTGTCTTCCCATTAGATAAGGTCTCCATTTCTTTAGTGCATGTAGTATTTCCAACATTTCATTCTCATAAACAGCTTTCTGTAAATACTTTCCTTTGATTTTATGACTTTCAAAAGCAATGGTCCTTCCTTCTTGCATTAAAACAACACCAATTCAATTTTCTGAGGCATATCATTCCACAATAAAGGTTTTTGTGAAGTCTGCATAGCTAAGACTGGTGCTTGGCACATTGCCTCTTAAATATGTTCAAAGGCCTTAGTTGCTTCTGCAGTCCAAGAAATGCCTCTTTCTTCAATAATGTTGTTAGAGGTGCTGTTATTCTCCCATAATTATTAACAAAATTATGATACTACCATTGTTAACGTGATAAATCCTCGCATATGATTTAGGGTTGTGGGTAATTTCCATTTCATAATGGCTTTAATTTTACTAGGGTCTACCTTAACACCCTTGTGACATTAAATATGAACCAAATATTCCACCTCCTATACTACAAAGAAACATTTGGAGGTTTTTGCATATAGTGTTTTCTCCTCGAATAGTTTGAGCACCCTATCAACATGTTGAACATGATCCTTCCAATACTTGTTGTAGATTAATATATCATCAAAATAAACTAACATAAATTTTCTAAGGAAGGGTTTGAAAATGGAATTCATCAACCCTTGAAATGTAGAAGGTGCATTGGCAAGGCCAAAATGCATGATCAAAAATTCTTAATGACCCTCATGAGTTCTAACTGGTGTTTCGAGAATGTCTTCAGCCTTCATTCTAATTTTATTATATCCTGAATAGAGATCCAACTTGGTGAAGTAAATTGCTCCATGTAATTCATCCAATAATTCATCAATGACATGAATGGGAAATTTATCTTTAATATTGAGTTCATTGATCTCCTTATAATCCAAACACATGCACCATGATCCATCCTCCTTGTGCACCAATACTACTGGAGCAGAGAGAGAACTTTGACTAGGTTAAATTATAATGACCTCTATCATTTCTGTAATCATGCGTTCAATTTCACTCTTTTGGGCATAGTGATATATGTAAGGCCTAATGTTTGTAGGGAAAATTTCTAGAATCAAACGAATAACATAATCATGATCATGAATAGGAGGGGAGCCTTTGGGAGTCCCAAATACCTTGGAATTACTGTCCAAGGCTTTTTTGAGATATGGAGAAATATATGATTTTGATGTTTGAACCTGTAGTGATCATAATTTTTCAATTACGCCTCATTGTTCTTTCTTCGAAATCCTTTTCATTTTATTAAATTTGATTATCTTTCGTGGTTTATATCATTTTCTTTATATGTTTCTTGTTCCTTTTCTTCCTCTTCTTCCCAATATATGTAAAATAATTTCTTCTTAGTGCACTTATGACCTTTACTGTATTTTCTATCACAACTATAAGAAATCCCTTTGGCTCTTTTTTCCTCCAATTGTTGTGGTGTAAACCTTGTAGGTTTTGGAAGGCTAGGAGTAGCAACATTTCCATATTTATAGTTTTGATTGGTAGACTTCCTTGTTGCCATATTTTTTCTTTCAACTTTTCTTTCCACCCTGAATGTCTTCTCCAATGAATCAGACTCCCAATGTTGAACCTCATGTTGGATGTTATCCATTAGATTCCTTATGAAGACATCAATCCTATGCTCCTCTGGAATATTTTCTAGCGTGATATTAAACTTTTGGAAGCCCTCAATGTACTATTCCATTGAACCCTTTTGTTTGAGATTTATCAGTTGGCTAAAGAAGGTGTTTCTCTCTGTACCCTCTGTAAAAATTTAGCAAGTGATAAGTGGGCTTCGAGAAAAAATCCGTCGATACCATACAAACTGATTGGATTCTAATTATAAAGTTGCAATGCATACCTTTTGTGAGTGTTGCACATCATGGAAATAAAAATATCTCTCCATTTGTAGTACCCATGTTACCGGATCCTTGCCATTAAACTTCCTCATATCGATCTTTGGAATGTGGTGGTTCTTAAATCCGACGTTGGAGTTTCTAATATCACAATTCATATTCATTTTTTCCTTATCATGATTTTCATGGATTACCTTGTTGCCACCGGGAATCCTTTATTTCAACAACTCTGTCAACCCTTCCAACTTGACATTCATTGCATCCATGTCTACTTTAAAAACATCAATTTTTCCTTTTATACCATCCATGTCCCCTTTTTTTCCATCAATGTTTCATTTTATGCCATCCATGTACCCTTTTAAACCAACCATGTCATCTTTGGTTGCTCTTTGTGAGAGTGAAATTTGTTTCAGTTGGTCTCGTAATTTTGATATATCGTGTTGCACTTCTTCCTCTTCATGTGTCATAGTAGAGATTTCTAAGGGTTTAATGGGTGTGAAACTCCTTTTGAGAGGAATTTTAGAACCCAATACTGATATATATGCTTCAATATGCCCTTGGAATCACTTCAAAATATTTTTTCAAACAAACGTTTGCAAATTTAAAAAAAGACACACCTTTTTCTTTCTTTTGAGGAGCTCAATATCGAAACTGATGTATCCCTATGATTTCAGATCTCCAATATTTGATTTTCAGTTCTGTATTTTCCCTCTAAGTTTTCTTTTAAATTCCATAAGTCATACCTAGTTTTGATTCTTCAAGATAAAGTTATCCATGATCTCCCACGATGGCTGGATTATAGAATTTTTCAGTAGATAAAAATTTTATGGCATGCCATGTGTCATTGTTTCATATTTAAACTCTAAAATCTATGCACAAGAAACTAAATTTTGTTCAATTCCAACCCTTTTTTACAGAATTCAAATATGATGCCTGAAACAAAAGTTATGACGATTTCCCTTTAGTCACCTATTTGAGATGAAATTCTGGAGCTTGCCAAAACCCTAACATCCTCATATCATATCTCTAAAAAAATAGTGAACCAAGAACTAAAATTTTTACACGATGTTAAGAAATATTGTGTATACACGAGTAAAAATTTCAGCTTCTCAAGCTTCATAGAAAAAATGTTATAGCAAAAACTCCAAGATGACCTGTTTGAAGAAGAGAAACCCTAGAAACCCAAGATCTCATACCAAATGTTATGCAACCATCTCATAAAATAGAAGAAAATATAGATCAAATACTTAGAAATTAGCCTCTTTGAGGGGAAAACCTCCTTTACATTACGTAAATGAAAAATTCTTGGATGATTCAAATGACAAAACCTACTTTCTATATATAGTAGTCTAAGGGGTCACAATGTAATCAGAGCCTACATAATAATAATAATGTAAGGGAACAAAAATAACAATAGTGGGCTTCTATGGGGCACAATAATAGCAATATGGGGATTACATGTGTACAACAATAACAATAAGGAGCTACACTAATAACAACAATAAGGGGATACACTAGTATTATAAGGACCTAAAAACCTCTACTGAACTAAGTGCAACTGGTCTCTGTTTCATACTATACAAGGAAACTGCTATTTATCCTATGCTAAAGATTCCCCCTAATGTGCTCTTCCTGTCAGATAGAATCCTTTCCCAATCTACAATAGTGAAGCCTTGAGGCTTCACTCCCTTTGTCTATTTGTACCATAGCCCATACTCTGTAGTGCCTCTCAGGTATCTCAACACATGCTTTCGTGCCTTCCAAAATATCTTGGTAGGCTTAACCATAACTTTAATAAGGTGGTTAAATGTGTAGCATATGTCTAGTCATGTGTTTACCCAATACATGAGTGAACCCACAAGCTTCCTATAAACACTATCAACAACTACTTCGCCCAAAGTAGAATCCTCCTTCCTCCACTTTCCTACTAGTGGAGTCTCCATGGGTTTGCTGACCTCCATGTGGAAATTCCTAAGGATCTCGTTGGCATACTTTCCATGAGATACAAATATATCCCCATCTATTTTCCATATTTATAATCCTAGGAAATAGTTCAAGATCCAAATGTCCTTCATCTCAAATTCTTTTGCAAGATCCTCTTTGCAAGACTTGATGAGTTTCTCATCACCTGTCAGTATCATATGATTGACATAGATTCCAATAATCAAAAGCTTGCCATCAACCACAATATTATATAGGTTCACATCTTCTTCACTCTTGGTGCAGCCCAACCTGATGAAATAGTTGTTGATCCTCGTGTACCAAGCATGAGGAACTTTCTTTAGCTCTTACAGTGATCTCTTGATTCTGCACACATGAAACTCCCTGTATAAGGTCTTAACACCTTCTAATTGCTCAATTTACACCTATTCCTAAATAACTCCATTAAGAAAGGTTTTCTTTACATCCATCAGATATATTTTCCATCTCATCTACATTCAGAGTGCAAGGATGGATTTGATAGATGAGTATGCAAAAGTCTCATAATAATAAATCCCCTCAACCTGATAGAACCCTCTGGCCACAAATATGTTCTTATTCTTCTCCACACTCCCATTTGATTTCTGCTTCACCTTGTAGACCAACCTGGATCCTACAACTGACTTCCCCACCAGTCTTGGGACAACTTCCCATGCATTGTTTCTGATAATGGAGTCATACTCCTCAACCATAGCATCATCCCACACTAGTTGTTGCACAGATTCCTCAAAATAGGATGGGTTTATCTCAATACCTTCACTCATAAAATCCATGTATCTAGTGTACCGCTCTTGGGACCTTCTTTGCATTCAATGTGATGTGGGTGTTCCCACATTTTCTATCGCATCTAGAAATAATATGTCAGCCTCTTTGTTGCACTTCCTTCCATATATGGTGGATTTCTCTACATGAGTTTTTTCTACCACTCCCTTTTCATCTGGTTGTTGATGCTCCACATCTAGAGGTTATTCTTTTGGAGCCAAGATATCCTCAACTACATGCAACTCAAGCTCCCTCTCAAGGGACAATCACATGGCTTTCTCTTCATCGAATTTCACATCTCTTTTGACCACTATCATCCAGTGTGCTGGAAATTACACCCAATAGTTCTGAGGTGTATCAATGTACCCAAGAAAAATTCCCAATTCTATTTTTAGCTCCAGCTTCTTCCTCGCATCTTTGGTTACATGGAAATAAACAGATGAAACAAAAAAAATTAAATACGACATATCTATTCTCTTACTTGAAAAATCCTCCTCTGGTGTACTCATCCCAAGTATCCAATGCGGACTTTTGTTCTACACAAATACTAATGTATTGCATGCTTCCACCCATAGATGCAATGGCATGCCCTGATCATGCAACATAGCTCATGTTGCTCCCAAAATCGTTTTATTCTTTCTTTCTACAAACTCATTATGTTGTGGATTATGAGGAGTGCTATCAATTCTCTTTGAATTCCTTCTGATTCACAAAAGTTCTTGAATTCCTTAAAGATATATTCTGCACCATTGTCACTCCTTAGAGCCTTCACCTTCTTCCTTATATATTCCTTGGCAAGTTCCTGAACTCACAAAACTTGGAGAATATATGATATTTCTTCTGCATGAATAAAATCCAACACTTTCTTGAAAAATCATAAACAAAAATTACATAACAGTTTTGTTTCACTATGGAAGCTATCAATAATCGTCCACACGCATCTGAGTGAACTCTCTCAAGGATCACCTTTGCTAAGATTTCCTTATCGTGAAAGGTGGCATTGGTATATTTCCCCAATGTACACCCTTTCCATGTATCTCTCTTCGCAAGTGCACCCTTTGGAGTTCATGTAGAAATTTCTGCATGATCTTCAAAGCGTTGTGGTGTAGATGGCGCAGTCTCCTGTTCCATAACTCATTGATGTCTTAGCTCTCCACCTTATCTAATTTCATTCTCAAGGAAAAACACTCTTCTACATCCAATTTGTAGTGGTTATTTACTAGAACCCCAATATTTTTCACATGTGTCATGGCTTTGTGACGAAGGAATGTTTTTCCTTCACTGAATATCACTTCATATCCACGATCTTCCAACATAGCAACAAAAACCAAATTACTCTTTAAACTCGTAACATACATGACATATTTTAATGTGAGTGAATTACTTGACTCCCTTTTAAATGTAAATATACCTACACCCATAGTGCTATACCTCCCATCATCTCCCATACCCATGTGCATTTGGAGATCCTTCTCCTCCAACCTACTAAAGAATCATTTGTTTCTGGTCATATGGAATGAAGATCCACTATCCAAGTACCAAACATAATCCACCATAGATGACACCATGCATGTGATGAGAGTGAAATCCGACTTGAACTATGAAGCAAGTGCTTCACCTACCGCTCCTCCTAAGGCCTTCTTGTTGGTCTTATTTTATAGACAATTTCTGGCATAGTGTCCATGCTCATGATAGTTGAAACATTTTACCTTTGAGAAGTCTCTCTTTTTGCATTCCTTTCCAGACTCTGATTTGGAATGGGATGCCTTCCCTTTCCTTTTCTTCACCTTTCCATCCTAGGAAAAATTCTCCTCATCATCATTCTTTGATCAGGATTCATCTCTAGTGCTTCGTTGAGTCTCTTCTTGTACCAATTAAGACCATAATCGCTCCCATATTGGTAGCTTATCCCTCCCATTCATAGAGTCCTGGTAGCTATTCTAGCTCTAAGGAAGGCCTAGAAGATCTAGGCTCACCAAATCATCCTGGGAAATTTTTATCACAACACTTCCAAGCTCATCTCAACATTGATTGTACTTCGTCACGTATTTTTGGATTGTGTCAGCCTTCTCCATCTTGATCTTTGTGAGGTTTTATTTCAGTGCCAACTTATTGTGGTCACTGCTATTCTGAAATAGATTTTTTAAGTCCTTCCACATAGGATATGCAGTTGTGTTTCCATGGAGACTTGATAAAATATGATCTCAAACTCCTTCTAACAAGATCCTTCTCGCCTTTGCTACATTCTTCTTCCATGCATCAAGAAGTTGAGCATCCACTGTTGTGGGATGGGGAATATAAATATCAATGAATGACTTTACTCCATTGTACTCAATTGCTACCTCCATCCTATCCTTCCATGCTATGTAACTTGAATTTCCCTCAAGGGAATATTTGATTCTCAATCCATTGAAAGACATCTTGATCTACTACTGGGTCCTGAAGAATAAATTTGCTAATTCGATGTACCTATTAAAATCAAACTCTGGTTCTTCTATTCTATCGTGATTCTTGGCTCTATGATACCATGTAGAAATTATCCAAAGGGATTCAATCAAATCTTGTAATGTACTAATACAAAATACTTCTATAATTTGTAGAAACCAAATACGATCGCACAATCCCATAACAAGTAAGAGAAAGAAATAATCAATTGCACAACACAATATGTATCTAGGGAAAGCAACTTCTCAAAACCCGACTTTCTATATATTGTATAAAGTCAAGACCATGAAACAATACAATGCTTTTCTCTCACTAAGAAACATTTGCACTCTGATGATTATCTCACTCTGATCTAGGAAAAATAAATCAAATAATTAACCAATTCTCAGCCTCTATCTGACCAATAATTATCACGCATTCTTGGATGAATTTTGGCCCTATTAAATATGAAATTCCTAATAATTGATTGTGCAATTCATCCAAGGCTTCCTGATGACCTCATACATGACCTGTATTATTTTCTAATTATACAACTAATAGTTATCTTCCATTTAACCTCAAACTCAACTACACCTTCCTTAGAACTTACATGCAACAACCATTTATGGAAGATTATCAGTTAACTGATTGATCTCTACTTGTGAATAAAATCAGATTTAATTCACTAGACCTATGACTAGCTCATGTCTCAGTTAGAACTAGTTTAACTAATTTTAACTCAACTAATTTAGTTAACTAATTACAATTCACAAATAATTGTAATTGGACCACCTAAAATCATAGGAGAACTCTATATGCATCCTCTCTGACCTCCAATTCATATTTCCTAAGCTAATTAAGTCTTCCTGACTCAGTTAACTAATACAAGTTATCATGAGATGAAATTACAATCTATCTTCCAAATTAATTAAGGGAAAATTAAATCAGAATCCTCCTTGGGTTGTTGGAAATGTTGTCATTGATGGCAAAGGAGCACAAAGGAGCAGCACCTGAACCAGCAATAAGGCAAAGGATATGACAAAGGAGGAGCACTTGAAACATCAACCAAGGAGCAGAGAAAGCATAAGAAGAGGTAGCAAGGAAGCAAAAGAAGCAAGACAGATAAGGAACTGAGGCAGCAAACAAAGCAGAGAGAGTGAATAAAATCAGAGGCAACGTAATGTACAAAAGAGTTGAACTTAAGAAATGTAGTTCAAATAAGGCAGCAGATGCAGAGATAGGCAAAGAATAGAGGTACAGCAAAGGCAGAGGCAGAGGTCGAGTAGAAGAAGCAGCAAAAAGAAGAAGCAGGGCAGAAAAGAGAAGCAGAGACAGGACCATTTGAAGAATAAAGGAGCAGCATTAGACGAGAAGAAGATATAGAAAAAAAAAGATAGCAGAGACAGGCAAAGGAGACAACAAAGGAGACAGGCAGAGGCGTTAGCACAGCAGAGGCACATAAATTCCGAGAATCACCTCCTCCACTGGAAGATACACTAAAGGTTGGAGCGACAATGTAATGCATATATATATATATATATAGACAAACCTTATTCCAAGAATCGCTATCTCAGCTGGGGGGATATATATAATTACAAATATTATTCCGGGAATCGCTTAACTCCATCGGCAAAATGCAGTAAAAATTGGTCAATCGCATCGGAGTTAAACTGATTCACCCCCCCCTCTCAGTTTAACTAAAGGTTCAACAATTGGTATCAGAGTGGGTTCCTTTGGTGTAAGCTTAATATCTTGAAGGAGATCTGGTTGATTCATGGACTATCAAAATGTACCTGTGCTAAATACAACAAACTTTCCTGAATGGAGAGATAAGGTTAAGACAGGGTTATTGGCTTATGAACCTGAGGTATGGAAGCTTGTGTGTGATGGTTACTACAAAGACTCACCCACGATGAAAGAACAATAGAGGAATGCCAAGGCAAAATGTGTGATATATAACAGTCTTCATAACAAGGACCTTGAGTTGATAATGGATTTAACCTCTGCAAAAGAAATCTGGGACAGCTTGAATTTCATGCATGGAGTAGACACAAAGGACTGAAATGTCAAGAAAGAAAGGAAAAATAAGAAGAAGAAAAATTCATGTCAAAAGGAAAATGTTCAATCAAATGAAGTACCTACTAGTGTGAATGGAGATAAGAACCATGAAGAAATTACAGCTGAAGAAAAAGCCAAACTTGACACAGCCTTGACTGAAATAGAAAGACTAAAGAATGAAAACAAAGACCTGAAGACATTGGTGCAAATATGTGATGAGAGAGAATATGAAGATAAGAAAGAAATTATTGGCCTGAAG
The DNA here is from genome assembly GCA_034641835.2 of Pinus albicaulis. Lineage (NCBI taxonomy): Eukaryota > Viridiplantae > Streptophyta > Pinopsida > Pinales > Pinaceae > Pinus > Pinus albicaulis. The sequence goes on from CM076577.1 coordinate 352,403,650, forward strand.
ACACAGCTTGAAGAAGCAAAGAAAATAGAAGACACTCTGCTACAACAAATGAGAGAGAAAAATCTGGAATGTGAAAGATTGGAAGAAGAAGTAGTGAGCCTGAGAAAGAACTTAGAAAAATCCCAAAGAGAACTATTAATGAACACACCTCTAATGAAAGGCTCTGGACAGTTGGACCAGATTCTAAATGCACAAAGGTCACCTATCATAAAGACTGGGATAGGATATGAAGGTGAAACTAGTAAGTCCAAGGTTGAAGATAACAAGAAAATCATTTTTGTAAAAGATGTAAAGAACAGTGATGCAGCTCAGAAGATTACCACAGAAGAAGAAGCCATCAAGAACAATATGTGCAAAGAAACAAACAAAAACAAGCAACAACATGAAATAACGGAGAATGAGAAGATGAAACAATCAACTACTAAAGGCTCATATGCTCCTAAGGATGAATTGAACAAATTCGGAAGATGTCAAAGGAGGTTCCTTCCTCCTATGGAAAATAGCACATGTTTTTCCTACCACAAACAAGGAAATAATGCAGCATATTGCAAGACAAAGCCAATCCAATCCAACCAGCAAAGGATGCAGCAAAAGAGAAGAATCCCTCAAGCAAGCAAATGGAAAGGAAAATCTTTCACTAGGTACACAAATCATTTCCATGGCTATTGTTATACATGCAATGAATTTGGACATAAATATGTTGATTGTAAATTATGTTCAAAAAGGGGAATGAAATATTATACATCAGCTCAAATATACTTTGATAAAATAAGATGTTATACATGCCTCAAGCTTGGCCACAAAGCAAAGGACTGTAAATTGCCATATATATTAAATAACTGTAGACATACGATGGAAACAAAGCAAATCAAACAAAAATATGAATCTAAAAGAAGAGCAGACACTATGATGAACCCCAATAAAGTATGGAAGGAAAAGAGAAAGGGGGAGCCTATTATCTCCATAACATAATGAATCTAGCATAGTCTCAGGGGAAGCTTCTCTAGGAAACAAAGAAAATATCTAACCAGTTACAAATATGAAGCAACATCCCAGGGGGAGAGTAGTTCATATATAGACCCCATGAAAGTAGTCTAAGAAGAGCTCCATGTAATGAGAACAGCAATGAGATCAAGAAGAAAAAGGAATTAGAGACAGAGCAGTGGAGTTGAAAAGGCTTGAAGGAGTGTAATATAGAGGCTTATTCATGAATTAGGGGTGTAATACAGTTTGCAGATGAATTATTGAGCATAGACTTTGATTGAAGACTAAAACCCAGTGGTAAAGACTTAAAATGCTTGGGGATGAGTTGGAGCATTACTTAAATGGCAGAAGAGGACTGGAAAGGGAGCCCGAGAGCTGCAAAGAGACAAAGAACCTCTTTAGTAACAGTATAGGAGGATCATGGCCATCGAGTTGAATATCTGGCCTGTTATGAAATTATAAGAATTTGTTCTGAGATCTATCGCCTGTATATATACATATATCTGTTTATGAAGAATTGTGAATAAGTTTCATGTATAGTTTTATGTCTTCCTGGTCGAATCATATAAGGAAATTATCTCAGCGTAACTGTGCATTTGTTGTTTAACTCTGTGTGGAGGGGACCTTTCGTAATTGTGCATTTTCCGAGTTAAATCATGTACAAATGTATGTATGTCTTCTTGATGAAGGATAATGGATTTGTGTAATTGAATTTTGAATCCCATAGCCAAGGATGCGGGCGGAGTGATAGAACTCTGTATACTCTATAATAGGAATCTCTATGCAGGAAGACGGAATTGAAATCATGTATATGATTGAGTTCTAGTGGTGCTCTGGGAATGCGTGAGAGTGCTTTGACTTTGCAGTAGTGTACTCCGTCCCTGTGTTAATGCATATACTCTGGAATGTTCGTGGTTATACGCTTTGGTGTGTATATTGAATATATAAATCGTGTGCGAATAGACCGTGGAATGGCAATGGTTGAATAGTATCATTGAACATATTGGAACCACGAGTTAATGTTGTACACGGAAGTGTCGGACCGGAACCTAGAGCATAGGAGGAAGTGGAACCATGACCAGATGAACAGTGAACGTGGATTGCCGAAAACCACCCTGCCATTTCCCACCGCTTCTCCGGAGCAGGTGGTATTTTCTGAATTGGAGCGATTCCATACAGGAATCGACACGTGACAAGGGACCCGCTTCAAAACCGCCTGTTAAAGTGCGCCTTCACGCGTTATACATCGACTGAAGAGATCGAGCGAAATCGATACACACCGTTGATCTGGAGGCTCGATATCCTATGGCGATCATTCGCAGAACTTGCTCGATGTTTAACTAAGGTGTGCAGAGGTTAAGCCAGGTACGGATGCATTCGTTTGATTGAATTGCGGGCCCCGACGGAGTCATATATATATGAATGTGGCTTATTAATTTTATTCGATGCTTTATGAGGTCCGAGGGAATATATACGAAAATATTTCATATAATATGAACAGAGAATGTAGACAGGTAGCCCGAGAACATAAATAAGACAGTGAACAGGTGAATAAACACAAGGATAAAAGTATGGGTCTGACAGAGATACACAGAGATTACTGGTTTTACAGGAATAAGTACAGGGAAAAAGGTGAATTGAATTTGTAATATGAGTTTCAAACATTAAATTTAAAACTCATATATGTACAGAGAATGAAAGCAGGTAGCCCGAGAACAAAGATGGTAATAAACAGACATCGCCCGGATTCATATGTATTTGAGAATAAACCTGAAAAGCAGTTATATATGTAGCTGGTGCACACAAGTATAGTGAACAGATGAATAGACACAGAGGTGAACCAAGATATATAGAACAGTTGAATTGTATGTAAAGCAGCAATGGTTCTAGAGCAGTCCTAGAAGAGAAAATGTTATGACTTCCTCTGAACATCATGACAGAAAAGGAAAAATATTAATGAGACCAAGATCAGATTCAGTATATTGATGATTTTTGTTGAAAACAGTGGAGAGCTCAATAACAGATGTCTTAATTATGGGTAAATGTGCAAGCTGAAGTGAAACCTCTGCATGGTTTATCAAAGTAATATCAATTGATGTTTAGGTACAAGAAGCATGCTTATCAACAAATTACCAGGCATTCTCAGTGAAGCAGCAGTATGATACAGGTCCACAGGATCAATGAACTATGGCAAAAGAACTTCAAGGCCTTCTCCTTAAGATCAGTCATAAAACTGTGTGAAAATGGTTTGTTGAGTTTTCAATTAAACATCTTGAATATGCTTCTAGGGAAGATCATCCTAATAGAACAGTCAAAATATCTGAAGTATGAAGGACTATTTGATCAGTAAAGAGAAACTGATCGTTGACATACATACCCTTATGACATAAATGAATTGCATGGCTAATAATTGAGATCGACCAATACATTGAATGCATCGTACCTCAAGGTTTTGTTGTGAAAGTACATTATGCAAGCAGTAAAGGAATTTGATCTCTTAGATCAAATTTTGGTTAAATCATTGATCACATCTCTAACAAGAACCTTCAACTGTTAAGGATAATATCAACATCCTAAGTCATATCATCACCAACAGGCAGGAAAGGTGTACCGCAACAATAAAGGATATATTGGCTTCATCACAATTGAACAAGTGTGGTACTGCAGATGTCTATTGCAGAATAAGATTTATTCCATATACAATCTTCCTCAATAGAAAGGTATTGGCACACTACATCAGATATAGACTGAAGTATAGCTGAAGCAAGCCTGATATGTCACTTGGAGCATTCACAATCTTTAAGTCTTGATCCAATAATGCATCTCTTATTATACAAGTCTGATTAAATATAGTTGTCATCACTTACTCTCTATACAAGTTCAAGGAGTCTATGCTTTGGAATGATATCGACTTAATGTGTATATACAAGTTCAAATATTCTCAAAAGTGTTCTCTCAACAACCCTTATGCACCAGTTTGGAGCAGCAAGGTACACTGTCAGAAGAAGAAGTCCTAAACAAGTCTTAGAGAGAAGAAATGCAAAGAAAGAATCAACACTGAGAAATGTGCAACCCTTTGCCATTAATGTCAAAGGGGGTGTAAAAGCAAGAAATAGAAGAAAAAGTCTTCTAAAAGAAGCTAGATAGAGGAAGATTTGGAGGAAGCATTGGATTATTGGTGGATGTGTTGCCATCAATGCCAAAGGGGGAGACTGTTGGAAATGTTGTCATTGATGGCAAAGGAGCACAAAGGAGTAGCACCTGAACCAACAATAAGGCAAAGGAGATGACAAAGGAGGAGCACTTGAAACATCAGCCAAGGAGTAGAGAAAGCATAAGAAGAGGTAGCAAGGCAGCAAAAGAAGCAAGACAGATAAGGAACTGAGGCAGTAGACAAAGAAGAGACAGTGAATAAAAGCAGACGCAACGTAATGTACAAAAGAGTTGAACTTAATAAATGTAGTGCAAAGAAGGCAACATATGCAGAGATAGGAAAAGAATAGAGGTACAACAAAGGCAGAGGCAGAGGTCGAGTAGCAGAAGCAGCAAAAAGAAGAAGCAGGGCAGCAAAGAGAATCAAAGACAGTACCATTTGAAGAAGAAAGGAGAAGCATTAGACAAGAAGAAGAGATAGAAACAGAAAGATAGCAGAGATAGGAAAAGGAGACAGCAAAGGAGACAGGCAGAGGCGTTAGCACAACAGAGGCACATAAATTCTGAGAATCACCTCCTCCACTGGAAGATACACTAAAGGTTGGAGCGACAATGTAATGCATATATATATATATATATATATAGACAAACCTTATTCCGAGAATCGCTATCTCAGCCAGGGGGATATATATAATTACAAATATTATTCCAGGAATCGCTTAACTCCATTGGCAAAATGCAGTAAAAAGTGGTCAATCGCATCGGAGTTAAAGTGGAGCATCGAAACATCACAACAGAAAGTTGCGATTGCGATTGAGATTCGGACCCGATGGACCTATAAACTGTGACTTGATAGGTTTGAGTTCCAGAACATGTTAACAAAGATTTGCGATTGCGATTGAAAGACCAGACCCGATGGGTTTATAAGCCACGACTGATATATGTTTGAAGTTTCGTCATAACAGTGAATAATCAGAATCGAAGCATTAAGACATCGGTACTTTCAAATGGAAATTGCAACAATCACAATCGGAAGAAGTTGAGGAGTGATACATTGCATCGGAAAGATCGGCAAGTGGGCCCCTTAACGGGAGGGCGATTATTAATATACAACGACTGTGATATATGTCCATTCTGCTTGCTGAATGTTCCACATCAACAAGACACTCATGGCATGAAAAGCGTTGGAATATGGCCCAGAATTACAGTCAGCAGATTCATTTATATATAAAGCGTTGATATAAAAATGAAAGATGCAGTTACACAAATACAGAAGTTACACAGCAGCCATAAACAGAAAGGCATACAGAGAAGAGAAAGGGACAAAGACACAGTCAAAGAAAAGACAAATGCGCAGCAAGCCAAGAGACAAAATGAGTGAGCTGGAGGTCTCATTTGTAATTTGAATGTAAATGTTTTATTTAAATTTATATTGTTGTGATGCATTGGCAAGTCTCCAAAAGAGAGAAAATATCCCACTGTAATATTAAAATAAGCACCTATTGTTATATTTTCTGAATGAGCGGATAAAAGAGATGAGAAGGCAAAAGGAAAAGAGACATGGCTGTCCATTTTGAATTCCCAGTAGAATACAAACATCCATGAAGCTATTTTGTATAAAACAGGGTAATATCCAAGGGGAGAAGGTGGACGAAAACATAGTGAGAGAAGAAGAGAGTGTGCAGCAGAATTGAAGAGAGTTGAAGGAAATAAGAAAGCTGCAAGCGGTCAGAGAGTGTGAATATAGAGAATGCAGAGTATGAAGAATTGAGGAGAACAGACATGAAGAAGGAGGAGCTGAGCAGAGAAGAAGGAAATTTGGCGAGAGATGATGCGAAATTTGAAAATGAGGCATGATGAGCAGCGAGAAGAGACAATTGGAACGAGAGGCGTATCCAAGGAAATCAACAAGTGTTTTCTTTTGAAAGAAAAGTGAGGAAGTTGGAGCTTCCCTTTATCAAAGTTGTAGCTTGATAGATATGGGTTGTAGGCGGCTTGAGTAGGAGCCTCTTGTGGGTTGGTTCTGGAAAATAGATGGGAGTTGGTGCTTCCACATCAAGTTGTAGCTTGATAAAATGTCAGTTGTAGCTGACTGAGGTTGGAGCCTCCCGTAGGTTGGTGCCTGCAGAAAATTGATGGGAGTTGGAGCTTCCTTGCAAGTTGTAGCTTGCAGAATTGAGGTAGGAGCCCCCTGTAGGTCGGTGCCTACAAAAAATCAGTGGTGAGAGGGAGTTGGAGCTTTCCTTTGCATCACAACAATAATAAGATGTGGTTTTCTCCCTCTATGGGTTTCCACTTATATCTGGTGTCTCTGTGCATGATGTTTATGTGTTGATATGGTTTATATAATCTGCTTAATACTTGTTGCTCACATATTAAGACTGTTGTTACATTAACAAATCTATTTGAGACTTGCTTCTCACTAATAAAGATTGCTCACATATTAAAGTTGATCATGAAGTGAAGGTGTAAATAAATTTTGAGAGAAAATTTTTAAAAGTCCATGTATGTGTTAAACTGATTCACCCCCCCTCTCGATTTAACGAAGGGTTCAACATGGGTGACATTTGAATACCCTTCACTCCAATACCATACCATTTATAATATATTTTTCTATTGTAAAGAGGGAGAATATTGATATTATGTCTTCCTTAGTTTGCAATAATAATTAATGGTGTGACTATCAGTTATTGATACAGCACGGATGGTTAGTTTGATCTTCGATTTTCATTATTTTGAAAAAAATATCAAACGTGTCCATAATGAGTTTGCTGCATGTGAAAACATCAAATAATTGAGCTTCATGGTGAAGGGTAAAATTCATGGTGATAGTATTTAGACTGAGAAACTTTAACCATTGTAGTGAAAACCCACTGATTAATTATCTTTGCAAATAAGTTGTTATTTGGATTTTATACTTTTGAATTCTTTAAGTAGAATTACCCTCTTTTATAAGAGCTCTAATACCTCTCTTCATTTCATCCCTTTAATTTGGGACGACATTTTATTGAGACATTGTTCGCACAAAAGGCACAAACGTACAAGCATGGTTTCCATGAGCACATCAAATATCATATAATAGAATGCCTTAGTAAAATATAATTTAGCCAAATTTAATAAATTTTGATTTAATTTAGAGAAAAAAAACTTATTTATCCCCAGCCAAAGGAATCCTGCTTTTCAGATTGTCTCGATCACTTTCTTTATTTCAGATAAAAATTTCAACTATACTCTTGTCTCCCAAACATTTGTACTATCAGAAGATGGCCTTAACCTCTACGAAAATTTGATAGTACCTCAATGAATGGGAAACACATTCTACAAGCATGGTTTCCAGGAGCACATGAAATAGAATATAATAAAATTACTAATTAGAATATATTTAATTAGGATTCTTAATTAGGCAAGTAACTTTTAGAAACTCAAAAATTCGGGGAAAGTTAAAAAAAATTATACTTTAAAATGTTAACCACTTCATTGAAAAGCCAAATAAAAATGTGGATTATAATTCTCTTCTTTACTATAGAATGACTCTATTTTTTATCTTAATTTTCATACAGAGCAAAGCATATTAAAACATAAATATTTTTTTGATTTAATTTAGAGAAACATAGCTTATTTCTATGATATGCCTATACCTTGCAAGGCATCCTTGGAAGAAAGAAATCAACCACAAAAGAAACCCTTTTATCATTGTAGGCCTCAGCATCAAACCTCCCTAGCCTCCTATAGTTTGTTCAATGAATTTTCCAAATTTCTCTACTTATTGCATTTTTTGTATAGCTAGGTTGCTCGATGAATTGTCGCAGTCATGCATCATTCTCGAGCATGTGCCTTTTGGATTTTAGTGGAAAATTACGCTTCTCCCTTCCACATTTTTCTATTTATCATAAATTTAGTGATTATTAACATTCAAGAAATGGGAGTTGTGATTGTTGAATTTAATTTCGTAGTACATTCAAACCCTGTCATCTTTCCTCGCGTTCCAACTAAAATATATCTATAACATTCCATTAGCTAGGAAAAGTAGTCCATAACATGCATATTATTTTATTGGCTTTATATCGCTCCCCAATGACAAGCACAAATTTGTGAGTGTGCTATAGGTTTTGTAATTTAGAATAATGTCTTTCGAATTAATCACATAATAAGGATTATGTGATTAATCCGAAAGACATTATTATACATTATGGATCACAAAAGTCTTAGGACTAACAAGTTTCATAATTGTTCCCCAAATCACCTGTAATGTAAATTTTTTTACATGAAAGCAATATGAAATCATAGTTTTCCTATGTTTTCTTATTACTATAATCAACATTCAGAATGTAAATGATTCTTTTAGATTATCTCTTACATATTCTAAAAATTTATCCTATTTAAATGTATTTAGAGTGCAAATACCACATCAATATTTTCATACTAACATAATAAAATTCATTTTTCTATTTACATGTCTAGATAACCATTGAATTAGAATCAATATGAACATGCTTTCTTCCCTTACTTCATAAAGATGTTGTGAATTTTTCATGCACCACTATAGGAATATTATTAATTGTAAACATATAACATGAGAAAAACCACATATAAACAATTTTAAAGAAAAAACAAACTTTATGAATTTTTTTCTCTATATTACTTATTCTATTATCTCTGATTTTAGAAAATGACAACAAAACTTACTGAGAATTTTATTTTCTCAATGCTCTCTAGATCAAATTAAATTCAACCATTGCTATAAATTATTTAAATTGACCGTATTCGGTCGATGCAAAGTTCGACTCTACGGTATTGCACTTCTATCTTCGATTGCACACATATGAAACACCTTATGCTTCCAATAGATTTCAATGACATCATCGCAACAATCTTGCTTCAAAAGGGTTCTATTATACATGTTAAAATTTATACTAATTCGGCTATTGGTTAAGCAATGTAAATCTGTTACAAAATTCTTATTTAAACTTTACATATTTACTTCATACCCCTTTTTATTCTAATAACTACTCCTATGAATATCATTTACCATGTAGGTCTATAACACTACTAGACTTCAAGCTTTTTGCTACATCTGCACCTTTAATTTGTAATCCTAAAAAAATGAGTATCTCGATTACTTCTAAACAACGGACACTTTCTCCTCATTGAATCAAGATCCTTCATAAAAAAGGCATTGCCCCCTTCCTTCTATTCCAACCCCATCTGTCATGCTAGTCCATATTGCCATCAAAGAACTAAACCCTGAACATTCAAATTAGTACATAAAAGGCTACACCTAAAGAAAGACACCTCTTTGTCAATTTCAAAATCAATACAAACCCGATAAATTTTATTGCTTTCACCTCTTCGATGTAGAAGGTAGAGAAATACACATTACTTGTTTCAACAATGTTGTCGATTATTTTTTGACAAAATCCAAGTTAGAAATGTGTACATTGTCTCAAAAGGGAATTTGAAAATGGATAATAAGCAATACAACCACTTAAATAATGACTGATATATTTTATTAAATGCAACATCTACCATATAGGATGTTGTCAGTGAAAGAACACACAATCCAACAACACATTTCAATATAAAATTAATCAATGATATCAAAACAACAAACATGAACTTAGGTGGTGATGTTCTTGGTATTGTTACTGACATTTCTAGTTTGTGCGCTATACATGGAAAATACAGCTTTGAAGTTACTAAAAAAATAGTACACCTTCAAGAAATGTTTGGATATAACATGTATGAGATATTTTGGGGAGGAAATTCGATGTTGTATCAAAATAAATCTCCCCATGTGATTCATCAAATATCCCCATCATTGCAATCAAGTCTCCTCATGTTAGAGAAATGAATGGAAAAAATGTTGTCACTATAGCAAAATCCATTATTCTTCTAGATCCTAACATCAAAGAGGCCCACATGCTAAAGTCATGGTTTAAAAAATAAGGTTCCACTACAACTTCTACATCCTTAATAACAATATATTCACCTTCTTTTGGACATCAACCAAGAAAAATAATAGTTTCTAATATTTACAACATTGATTCCATTGAGAAACATGCATTTAACCAAGTGAAGGGGACAATAAAAACAAATGGATGAAAATTTTTTACTAACTTTCTTTCCCATCTATCGTTGATGGAAAAAAATGCATGAAAAAAATTATTCCAAAAAATAAAAGCATATGGTATTTCCCAAAATGCAATGTTCAAGTAATTGACTGTGATTACAATTATTTACTTAAGATCGGCATACAAGATCACAATGGGAAGTTACTTTCAATAGTTTCTTTTGAAGACGCAACATATACAATTCTTGGAATTAATGCAAAGGACTTATATTTCTTATCCTCATATCTTGATATAATAAAGAAGATTGTCTCCAAATCACTCTCGACAAATGACATCTTCACACAGTTAGTGAAAACTAAAACATGTAGAGGAATACCACTCTTGAAATTTGTTATCATCAAAAAAGAAAGCTTTCAATTTGCAACAGAATGTAACAACATCCTTGGAGCAATCGATAGCATATCCATATCATAGATAGATATAGTTACATCTACTTTCTCCATTTTGGCAATTTGTATTATTCTAATTTATAAATACAATTTTACACCATATAGTAGTGTATGCATTTTCGATAATTTCTCTTATTCATTATTGAATATATTTTCACCACATCATGCAATTGTATTTAATTACATTTACCCATCATTTCAGATCAATTCTTTCTTAGCATGGAGATATTTCATTCCTCCATTGTATGTAATATTGCATTGTGTGCATACACTTATTCACATAGATTTTACTTTCTTTCTTTTAACAAATCATGGAACTTGATGCATTACACAAATGAAATTATCTTCATGTATAACTGCAAATTAATGAAATATTCTTTAAAGCACATTTCTCTAATCATAAATTAGAATAAAAATATTCCAAACTTCAATTCTTGTTTTCTTTTCCTTCTATATAACGACATCATTGTTTCCTCTCCAAATAACATTCCTGTCTTCACATCTCTTTCATGTAGGTGTCTTAACTTGTGAAATTTTTTATGAATTCTAATGAGGAACATGATCGAAGATAGTACGCTTCAAATAAAGAATGAATAAATGGATGTTGACGTGAGCTTTATCTTGTTAAAAAAAGTGTCACAAATTCCCAAAAAAAAAACAACATTCATCCTATGAATCATATGGAATAAATTCACATTTTCCATCAAACCCATATGTAATTAACACTCCCCACCCTAAAATCAATCCTCTTTGGCAATCATCAGACCCTCAATATCATGACTGAACCACTTAAACAAATACATCCATAGCTCATTGTGACCCCCCTTCATTCCACATGCTTTCAAAAACGTTGACACTAATGATGCACGTCGTGAATTCTGTGAAAATATTGATAAAATTGCGCCAAATTTCCATGCCCCATTTGACTTAAATCATATCCTGGAATAAATATTTGTTAGTTGAACCAAATGTACTACCACTCCAGATGCATGTTTGAAACATCGATTTTCATTATCAAACAACATGGACCTTGGTCCTCAACCACCCACCTTGGCTTGTCTTTCACAAATAGAAGAAATTCTCACTCTTAGGGTCAATCCTATACTTCAAGTAACACATGAATGTGGTGGAAAATATGAATACACAGGTCAAAAAATTTGCTTCCCACAATAAACAAAAATAACAAGCATGTTTCCATGACATGTTGAAGACTTTGACATTTTAATCATTAACTATCATAGTAATGACCATCACACTTATGATTTCATTGCAAGTAGACATCATGTTCTCACTGCATTAGAATACAAATTTGAAAATGACCCATACTATGAGAATATTCACATTGACAACAATACATTATCATCCTTACCAACATTCCCCACTGATGTCTCCTCCTCCCTTTGCTATTCCAATACCACAAATCCAACTACCCAAGTATCACCTGAATAACCACTTGGCCCCACTAAAGGTTTCGTGAACCCATAACCACACCACACATCATCATTTAGACCAATTACTCTCAATACAAATACAGCAGTCCAAGAAATATGACAATATTTACATGCCTACAACCACCATTATGATACTAAAATTGAATAGCCTCCAATTAGTATATCCCAAATCAATGAATACAACACATAAGGTCTCCTCTCTATGGTTTTACCCACCCTCTTCCCAAGTGGAGTCGCAATGAAAAATCGACCAAGAATGAAAGAAGTACAACTACATGAATACAAAATTCATCTCATATGTTACCACGATAGAAGGTTAGGAAAGAACAAAATATTTCACTACTACATATACAATCTCATGATGCTCCATCACATTCATGCAACAATCTCCATTTTCATAAAAAAAATTCATCGATAAATTTCCAACATCTATTCATGATCTAAACATCCAATTAGAAAAATTTCTAGACGAGAAATTGGCAGAACAAATCATGCGATTCAGTTGTTCTATGTGTGGCATAAGATATTTTTTGCAGAAAGCTAAGAATGAACTAACATACATGATATCTCATCTAAGATTCTCAGCATTATTCTTCATATTAAGTGGTGTTGATACAAAATGTCTTGATCTTCATGACTTCATGCCAGATTGTCAACCTTGTGATATTGCAAAAAAAAAAATGAATAAATGATAACATTATCTCTAACCCTAATTTAACATCACTATATATGCACCATAGATTCACAATGTTTCGTGAAATTATCTTAGAGAAACACTTGCATATAAAATACTACTAGTATAGGTATGCACTCTACCACATTACTTTTTCAATTCTCTAAACTTCAAACTTCATCTAGTGCAAAATTGTTTATGAAAAAATCATCCTTCACAGGTATGAATGGAAACATCAAGGTTCCACACACATCCATGGTTTCCTTTGGATATAAAATGCACCTAATATGGAAATCCTTAACTAGGATGACACCTAAGTAGTTGATAATGCTAAGATATTCAAAGGGGACACTACTTTGAAACCCCAACGGAGCTCTGCACCAAGCCGACCTCCATGACTTAGGGTTTTTTGGTTTCAGCGTTGGATGCTCTAGGCAGACCTCCTCCCCCAAAATGATAGATCATGATTCCTCACCTGGAAATATTTAGGCTCAGCAATGACTGAATCTAGTGGGGAGACGACTGCTGCCCCCCTCACAGGCTAGCCTCCCATAGGGGCAGAGGCAGGGGCTAATACCATGAATTAGCACAACTCTATCCCATCTCAAGAAACTATAGGGGCGACACCCACATCGAAACTGATAAATACACAAGTAGCAGCAACAAAGAACACTAAATTAGCAATATGCATAACAAATAACTCCAAGGAAATAGTGATAGAACTCCCAGCGCACCACATCAATGTCAGAATCCAGTTCATGAAGGATCAGGAACTAATAGGCAAGTTCATGGGCTTTTGGCCCATGGAAAAAGCACTGAGAGGATGGATAGCCTTGAAATGGAAAACCAAAGGCCATATTAACATACAAATGTGCGCTAAAGGCTTCTTTAAGGTGCTCTTTACTTGCTCTGAAGACAAATATACTATCATGGATGGAGGCCCTTATTTTTTCAACACTGTAGGTCTATACATTAAACCTTGGATGGAGTGTTTCAACCCATACAAATAGGATCTCACTTGGGCAATGGTTTGGATCCAGCTCTACTTTCTCCCCCAAGACTATTTGGATGAGCTCACCCTCAAAGAAATTGGGAATTCCCTAGGAGAGTTTATCAAGATCACAGAGGAGACCAAGATCAACTGCTAGGAAGCCTATGCTTGCATATGTGTCTACATGAACTTAGCAGAACCACTACCAGGCGAGTTAAGTCTGATGCATGAAGATTTTGAATGGATGCAAACTGTATACTATGAGAACATTACTTTAAGATGAAGGAAGTGCCACCAACATGGGCATATCTTCAGAGACTATTCCCTATATAAGAAATTTATAGTTGAAAAGGAATCCAACGAACATGAAGAAGAAGGATTCATGAAGGTAGCAAGAAAAAAAAGACACAACAAAAGATCTCCCCCTCAGCAGAATAAAAAGGGACCCACTACTAGCAGGAGCTTCGTAGCCCTAAATCAGCTAAATGAAAATTAACTCGAACCAATCATCGAAGGCGGGCATACCACCACGGAGTAGGCCAAGTCCTCAAAGGCTCAATAGGACAAGGTCCCCCTTGAGACCTTCTTAAAACCACCAACTACAAACGTAGCAGGGGAAAAAAAATATGCTAAAGGGCACAGAATAGATCACAGAGTCGATCCCAGAAGTGATGGACGAGGAACCAGAAAGTGTAGATCTGGAATGCCTAGATCTCATAGGGTTAGAGGAAGCCTGGAATAAGAAGGGCTACAAATCTATCACGGAGCAACAAATCCAAAAAATGGAGGAAATCCTCGCCAAAGCACAGCATCTCCCCTCCCTGGGTATCTAGGGGGGCACACTCATTAACACCAAATACTTCATGAAAGAGCCCCACTAAAGGGGCATGAAAACAACCCTGTAGAGAGCCATAGAAATTTGGAAAGAAATGGTGGACTCTGGGTGATTGCCCAAGCTGACTAGATTCTACGCCCTTGCCTCCAATCGTATCCCATGAAGCTCATCTCTTGGAACATAAGGGGGCTCAATAGTCCCATGAATCACATGACCATAAAGAAAAGGATTACTGAGGAACGCCCAGAAATATTCTACATGAAAGAAATGAAATGTTCTAACACTACTTTGGATGCCACCTTCAAAAAAAAATGGAAATGTAGTAATACAATAGCGGTTGATGCCAATGGGGTGTTTGGAGGCATGGTAGTCATCTGGAACCCCCACATCATCTCCTTATATTACTTTCATGCTAACATACACTTCATCTAGACCAATTTTCACTTGATTGGCACAAAAATCCATGGTCTTCTCACAAACGTCTACTCTCCACAAAACGTCCAACAAAAATTGGTGCTCTTGGAAAATCTAGTGGAAATTAACAAATAGTGAGCCCTCCCACTCTGGATCTTGGGAGGAGACTTCAACATGATAGCCAATCTTCAGGAAAAGAAAGGTGGAAGGATGCGTATGGAATCGGATAGCAATGGATTCAAGAAATTCATCCATAGTAACAACCTCATAGATCTACAGACCTCCAATGGAATCTTCACATGGAACAAAAAAAGAGGAGGTGCCCATTAGATAGCCTCAAGCTTGGATAGATTCCTCATTATAGAAGATCTCATCTGGCTTGGAGGTGACATAGATGCCACCATCATCCAGGCGATAGGATCTAATCATAGGCCGATACAACTTCAATGGTCACAACTAGGTAAGCATGCTCCTAAACCTTTTCACTTCGAACACTATTAGTTCCAGCACCGAGGGTTAAAGGAAATGGTTTCCAAATGGTGGTCCTCCTTATCACCTCCTCAAGGTACTAAAATTCTCCAGTTCCATAAAAAACTGAAACTACTCAAAGGCAAACTAAAATTCTGGAACAAAACAACCTTTGGCAACATATTCACAAAATAGAGATATTTGGAGGAAAAAATGAAGAAACTGCAAAAAAATATTATCCAGGAGGGGCGCTCAGCTAAGTCAGAAAATTAGGATAAAGCCTCAACTATTCAGGTGGAAGAAAGATGAAACTAGGAAGAAGCCCTTTTGAGACAAAAATCAAGAATCAACTGGCTCAAAGAGGGATAAATAAATACCAAATTATTCCATCATTTCACCATTCCGCATAGGATGCACAACAGAGTTACAACCCTCAAGAACCAAACTGGGGAAAGGCTGGAAATGTAAGAGGGCATCACTGAGGAGCTGCGCAATCATTTCAGGGACATCCTTCAGGAACCCAACCACCAAAGGCATGAGGCCAATGGTGAAATCACTCAACACATCCCCAAGATGATAACAGATGAATACAACAGGATGTTTCTCACAACTACCACTCTGGCTGAGGTGGAACAAGAAGTCTTCTAGCTGAAGGTAGGGAAAGCTCTAGGCCCTAATGGATTTACCACCAAATTCTTCCATTTTTTTTGGGATACCATCCAAAATGAAATCTGGGTGTAGTGGAGGAATCATGCTCCACCCATTGGATTTTACCTGCACTTAATGCCACCTTCATCACTTTGGTACCAAAATAAGATAATATAGCCTTGCCAAGTAAGTACAGACCTATAACTCTCTACAATGTAATCTACAAAATTATCTACAAAGTTATAGCTAATAGGTTGAAGAAGCTTCTTCCCCTCATCATCTCCTTGGAGCAAACATGGTATGTTGAAGGAAGGAAAATTCTTGATGGCATCATTTTAACCCATGAAGTCATTCACTCCCTAAAAACCACCAAAAAGTCGGGCATTCTTCTCAAAATTGACCTATCAAGAGCTTTTCATAAACTCAGCTGGGACTACACCAAAAAATTTCTCTTAGCCCTTGGCTTCAGCCATACCTAGGTTTGATGAATCATGAGTCTCATAACCTCCCCTTTCTCTCCAATTTGGTCAATGGCATCTCCTCTGCTACCTTCAACCCCTCAAGAGGCATAATACAAGGGGACCCTCTCTCTCCCTTTATCTTCATCATTATGGAAGAAGGATTGGGTCACCTTCTCAATATCTTTGTGCAGATAGGTGCCCTGCTTGGTCTACCCCTCCACAACCTTCCTTCCTCCTCTCACCAGCAATTTGTGGATGATAATATGATTATGGGATACCCCTCAGTCCAAGAAGCTCGATCCCTCAAATCCATTCTCAAATCCTTCTCTGAGGCCTTTGGCATAGAGGTCAACCTTGAAAAATAGCAGATCTTCTTCTTGACACACCTCCCCTGTCACTCATTGCACTATTTCCTGCATCCTTGGATTCTCCATTGCTTCTTTTCCTTCCAAATAACTCGGAGCTCTGCTAACTGACTCAACCATCAATCACTCCTCCTAGAGAGCTCTACTACACAAAATGGAAACTTGGTTATCCAACTAGACCCATCGCTCCCTTAACACTGCTAGCTGCTTGGTCCTCATTAAATATGTACTACAATCCCCACCCTATCTATCACTTCTCTATCCTTGCAGCTCCCAAATGGGTACTCAAAGCCATGCGCAACTTGCAACGATATTTTCTATGGGGAGGCACCAAAGAGAAAAACAAATGGGCCTTATTCAATTGGAAGGATGTTTGTACCCCTAAAAGTTAAGGAGGACTAGGACTGCGTGACACTGAGCACAACAATACCATAATGGGAGCTAGCATCTGGTGGAAATGGGTCTCCAACCCTAACACTCAATGGGCCAACCTATGGGCCACCATGTATTCACAATAATAGCCAAAGGAGGATCTCATAAGGTATAACCTAGATCCAGATGGATCCCAAATCTGGAAAGA
Source organism: Pinus albicaulis (assembly GCA_034641835.2). Classification (NCBI taxonomy): domain Eukaryota; kingdom Viridiplantae; phylum Streptophyta; class Pinopsida; order Pinales; family Pinaceae; genus Pinus; species Pinus albicaulis. The sequence goes on from CM076577.1 coordinate 352,421,193, forward strand.
AACAAGCAACCAAAAAAGGATGATCCAAAATCACATCTTCTTGGAGTTGCAAAGTGGAAACCAAGCTAGATTATGGGAGGACTCTTGGAAATAAATGCCAAGCCTTTCCTCCATCTTCTCCAGACTTCTATGGAGTGCGACTCCCCAAGGAAGGAAAAGACGGAATGCTCAAGACTTCTGGATGGACAAAACCTCCCAAGGTTACAAGCAATGGCTACACACGAGTAGTTGGCAAGACAACTGGAACAATGAGAGACACACAGACATCAGGGAAGAGCTCAGTACAAAAATAAAAATCAGAGTAAAAATAGGACCTGACATCCTCTGTTGGAGGCATATGCCTAGTGGAAGCTACTCAACCAAGAAAGCTTAAGACATTTTTCATTAGAAGAACCCTCGACTAGCAGATCTCATCTGGAAAAAGATATGGAAGGCCAATCTGTAGCCTAAAATAGCTACCATCCTGTGGCTTCTCAGTAAACAACGCATCCTCACACGGGAGAATATTTTGAAGAGGTGGTTTGTAGGACTCCAGATTCCCTTTATGTTAGGATAACTTGGAAACCATCGGCCACCTATCGGACCAATGCCCTACCACCAATTTCTTGTGGGACAAAATTACAGTTTTATGTTAACGTTGCAACCGAGAAAGGGAAAACATCATTAACACCATCAGCAGCTGGTAGGACAATCCATACACCAGCACCCTCCTGAATAGACTCTGGCAGATGATTCAGGGCATCCTCATTTGGAACATCTAGAAGGAACGAAACAACCACATCTTCAAATAGAATTCATCCACTTCAGATCAGATCTGGGACAAGATCCACAAAAACCTATTTTAAAATCTAGCCTTAGACGCGTGGAATCAGGAGGACCTCCCCACCTCTATAGTATAATTACACATATGGAACAATTGGAAAATGAGTCTAAACACCCCCTTGGACATCAATCCTAGAAGCGCAGGAAGAACCCCTACTCCTGAAAAATGGTCTCCCCCCTCTCATGGATTCTTCAAATGAAATTTCAAGGGTGTGTACAAAGGCAACCCTAGAAATTCAGGATTCAGAGACATTATCAGGAACTCTCAAGGAGACCCTCTTCAAATTTACTAAGGGAACATAGGTTGGGACAACAATAATTTGACAGAGTTGGAGGGGCTTATATAGGGTACTCAAATTTCCATCGAGTTTCATTACTTCCCTCTAGAAATGGAGGGAGACTCACAAATAATAACTATGGCTTCCACAAAAATCCTCCAAGGAATGACTTCCTCAAAAGTATCCAATAGCTGGAGACTTTCCCATAAGCTCAAGGTGTTGGAACAGTTGATTCACAATCACAGAGCCATTACTTTTGGTCACATTCGCAGAAAGGCCAATTTCATTGTAGATATCCTAGTGAAAAAAGGGGTGGAAAGCAACTATGAGCTGCATCACTCCACCCTAACACAAGTTGAGGAGGAATCACTCAAACAGGATTCCCTCACTCTCATTCAGAACGATCTTCTCCCCTTGGACGCGGGAGATAGAACTAACACGCTTGAAAATCACATCCCACACTCCCCGAAGGATGGAGACCTTCTGCACAGAGCCTCACCTACTGTGGATCCTCCAACTGTTAGCCACTCACACAAGACTCACAGAATTAGAAATGATGATGAGAGGACGATAACAGCGTCACCTTGTCTAGAGCATCACCTCGCATCTATCACCATAAATGATCACCATGATTAACCTGTGTTGCAACCATCCCCCTTCCCTTGAGCCTACTCATGTGATCGATTACAACACGCAGCTGCATACAAAGCCTACTCATTGCTATCCTCCTTGCACACACCCCAGCCCCTTTAAAAATATGAGGTCTCAGCCCCTTTCAACTTACAATATTTGATCTCTGCATTTCACCTCTTTAACTCTACTCTGGCTTCTCCTTGACTTCAGAAGGCTACGAAACTCTATACTCAGTGTTGCACTACACAATATCCTTTGGTTTGCTGCATCTCTTCCTACGCACCTTTCCCCCTTCTATTTCAAACCCCTTAGCCCCAGCGCTACTTGCCCTTCTGTGTACCCCTCCCAGAACCACTCCCCTCTTCCTCTTCGTGCAATGGCCCCCAGACGTTGCCAGAGAACTATCCGAGGCGGATAGATATGGGCTATCCCTGGCCACTAACACCGTGGTGAGGAAAATCATCTAGAGTTGATGGATGGCTCCTCATCCAGCTCTTTTGTGAATCAGAGTCCTGATCCCAAGTAGAATTAAGTAGCCCTTGGGAAAGTTGTGCAGAGAGGAAGACACGACCCATGGAATTCCACCATCTTTTCCTAGACGCACCTCCAACACCGCAAAAATAACCCACTGCCAGTGCAGGAGGAGGAAGATGAGGATTCAAACGTCTAGGTGATGGATTCTGATGGCAACTGGACACGTGTCTCCAAAGACGTATATTCGGACTCTCCCATCCTCTACACACTAGTCCACAAACCCAGGCGTACAGTGGAAGATGCGGAGGAAGCCGCTGCGCAGGCTCTTATTTGTCCCATTGAGAAGGAGGTCCCCAATAGTGATGATGAAGATGAAAAGTGAAGCCTGGGCAGCTGCACAGTTCTCCCATGTTTTTTTTCAAGAATGCCATCATTGCTTTTTGGCTACTGTTTAGTTTCTGCTACTTAGATATGCCAACACTACTGCATATAATGTAATTTTCTGTTTTAATTTTTGCTCGGGCTCGTTTCCTCCTCTGAGGTAGCCTAGAAACTATGTAACTAAGGATGGGATTGGCTAAGCACATCTTGCCAACCTAGCCTGTAGCATATGTAACTTCACTTTTTTTTAATTAATAGAATAGCCTAACTTACCAAAAAAAAAAAAATGCTAAGAAATTCTTCGATAGATGCATATCAACTTGGAACCCACATATTTCTACCCTTTCAAATAAGCCCATTATTCAATGAAATTTAGAGACCCTTGCCAAAAAAATTCAGAACCAATCCCTTTAATGATTATGAAAAACTCATCAATTGCATTGAATGACACACAAAATGCACCAAAAACACATGCCTAAGAAAGAGAAGCTCCTCATTCGAATGTCATTATAAATCATGTTTGGAATTACATCAAAAATATTCCTTGTTCATTGGTTCCACTAGCCAAAAGATATACACACTTGGTCAGAACGATGATATACTCAATAGTAATAACCCTACCATCCTCTATATTTGGTATGAAAATATTTCTTTACAATCAGTACTCTCAATCCATGACGTATACAAAAACATCGCGAAATATGCATCTAAAGTAGAAAAATATCTGAAAGCTTCCACCACATTCTACGTAGAATTTTGATCGCTTCATATAATGTTGACCCAAAAACATATGCATCTATAAAATTCCTCATAGAAACCATTGCAAGCCATGAGATTGGAGCATAAGAAACATGCCATATGCTACAAAAATTACCATTAAAATTGTGTAGACGATCATTTTTCTCTTTAAATGTAAGCTAAAATATTTGTATGTTCATTCCATAAAACAACACCATCTCCTCTACATGACTACACTTTATAGATACATAAATTCAATTCCCATCTTCCCTACATTCCACATAACTTATAGAACTAGCAATATTTTGGTCATATGATCATGGTTGAAAGACCAATAAATGGAAACTTAGACTTGAAAAAGTAATTGTTCGTGGCATGCCATGCTACTCCTCAATACCATGCACAATTGAACCTTCCTACGCTAACTTTTGTTAAATTCAAATTATGATATACAAACCATTTCGTGAAATTTCTCGAGATATGGGAAATTATACTAAAGAATTAATCATAAGCTAGCAAATCTTCCATCCTTTATACAAACCTTGGCATCAACACTGCATACTATCTAATATCGAACATATTTCAAATGATAACTCAATTATTGATGAGACCCATCCTCCATTCACTATACAGCTGAATGAAAGGGAATTACTCTCCCAATAGCACCCTACAAACAACCTCCTCATAAATGACCTTGACATGCTTAGCCTTTATGGTTTTGATGACAACCATAACTAGACTCATACCACTATCCCTTTGGATGTAATATTCCTATTTCGAGAATGTTAGCAATCAGAAATCTATTCCAGAGATTGACTGAGAGGGAATTTACCATATGTGTCACCTTCTCAAGGAAGTGTGAGATCCGGAGGCTATCTGGCCCTTTTCAGACTCTGTCTATAGAGCTGCTTGAAGAATCCCACTCAAAAGTGAGCTAGAGAAATATGCAAACACATATATGAGCATACCATGAAGAGACGGCGTTATACAATGAGATATGAGACAAGAAGATGAACATATAACCAAGAATAATGTATAGCAGCAAAATATTGTACAAGTCTTGAGGAAACAACTTCTCGAGACAGGCAATGCAAGCCTCAATAACACATGTACATGAATAAGAAGGAGCAGTGCTATTTCTGCACAAACCCAAGCTATGAGGACATCCTTTATAAGAGGTATTGATCCATAATAACTGAAATATATGACATTATATGGCTCAAATACACTAGGGGAGCAAAGCTCTAACCCTTAGAAGCACAAACACATCAATCCTTTAGAGGATTGGCTGAAATATACAAAAAAGCAAAAATGCCGGAGTTGCTGGGTAGCTATTGCAACTCAAATCTGGATCTCAATAGAGAAGGTTGAATAAGATGAAGTATCTGAAGTAAACCCTCTCCAATGGACTCCAAAGTGGAAAGCTGATCCTTACACGTGAAATATCGCCCTCCAATAAATCTGTAGAACCCCGCAGAAATTGCACTATGAAAATAATGCAGTTACTGGAGAAAACTGCGTAGTAGGGGCAAGAATATGAGTTGGCCTGATGCCAAGATCTCAAAATGAGCTCTAAAGCTTCCAAAGGCAAGAAAGACTCGCCCTCTGAAAAACACGCAATGGAAGAGGTGTTGTGGAGTCTCCACGGCAACACCCTACAACATGGTATTACGCTGCTACAACAATAACGTTGTGGAGGAGTTATGAATATGTTGCTCTACTATGAAAGCCGCACACCAATTCTCCTGCAAAATACTGATGGAACAACCTCACCCGAGCAGGCACTCGAAGTCCCCCAGGGCTGAGGGTGAGATCTCCGAACAGAGACACTTGGTGCACTAAACGGTGTTGCAGACTAGTTAAACAACCAGCGTGCTCAAGAAGTGGAAATGACCAGCTCAATATCATAAACATATGCATGATTGGCAATAGCTCTCCTCCTATCCATATATAGCAAATGAAGACTCTCCATGGGCCCTACTTCGAATTAGGGTTTCCCTTCCTCTAGTAGCTTCCCTCCTACGTTGTCATGTAGTGCTTTCCACCTCATACCCTGCGCTGGTTGACTTGGTCAAACCTCTTTGCAAATATCTTCTTTCACACATGAGGGTGTGAAATCTGGTTCCATAGTTGATCCCTTTTCATACTAGAGGGATTTTACTGATGTTTTTATTATCAATTGGGCCTCCTTACCCAATTATTCATCTCTTAAATGAATTTAGACAAAAATTAATGTTCTAATTTATTGAAGAAAAAATTGGAACATTACAGTCCTCCCCTCCCAAATGTTGCTTCTCCCCAAGCAACTGCAAGGATAGAACTGAAGAATCTCCGCTCAAGTCATGGAGTGTAGAATATAATGAGGAACATCTCCCTCATGTGGATCTTCCATCCCCAAGCAATCATCCAAACAAAATGAGCCACCTCCTAACAAGGCAACTCCTGAAAATCTCCTTCCACCTCAAGCTCCGGTAATGAAGGTGGGTTGAAAATCTGAACTTGGCAAGCATCATAGCTTACCCCATGCTGTCCTTCTCTCCACTCATGACAGGTGTAGAGTGTATGCTGATCCTGGGCTGCAAAAGTATTGCCCTCAAATGGCAAAATGAAGAAAAATCCTCCAAAGGGTTCTCCTCCAACAATGAAGAACAGGCGGGCCCAAAACATATTATCCATGATGAATAGGACATGGTCATCATAGAATATCCCAAAGAGAATTTTTCTACAATTGTTACATGATGATGCATGATGCAAAAAATATCTCACAAGGATACAACGCAATTCCATCCACTGCAACTTCAGAAAATTACATGGCAAGCAATGTACATGATTCATTACATCTACTAAAGGATAGAAAATGGATGAATGTAACAATAATACATGGTCAAGCACTTGCCCATGGCTATAAAATGGATGAATATCAATCTTGGCCCACCTCAAAAGAGAACAAACATTTAGCTGTGGTGGCCATATCTCCTCTCATGCTCCCATTAGAACATGTAGTGCAGAAATTGTGAGAATTCTTCCCACTCAAGGACACATCCAGCTCATGTGTCTCCCTCATAATCAAGCCTCCCATAAAAATATAATATATATCAGCAAATGAAGACATGATCAGCAGCAAAATGAAGAAAATGCTGAAGGTCACAAGTGATGCAAGAAGGTACCAACAAATTTCCTAGTAGTGACAGCGCAATTTTACAAGTTGTTTCTTGATAAAAGTACATGGAAAAATGTTTCTTTTTACATGTTTAATCATGCATGTCTTTATATGATACATGCTATAGTGCAGCAAATGAACATACATGTGGTGATAAAACATTTTCCCAAGGCCACAAAGGAGATGGCTGCCTCCATCATGTAGATTGGTCTAATACAATTCATGGAGCAATTTGACAAGCTTTCCCTCTTGTGAAGCAATGCACTGCATAATAATGGTAAGAGCGTGAAAATCAATGAATGAATAATAAAACCTCTCATCATATATTGGAAGTCAGATGGTACATGAGTCCTCCATAATGTTGTGGCATGCTATGAAGAAGAATGGACCATGTGCTGAAAGAAGATAATCCTCCTTATGCTTGGAAACCCAAGTCAAGAAGAATATGCCATAGATGTCTCTATCATCATTACCTCCTATTTGTTCATCAAGTGCAATAAATATTAAATGATCCTGGTGTTATCACTCAGGTTTTCCTTGAAGTTGTGGAAAAGGAAAGTATACCCGAGGTAACCACAAACCAACCTTTAGATGTAGAATCTAGCCAATCTGCATCCAGAGAGGGCTCTCTCTTTATGATTTATCTTTGTTCTTAGAAGGTTTTAGGCTAGTTATAAGTCCAAGAATTTGTTTGAAAATGGTGGAATCCGCAAACTAAGGGCAAGGTTGAAGATTTTCAGTCCATTGGGCTATGGAGTCAAAGGATGGCTTTACTGGATTTCTATTATACACACAAGATGGCTTTGCAGGGCAAGATAGCCAGACAGAGAACAATCCTTAAAATTTAAAGTGGATGGGATGATTCTGAAGGGATGAAAGGTAGCTAAGAATATTTCACCATGTTCAAAAGAAAGAAATGAAATGACTACAAACAAAGAGCAATGAAGAATTCTTTATTATAGTAATCAAGAATGTTTAAATTAGCAAAGCAAGAGCATTTAAGAATTCGTGCTTATAACCAATTTAGAGGAAAACATTAAGAATAATCACATCCGAAATCAGAGTACAATTAAGTAAATTCTGATTCAATCCTTTATGTAAATTATTCAGAAATGGACATAATGATATTATAAACAGATATAAAACTTAAAACATAGGATAGAAAGACTTATTGAACTGTAGTCCGACACATGAATCCTGCAAAAAGTCCTGAGCTTCAAATTGTCATCCAGTTAGCCACAAATAAATTTCTCCAAAACACTTTTTATTCCAAAAACATCAATGTCACAGCCAAGTAGTAGAATCCACCCACAAAACTCTCTTTGAGGGTTTATTTATACAAAAAATAATTGAAAAATCTCATACCAACCTAGCCAATATTCTAGGGTGACTAATGAGTAAGTTACAATAAAAAGGAGACAAATGGTCTCGTAAATAGGACAAGAAGTGATTGCTGATGTGATGTTTCCTCCTTTTGAGGATGTGCTGGAAGCAGGTGCTATAATAGGGCTCGATGTTGTCCCTTTGAGTAATTCTTTAGCTTGTCTGATACTCTTTGTTTCTACGGATACTCTTTAACCTGTGCAACTGATACTCTTTCATCTGTGCTCATTTTTTATCCTTTTCATAATAGTATAAAGATAAAATTCTTATCTTGAAGATAAATTTCATAGAATTTCCAATAAGTCATCCCACCATTGATCTTCTGCTATTATGGTTCTTTTAAGTTTTCTCAATGTCTCATCGGCCTCTGTGAGTTTGTAAAAAGTGGGCTGATTAGGGAACAAATACTTTATTTCATGTTCAAGATGAAATAAATTCTTCAACCTGTCATAGAGATTTCTCCCTGTTGGCAACGTTGCTTCTGGCAAACTGATAGAATGAGCAGCTGTATTATGAGCATGGATATCTATTTTCTTGACATAGGTTTCTAGGTCCATTATCTGGTCCTATGAGAGCATAGGAATGGGTAACCCACTGTCCAATAAAACCTGAAATTTTCCTTTGAAAGTATTAATATCAGCCAGAATATCTGAGCACTTCCTTTCCAAATTCTGCATAAAAGTTCTTTTGGTGAAAACTCTTTTTATCTCCAAAATAGTGCCGGTCCTGTCCTCAAATCATAATACTGCAAGCTGTTGCTTAGTCCGGGTGTTCAAAAACTATATAAGCTGATTGGCCTTCTCAGGTCTGCCTCTTAATTCATCTCTTGTTCTGTTTATTTCTTCCTGGGCTACTTTAATCAAGTCATTTTTTTCAAAAATTGCTTGAACAGAGGGCCAAATACTTTTTATTAACTCAATTATATTGTCCCAAAGAATTTCATTTATTTCTTTCAAAGGCTTTTCTAATGAAAGATCTTTTTCTAAAGCCTTAACCAATCTTTCCAATCTTTTAATTTCCCTGGTATTATCAGCAACAGTCGTTTTAGATGTATCATATTTTTGCTCCAAATTTTCTAACTGCAATTTTGTGGTTTGAATTTCTGTGACTCTTAGTTGTAAACTTTCCATTTGTTTTATCAATTCATCAGAACTTAAACCAAAAATGTTTACCTGAGCTGGCTTTGTTTGTTGATTTGCTGTTGTGGTACCTGTAGTTGTAGTAGCTTCTGTGATGGATGTCTGCATGATAGCTTCCTTTTCCTGTAAAGCTTGTTCCAATTCTTTCTCTGTTTCACCCAGTCGCTCAGTCATCTTTAAGAGGAACTCCATTATCTCTTCTTGTGAATTCCCCTTCAAAACATCTTGGGTCTGGGGATGCCTTGAGGCTGGAAATTTCAGCTGCTTTCTCGGTGCAACTATGTCATCATCTTTCTTCTTAATTAGTGCCTCAATGCTTTTGATATCTTTGGGGTTGTGACCCAAGCTGATCATTATGTATTCCAGAGACTTTATTCTGTTATCTTTGGCCTGAGAAGAGGCCTTCTCAATTTGCAATTGGGTGCTTGTGTTATTTAAAGAATCTTGCAGCCTTAGGGCTGCCATGGCCTTATCAGTAAGAGTGGAATAGACCATTTCCCCAGTTTGTTTATGCAGCTCTATCTGGTCCAAAGGATGAATGTCCTTTTCCAGGACCTTAAAATTTGTTCTAATATAATCAGCTGCTGTCATGGGTTTTGGTACCTTGGACTTGAAGTGGCTCATCATCATTTTGCCTTGTGAAATGTCAAATGCTGACATTAACCTTTCCTGATTATGTGGAGCCATTTTCAGATATTGATCATATACTTTCATTCTCAATGGATCATTCTTTGCCTTTATATTAATGAAGGTTCTTTTTATATCCCCTGTATCTGTTTTTGGTGGCCTAAAAGAAGATACTTCAGTACTCAACTTCTTTTGCAAAGATTTTCCTTTCTGATCTGTGTGTGTCATACTAACAGAGCCAGTTAGTTGACTATCTTCTCTTCCATCATCAAACATCTCATCTATTATTTCCACTTCCTGGGGTGTATTGAGTTTCTGCCTTTTGGTTTGATGTAGCTCTGAGGATTCTTTGGGAGGAGTAGTATCTGGAACCTGCCTTTTCTTGCCCATTTCTATATTGGATGGAGTTTGTAATTCTGAAACTTTAGGATGGTTAACTTGAGTGGGAGAAACTTGTGTTTGATCAGGTGCTCTGGAGGTTTGAGGTTTCTCTGCCATGGTTAAAGTTTCAATGACCTGTATTTCAGGTTCCTTTCCTTTGCCTTTTGGCTCTGCTGCAATTGATGAACTGCCTTCCTATAATCTCTGCTGTAGATTTGCTGCTGAAGAAGTGCCAATGTGAGGTACCTGCACTTGACCACAAGATTCTAGGTCATACTTCTTCTCAAGATCTTTCATAATTTTGTTCATTTTGTCTTCTTCACTTTCTTCTTCAACTAGTGTTTCTTCCACCCATTCATCTTGATTGGCATATTGTTCTATTTCAGGAATCCTGTGATGCATGTAAGGGGATGATTTGTTCTTTATTCTTTTTTCACAGATAAAACCAAATGGATCATAAGGAACCCAACGGAAAGTTCTTTGGAACTTGCAATGGTTTTGCAATATATCTTCTGCTTCTCGCTCAGCATCCCTAGAGTTGCATATGAAGGGACCTAATTGACTTTTAATCCTGAGTTGGGCTTTCTTTTTCACTCTAAAAAAATGAATCATGTCAGAATTGTTCATTTGCCTGAAATATTCCAAGGAAAAAAGTCTCATGGGTACATACTTTGGCAACTTGAATGGATGTAATTCACATCCATAGATTCTGATGACTGAATGGTTTTGATATAAATACCAATCTCCAACTTTATATGTCCTTGAAAGCTGCAAGGTCTTCTTGATTTCATTACTGAGCCTTGGAGGAGGAATTCCTATCAACAAGGTAGTTGCAGGATATACAAAAAGATCGATGAACTCAGCATAGGAATAGGGAGAATCATAGGAAGAGTGAATTATGGGAGACCAAAATATAACAAATCTGGGGTTTCCCTTTTCATCGAGCTTTTTAACAGGAAAATGAAACTTCTCTGATTGATAGTAAATGATGAGGTGATAAATGACTGATGAATATTTAAACACTTTCTCATCATCTAGCCTCATGAACTGGTCGTGGATTTTATTGGCTATGAAAGATGCAAAGTCATATTTTACAGCAGGAGGTTGCCCAGGAGTAAAGATAGACAGCAAAACCAGGGTTATTTCATCAACATATTCACTGGTATTGAAACCTAGGACAAAGGATATCATGTTCAGGATGAGCCTTCCCAACTTAGTGAAATAATAAAAACCATAGGGAGGAGGGCCCCTAGGTTGATGTTCAAGCAACATAAAATTCTGGCAAATGGACTTCAATTTTTCTGGGGTCAATTGATTAGACTTTTCAATCAGTTCTTCCATAGACAAAGGTGCTAGCTCTTGATCAGGTTCAAAATGTAGCATTGCATTGATAGCTTGGGGAGTAATGGGGAAAAGAACACTCTGGTCAGGGGATATTACAGCTCTTTGAGTCGGATCATAGTTAGAATGGCAATAGTGGATAATTTCTGGGAAAGTAATGACTGAGGGGATGAGATATCTCGGGAAATTGGACTCCCACAACCCAATGACATCCAATCCCTTCGAATAATCGTCTCTGCAGCGACAATAACTCAGAAGGGGGCTTTCATCAAACACTAAGTCTTTAATTTGGAAGTCTTTATCCACTAAGGGAAAATATTCTAATTCTCTGTGGGGGGCATTCAATGGGGTTACATTCAGGGCTGCTGGAGCTTCCATTTTGGTTCTTGTGTATTCAAAATGGAAGTTTCCTGGGTTTTCTTCACAGACCGGGAGCGATTTCAGTTTCAATAAGGGAAATTGGTACAATTGCAGGTTTGGGGGAAGAATTCACAGTTTTAAACCTTAGGGAATGATCTTAGCGATAAGATTTAATCAATAATCCAGTGGAAAAACAAGGAAAACAGAGTTTCTTTTGAGGTTCGGAGCGCAATAGAATAAATACATGTTCTTGGAGGCAAACTGGGTTTTAACAGGTATCAGGCGGTGGCAAGAGGATGCTCGAACACTGGTCCGGCGGAATTCTGGAGCGAAATCGGATAGAACAGTAGATTTCCGTGAAAATTTGAATTTCGTAGCGGAAGGCGCAGTCGCTTTCAAATGATGAAAATGACATAAAAAACACGAAAATTTGTTTTATTTCCAAAGTCAAAAAGGGGTTTTTATTTTTTCGAGGAATGACGTCATATCAGTACGGGCTGACATGTGGCAGGGGCCGGGCGGTAAGCGGTAATCCCTGCACCGCTTATGGGTCATAGTGGTATTAAACGAGAGGGCAGTGATTCCATTGGGGCATTGACACGTGGACGGAGGGTGGTTTCAAAACCACCGTGCCCCCGCGGGTTATTGTTCGGGTATTGGATGGCTAGCGGAATGAATGTTAGCCGTAGATCTCATAACGAGAGATCGGATGGTGGAAGGGACATGGAGTAAGCGGGGGTTTAATGTGCGGGCCCGTCGGGTTTTTGAAACGATTTATTGTTTAATTAATCATCCCGGGAGGCTTTTGATAGGCGGAGGGAGTGGTTATCAATTAATTCTGATAATTAATTAATCCCATGGTCTAATGAAAGATTGGGGTCGCGGCAGGGTCTCGATTATGGTTAAAGTATCGGGTGGGATGCCAAGTGGATGAGCCACGGTGGCATGGGGGTTTTTTCCGAAGTTTTTTGTTTAAATTAAAACTTCGGCATTATTAATTTTCTTTCAAACATATAAAATTATATGTTTAAATGTTTTTCTCGATATTTCTTATTATATGGTAATAAATTAAATCAATTTAACTACCATAAGGGGCGGGACTATTATATAATGATATATTTAACCAAAGGGCGCATAATGCGGGTTTTTAATGAATAATTGGGAAACAAATACTTTGGTTAAACTTTATAATAAGATGGGTTTTTTTGGATATTTATATAAAAGGAGTTATATACTTAGGATAAGGAATTTTGACTAGGGATTTAGTAAATAGAGTTAAATGTAAATATGACAAAGGGACAAGGACAACTCAAAATACTTTGCACATCTAAGAAAGTGAAGACTTCTGAAGTAAACCACATTATATCAACTTCAACACTTAGACTTAGAATAACAAGTAATCTTGAGGGTTTATTGTGAAATATAGGATGATTTTCCTAAGTAAAATTGGATTTTACTTAGGAGAAGGTTAAAGGTGAATGATTATAATGATGAATGATCTCAAGTACGGTCTTTTTGATCATTAGGCCGAGGGTCCGGTCCCTCCAAAAGTCAAGGAAATGCCTTGTGCCCCTTTGATCTCATAATACCTTAGCGCTTTAGGGAAATTAGTAAAAACTTAGGGAGAAAGTGATGTGGGAAGTTAATGATTTTGACTTTGCTTTCTGTGAATTCTTCAGTGCATTTTCTGCTTCAGTACTTGTGATGAAAGTGAAAGATTAAACATATTCAGCACCATCATTCATCACATAAAACTTTGCAACACCATCTACCTACCCTATCTACTTGAAACTACCATTTTCTCTTCTTTATTAGGGTGCATTTAGACTTGCAAACCCTTATCAATCTTTTCTTTTTACAAGGCAAATCTATCTAATTCTATCCTTATTACATCCAAGGGCTCAGATTAAACTATTGAGCACCTTTTATTAACTCTACCTATCTACTTATCTGCCAAGATTAAACTGTTTGGTCATATATTTATTCTCTAATCTACAACATGAAATTGAAAAATGAATGAGTCAAGTTTAAACAGTTTGACCCTTCATAAATTGTGGCAAAAGTTTGACAAGCTGCACACAATCACTTATTTACAAAAAATGAAATAGTAGTGGCATTTGGATTTGCACACTTTCCTTGGTCTATTTTTTGCTTGGGGTTCATTTCTTTCACTTTTTTGACCACTTTATTTTTCTTACCCTTTGATCTTTCTTTTAGGGTATACCCTATTTACATTTTTTAATTTTTTTGATTTTTAGTTTTTTCAAGAATATGGAACACCTTTGCTCAAGAAAAAAGGTTTGAACATATTCCATAGTTCAATCAAGACAATCATGAAAAATGACACCTATTGGTATAGGAGACTAACACTGGCTCCACTTGGGGATGGCTTTTCCTTGTGAAAACTCAAGAACAGCAGGTCAGTTGCCTCAAAATGTCTTCAAACTAAACCATGTAATCTCCTTCTTCAGGTAGCTTTATTGTACATATGATAGTGAAATTTTCGAAGCTTAGGGCCTTCACTTCGGGCTTCAACTCCAAGAAGTCACCATCCAATGAAAACTGCATTAGAAAAGGATATATTATGTACAAGTTAGAAAAATCAAAACATCCTAGTAAATAGGATCAAAATAATGCTTCAGCATTCGACCATTGACTGGTCCCTCCTCAGCTTCTGAATTGTCCAACTTCTTTAAAAAGTATGTGTTGTTTCCCTGCAAGGCATGAATGGTATAAGGCCCTTTCCACAAGAAATCAAATTTACCATGTTTCCCTTTTTCTTCTCTTCTAGAATCCCATCTTAGGACTTTGTCTCCTAGTTGAAAATCCTCTGCCTTAGTTCTTCTGTCAAACATTTTCTTCAACTTTTCCTGCAAGACTTGAGATCGTTGGTATACTTCTTCTCTGGTTTGCTGCAAGTGGATTGTTTGATTAATTCTTCTCTGAATGTCATTTGGTTCCACTTGAGCCTCCTGAAGTAATTTCATAACAGGAATTCCTAAAGAGGATGGGAATCTTGCTTCAAGACCATAAACTAACTCATATGGACTAGTCCCAATTGATTTCTTAGTTGTAAGTCTGTCTTCCCACAATGCATTAGTAAGTTTCTTATGCCAGTTCTTTTTATTTTCTTCCAATAATTTTTTAATGATATTAATAAGGCTTTTATTGGAGGATTCTGCCAGTCCATTACCCTGAGGGTAATAAGCTGTTGAATGGCCTAAAGTAATATGATATTTACTACAGAAAATAATCATTTTCTTTGACTTAAATGCAGCAGCATTATCTGTTATAATCTTTTCTGGACAGCCAAATCTTGAAAGTATATTGGTTTCTAAAAACCCTATAATCACAGAATCATTGGCCTGTCTGCATGGGATAGCTTTAATCCACTTAGTGAAGTAGTCTGTGGTAGTAAGAATCCATCTGTGTTGCCCTGAAGAAGGTGGATGGATTTCTCCAATAAAATCTAATCCCCATTGTTGAAAAGGTCTTTCTGTGGAAATTGGTTTTAATGGCAGAGGTAACAACTTTCTTTTACCTTCAAAGATCTGACACTTATGACAAGTTGTTACAAATTTCTTAACATCAGAAAATAATGTTGGCCAGTAAAACCCAGCCCTTAAGATTTTGTCTGCAGTTGATTTCCAGTAGAGATGTCCTCCACAATCCCCTGCATGAAATTCATTAAGAACTTTATCAGCTTCATCTTTTAATAGACAATTCAATAAGATTCCTTCATGATTTTTCCAAAATAGAGTGCTATCTAAAATACAATATTTTAAAGATGTCATTTTCAAAAATCTTCTTTTCGTTCTGGACAACCCTGGAGGAGCTTGCAGGTTTAATAAAACATGAATGATATCAGTGTACCAGGGTGAATCTAAGAAAGCTTGACTGATCTGTGGAGTCGCCATCTCCTATTCGTCATCCAGTTCGTTGATGTCTAAGGCTTGGCAATTAGTTTCAGTCATAAGTTGAGCTAAACCTTGACCTTTTATGAGTTTTGTTGGTTTAATTTCAATATCATATTCCAAAATGGTAGCTATCCACTTACCTCTTTTGCCTTCAATGCCATCTTGAGTCAAGATGTCTTTAACTACAGCATTAGGCACATAAGCTATCACATGAGAATATAATATATAAACTCTGAAATCTTTAATTGCTTTCACCAATGAAAAAGCCTGTTTTTCCATAATATTGTATTTCAAAGATGCATCCCTAAGTGCTTTACTAAAAAATGCTATTGGTTTTTCACACCCTTGATCATCTTTTTGAAGTAAAACAGCTGCAACTGTATGTTCAGAAGCAAATGAAAAAATAATGAAATCTCTGTCAAATTTGGGACTGGTGAGAACTGGTGTTCTTGTTAAAGCCATTTTGATTTATTCGAATGATTGCTTGGCTTCTACAGTCCAGTCAATGCTTGAATCTTTCTTCAACATGTTAGTAAGCAATCTAAGTAATTCAGCTAAACTAGAAATGAATCTTCTCAAGAAATTAATTTTTCCTATGAATGCTTGCAACTCTTTTATGTTTCTGGGATGAGGTATCTGCAAAATTGCTTGTATTCTTTCTGGATCAATCCTAATGCCATCTTTAGAAATAATATGGCCTAAAAGCTTTCCTTCTTCCAAACCAAACAATGACTTTTTAGGGTTTAAAGAAATCCCATATTTTCTGCATTTTATAAATAATTGCCTTAAATGATCTAAATGTTCTTGATCTGTTTTAGAAAAAACAGTCAAATCATCTAGATAAAGAACCATAAAATCATGTATTTCTTTAGCAAAAGCAATATCCATTGCTCTTTGAAATGTAGCTCCTGAATTCTTGAGTCCAAATGGCATTTTGACATATTTAAATGTACCCCATAGTGTTGTAAATGCTGTTTTATCTTGATCATCAGGATGAACCAGAATCTGGTTGTACCCTGAAAATCCATCCAGTAGAGATATCTTAGAATATCCTACTACCCTCTGTAAAATATGGTCCATTTTTGGTAAAGGATAGTTATCTTTTAAAGAAACTTTATTCAAATTTCTTAGATCGACACACAGTCTAATTTCCCCAGTATTTTTCCTTGTTGGTACCAGGTTAGAAACCCATTCTGAGAATCTAATAGGAGCTATAATCCCTGCTTCAAACATTCTTTTAATTTCCTTTTCAATTGAGGGTAATAAAATAGGATTTATTCTTCTAAGCTTTTGTTTGAAAGGTTTCTGATCTGATTTCAAAGGTATAGTGTGTTGAATGATGGATGTATCATATGATTTCAGATCTTCATAACTCCAGGCAAAAACATCCTGGAATTCTCTTAATAGTTCAACATATTTAACCTTTTGATCTTTTGGTAGAGATTTGGACAACTTAACCATTTTAGGATTTTCTGGGGTTCCTAAGTTGCATTCTTCCATATCAGTTTTAACAGGTTCCATTTTAGGTCTAAATGGAATATCATTTGAGTAAAAAAGATCTTCCAAAGGATTTAATCCTTTGGGCAAATAATTATCTTTTAAATTGATGATTTCGGTCTCATCTTCTATGATCTCATCAGATTCCATATGTTTCAAATCTTGCATGTATTTTTCGGTGAATGTGGTTGGGTGCAGCATATGAATTGCATTTTCTCTTGAAATTTCTATTTTTTATTCTTTTTCTTGATCAAATTCATCAATAGTTATGTCTTCATCTATATTACAGTTAGAAAACTCATTTTGAAGTGTCAAAAAACTATTGATTTGATTGTTATTTACAAATACTTTCCAATTCAAAACATTGTCCGGTATTGCAGGCCTATGTCTAATCTCAGCTAAAAACTGATGATTAGGATCAAAAGGTAATTTACATGTACTAGCAAACATTGCGAGACTGTGAGCATGCAAATTTTGTTTCCTGGGAATCTTGGCAAGTTGAGCTTGTAGAAAGGTGTTGAGAATTTCCACAACTGTTTCTCTGTATTGTTTCAACCTCATGTCTTTTGTTGAACATTCTCCTTTAATTTGTTGAATAATTAGCTCGGAGTCTCCTATGATTGATACCCTAATAGCTCCTAACTTCTTGACATGTTTAAGCCCTAACAAAAGAGCTTCGTACTCTGCCATGTTGTTAGTGCATTTGAAATTCAACCTATAAGCATGACTCTCAACATGATTATTTTCAACATTATGTAACCAAATCCCAGCTTCTGCTCCTAATTTGTTTACTGAGCCATCAAATTCCAAATGCCACAGAATTTCATGTTCATAATCCTCATCAATTGTTTTAAAATGTTTCTTGACAGGAGCTAGTTGTTTAGTTTCTTCTGGTATTTCTTGATCATCTGGTGTTTCTTTGTTTTCAGAGATTTCTTCAATTTTAACAGTAGTTTTGTTTGTGGTTTCCAATTCCAGAGCTTCTATTTTAGTAGGGAGATCTAACTCAGCATTGTATAAAATAAAAGAGTCCATATCAGAATGTATAGAGTAAACAGGGAAGTTTTCAGGCTTCTCATGGCTACTGACTAAGTATTTCATCAATGTCTCTCTGTAAAGTCTTTTAGGCTGACCAAATACTGAAATAGTTGCATATGACATGTCTAGTTGAATAGACCCTCCAAGTTTAGCACCCCAAGATCTAGACAATAACATACCATATTTAGGGGGAATATCAGCCACTACTATGTCCATCAAAACAGATTTAGCAAGGTATTGTACCAAAGTAACACACAAATCTTTAATCAAACCTAAACATTTTACCTGACTAGAATCAAAAGAAAACAAATCTTTGTACGGTCTGGTAATATCTAGATTTAATCTTTCCATTACTGCTTTTGGCATCAAATTGTGAGATGCTCTAGAATCAAGCATTGCATTATGGAGTATCTTGTCATGAACATTCAGGCTTACATAAAATGGAGGAGTTCCTCCACTTTCTGGTTTGCCATTTACCTCGGGGCCAAAAAGAAGTTTGGGTTGATCATCAAGAATATTTACTGAATCATCCAATCTAGTAATGTTAATGTTTAGGGACTTGGTAATTTGACTTCTATAGACATCATGTTTAGCCAATTCTGATAAAGGAACAACTATCTTTAGTTTGCCTATTTCAGCCTCTAGATTGAAAGGTTTTTCTGTTTGAGTTTTAGTGTTTTGCATAGTTGTGTTTTCTCTATTTTTTGGGTCTTCAATGTTTTTCTCTTTTTCATGAATGAAATTTTGTTTTGAAGGGGTATCTGAACTAACTTCTACTGTTTCTTCTACGTTTCCTACAGGAGGAAAAGTATTAGATTGTTGTTTATTGTTTGGTTGGTTGTCAGACACATCTTCAATTATTGGATTTGAAGGGTTAGGAGTTGTCCTAGACAGAATTTGTACAGGGGGAATGTTTTGTACAAGAGGGATGTTAACTTTACCTTTGACATTTTGTTTTGCAGTTTTTTGTTTGCTATTCTCTGGCACATCAATCCGTCTGCTTCTCAAATTGTACTGTTTATGAACCTCATAAATTGCTGTGTCATAGCCTTCCTTAAAATCAAAAGTCTCACCTGAATGAGTTTGGAATGTTTCAAGGATGTGATTCTCTTGATCATCCTGGGATAGGAAAACTTCTGGTTCATTTTTGTCATCAGTTACATTGTTGATTTCTACATCTTCTGTAGGCTCTTTAGAAGTTGAACCTTCAACAAAGTTTTCTTGGAAAGGTGGCCTAATATTTTGGTCAGGGACATTCTTTCCAATATTTTGGTTCTGATTTCTTCTAAAGTTTGGGTTTCTTACAATATTATCACCAGTAGATTTTCTTTCGATTGTTTCCACTCTATCTCCTAATCTTTCCATACCTGTAATGATTGCATCCAGCTTCTTTTCAAAAGCTGAAGGTTCATCATTCAGAGGCATTCTTCTTTCTGCCCTAGCTCTGGCTCGTTTTTCTATCAGATTTGCTTCTACACTCACTACTATGCTTTGCATTTCCTCTAGTGTCTGGGGTGCTCTTTCCTTGAGTGAATAAGCTATGTCAGAGTCAAAACCATCTGGAAATTTAACCAATACAGAGTCAGGTGGGGGTCTGAGGTTCTGGGGAACATCGCTATATGCTTCATTGAATCTAATGATGTAATCTTGTACTGTTTCGTTAGGTCTTCTTCTTAATTTTTCGAATTCTGACAGGATCTGAAGAGGATCTTTCTTCTTCTCCCATCTTTTCAAAAATGCCCTATATAATGCTGGTAAATCAACAATACTGTTTGGAGCAAGGGCCCTAAACCATGTCCTAACTTCTCCAGTAAGACTCTGAACGAAAATTCTCATTCGGACATCATCAGTGTCAATTTCATAGAACTCAAAGTAATCAGTCATCCTTTTGGTATGTTGTTGAGCTGTATAAGTACCTGATCCATCAAAAGGTGTAATCTTACTCTGATAATCCCGAGGCAAGGCAACAGGGTTGTTAGGCAACCTTAAAGGGGCATATCTATTGGCCATTGGAAGATATAGTGGGGTAACAGGAGTTGATGGTCTGGCAGGAGGAGATGGAGGAGTAGAAGGGGTGACAGGTGTTTGAAAAGCTTGAGAAAAAGTAACTGAACTTGGAGAAGCTTCGGTAATTACAGAGATGTTTGAACTTTCTTCAAAGGTTTGTTCGGATTGAATGGAGTCTTGTAACTGTCGATCAAGGTGATATGAAACAAATATGAATTGTAAATCTTCAAAAAACAATGGATATGGAACTAATCTGGATAATTCAGTTTCAGAAAAATTTACAAATAAGGATGTTTCAAATCGTTCATCACAAGGGATTTCGTCAAAATATATTATCTTGACATGGAAAGACTGTGATCTAGAAAGAGGTCTGGAACTTCCAGAACTCTCTTGACTTCATTTTTCAGAACTTTCTTGACTTCCTTGTCTCCTAAGAATCCTAGGAATCAGATTTGGATTTTCAAATATCGTTGGTGGGTTAGGGTCAGGATTTGACCTAGTATGACGAATCCTTTCTGAAGCCAGTTTTCTTAGACTATGTGTTTTTGGATTTATGGTTTTAATTGAAAAATAAATACAACTTCTATAAATACTTCAAGAAATAATGATTTGTGATTAAAAATTTCTCAAAGATTTATTAAACTAGAGAGTCTGATTAAACATTTTGAAACTAAGGTTTAGTATATAAGCTAAATCAGAGATAGACTGAAGCAACATTTATTTACTTTTGCAATTGCAACGCAAAAGCAATTTCAAAGGCTACCTGGCTGATCTTCAGACTCTGTCTATAGCTTATAAGTGAACAATATTAACAAATAAAGATGATTCAGATTCCCCAGTATGGTCGCCACTATGTTATCACTCAGGTTTTCCTTGAAGTTGTGGAAAAGGAAAGTATACCCGAGGTAACCACAAACCAACCTTTAGATGCAGAATCTAGCCAATCTGCATCCAGAGAGGGCTCTCTCTTTATGATTTATCTTTGTTCTTAAAAGGTTTTAGGCTAGTTATAAGTCCAAAAATTTGTTTGAAAATGGTGGAATCCGCAAACTAAGGGCAAGGTTGAAGATTTTCAGTCCATTGGGCTATGGAGTCAAAGGATGGCTTTACTAGATTTCTATTCTACACACAAGATGGCTTTGCAGGGCAAGATAGCCAGACAGAGAGCAATCCTTAAAATTTAAAGTGGATGGGATGATTCTGAAGGGATGAAAGGTAGCTAAGAATCTTTCACCATGTTCAAAAGAAAGAAATGAAATGACTACAAAAAAAGAGAAATGAAGAATTCTTTATTATAGTAATCAAGAATGTTTAATTAGCAAAGCAAGAGCATTTAAGAATTTTTGCTTATAACCAATTTAGAGGAAAACATTAAGAATAATCACATCTGAAATCAGAGTACAATTAAGTAAATTCTGATTCAATCCTTTATGTAAATTATTCAGAAATGGACATAATGATATTATAAACTGATATAAAACTTAAGACATAGGATAGAAAGACTTATTGAACTGCAGTCCGACACATGAATCCTGTAAAAAGTCCTGAGCTTCAAATTGTCATCCAGTAAGCCACAAATAAATTTCTCCAAAATGCTTTTATTCCAAAAACTTCAATGTCACAAAAAAGTAATAGAATCGACCCTCAAAACTTTCTTTGAGGGTTTATTTATACAAAAAATAATTGAAAAATCTCATACCAACCTAGCCAATATTCTAGGGTGATTAATGAGTAAGTTACAATAAAAAGGAGACAAATGGTCTTGTAAATAGGACAAGAAGTGATTGCTGATGTGTTGTTTCCTCCTTTTGAGGATGTGCTGGAGGCAGGTGCTATAATAGGGATCGATGTTGTCCCTTTGACTAATTCTTTAGCTTGTCTGATACTCTTTGTTTCTACGGATACTCTTTAACCTGTGCAACTGATACTCTTTCATCTGTGCTCATTTTTTATCCTTTTTATAATAGTAAAAAGATAAAATTCTTATCTTGAAGATAAATTTCATAGAATTTCCAATAAGTCATCCCACCATTGATCTTCTGCTATTATGGTTCTTTTAAGTTTTCTCAATGTCTCATCGGCCTCTGTAAGTTTGTAAAAAGTGGGCTGATTAGGGAACAAAAACTTTATTTCATGTTCAAGATGAAATAAATTCTTCAACCTGTCATAGAGATTTCTCCCTGTTGGCAACGTTGCTTCTAGCAAACTGATAGAATGAGAAGCTGTATTATGAGCATGGATATCTATTTTCTTGACATAGGTTTCCAGGTCCATTATCTGGTCCTCTGAGAGCATAGGACTGGGTAACCCACTGTCCAATAAAACCTGAAATTTTCCTTTGAAAGTATTAATATCAGCCAGAATATATGAGCACTTCCTTTCCAAATTTTGCATAAAAGTTCTTTTGGTGAAAACTCTTTTTATCTCCAAAATAGTGCCGGTCTTGTCCTCAATTCCAAATACTGCAAGCTTTTGCTTAGTCCGGGTGTTCAAAAACTGTATAAGCTGATTGGCTTGCTCAGGTCTGCCTCTTAATTCATCTCTTGTTCTGTTTATTTCTTCCTGAGCTACTTTAATCAAGTCATTTTGTTCAAAAATTGCTTGAACAGAGGGCCAAATACTTTTTATTAACTCAATTATATTATCCCAAAGAATTTCATTTATTTCTTTCAAAGGCTTTTCTAATGAAAGATCTTTTTCTAAAGCCTTAACCAATCTTTCCAATATTTTAATTTCCCTAGTATTATTAGCAACAGTCTTCTTAGATGTATCATATTTCTGCTCCAAATTTTCTAACTTCAATTTTGTGGTTTGAATTTCTGTGACTCTTAGTTGTAAAATTTCCATTTGTTTTATCAATTCATCAAAACTTAAACCAGAAGTGTTTACCTGAGCTAGCTTTGTTTGTTGATTTGCTGTTGTGGTACCTGTAGTTGTAGTAGCTTCTGTGATGGATGTCTGCATGAGAGCTTCCTTTTCCTGTAAAGCTTGTTCCAATTCTTTCTCTGTTTCACCCAGTCGCTCAGTCATCTTTAAGAGCAACTCCATTATCTCTTCTTGTGAATTCCCCTTCAAAACTTCTTGGGTCTGGGGATGCCTTGAGGCTGGCAATTTCAGCTGCTTTCTCAGTGCAGCTATGTCATCATCTTTCTTCTTAATTAGTGCCTCAATGCTTTTGATATCTTTGGGGTTGTGACCCAAGCTGATGATTATGTCTTCCAGAGACTTTATTCTGTTATCTTTGGCCTGAGAAGAGGCCTTCTCAATTTGCAATTGGGTTCTTGTGTTATTTAAAGAATCTTGCAGCCTTAGGGCTGCCATGGCTTTATCAGTAAGAGTGGAATAGACCATTTCCCCAGTTTGTTTATGCAGCTCTATCTGGTCCAAAGGATGAATTTCCTTTTCCAGGACCTCAAAATTTGTTCTAATATAATCAGCTGCTGTCATGGGTTTTGGCACCTTGGACTTGAAGCGGCTCATCATCATTTTGCCTTATGAAATGTCAAATGCTGACATTAACCTTTCCTGATTATGTGGAGCCATTTTCAGATATTGATCATATAATTTCATTCTCAATGGATCATTCTTTGCCTTTATATTA
The DNA here is from genome assembly GCA_034641835.2 of Pinus albicaulis. Classification (NCBI taxonomy): domain Eukaryota; kingdom Viridiplantae; phylum Streptophyta; class Pinopsida; order Pinales; family Pinaceae; genus Pinus; species Pinus albicaulis. Next base: position 352,444,970 of record CM076577.1, read on the forward strand.
ATGAAGGTTCTTTTTATATCCCCTGTATCTGTTTTTGGTGGCCTAAAAGAAGATACTTCAGTACTCAACTGCTTTTGCAAAGCTTTTCCTTTCTGATCTGTGTGTGTCATACTAACAGAGCCAGTTAGTTGACTATCTTCTCTTCCATCATCAAACATCTCATCTATTATTTCCACTTCCTGAAGTGTATTGAGTTTCTGCCTTTTGGTTTGATGTAGCTCTGAGGATTCTTTGGGAGGAGTAGTATCTGGAACCTGCCTTTTCTTGCCCATTTCTATATTGGATGGAGTTTGTAATTCTAAAACTTCAGGATGGTTAACTTGAGTGGGAGAAACTTGTGTTTGATCAGGTGCTCTGGAGGTTTGAGGTTTCTCTGCCATGGTTAAAGTTTCAATGACCTGTATTTCAGGTTCCTTTCCTTTGCCTTTTGGCTCTGCTGCAATTGATGAACTGCCTTCTTGTAATCTCTGCTGTAGATTTGATGCTGAAGAAGTGCCAATGTGAGGTACCTGCACTTGACCGCAAGATTCTAGGTCATACTTCTTCTCAAGATCTTTCATAATTTTGTTCATTTTGTCTTCTTCACCTTCTTCTTCAACTAGTGTTTCTTCCACCCATTCATCTTGATTGGCATATTGTTCTATTTCAGGAATCCTGTGATGCATGTAAGGGGATGATTTGTTATTTATTCTTTTTTCACAGATAAAACCAAATGGATCATAAGGAACCCAATGGAAAGTTCTTTGGAACTTGCAATGGTTTTGCAATATATCTTCTGCTTCTCGCTCAGCATCCCTAGAGTTACATATGAAGGGACCTAATTGACTTTTAATCCTGATTTGGGCTTTCTTTTTCACACTACAAAAATGAATCATGTCAGAATTGTTCATTTGCCTGAAATATTCCAAGGCAAAAAGTCTCATGGGTACATACTTTGGCAACTTGAATGGATGTAATTCACATCCATAGATTCTGATGACTGAATGGTTTTGATATAAATACCAATCTCCAACTTTATATGTCCTTGAAAGCTGCAAGGTCTTCTTGATTTCATTACTGAGCCTTGGAGGAGGAATTCCTGTCAACAAGGTAGTTGCAGGATATACAAAAAGATCGATGAACTCAGCATAGGAATAGGGAGAATCATAGGAAGAGTGAATTATGGGAGACCAAAATATAACAGATCTGGGGTTTCCCTTTGCATCGAGCTTTTTAACAGGAAAAGGAAACTTCTTTGATTGATAGTAAATGATGAGGTGATAAATGACTGATGAATATTTAAACAATTTCTCATCATCTAGCCTCATGAACTGGTCGTGGATTTTATTGGCTATGAAAGATGCAAAGTCATATTTTACTGCAAGAGGTTGCCCAGGAGTAAAGATAGACTGCAAAACCAGGGTTATTTCATCAACATATTCACTGGTATTGAAACCTAGGACAAAGGATATCATGTTCAGGATGAGCCTTCCCAACTTAGTGAAATAATAAAAACCATAGGGAGGAGGGCCCCTAGGTTGATGTTCAGGCAACATAAAATTCTAGCAAATGGACTTCAATTTTTCTGGGGTCAATTGATTAGACTTTTCAATCAGTTCTTCCATAGACAAAGGTGCTAGCTCTTGATCAGGTTCAAAATGTAGCATTGCATTGATAGCTTGGGGAGTAATGGGGAAAAGAACACTCTGGTCAGGGGATATTACAGCTCTTTGAGTCGGATCATAGTTAGAATGGCAATAGTGGATAATTTCTGGGAAAGTAATGACTGAGGGGATGAGATATCTCGAGAAATTGGACTCCCACAACCCAATGACATCCAATCCCTTCGAATAATCGTCTCTGTAGCGACAATAACTCAGAAGGGGGCTTTCATTAAACACTAAGTCTTTAATTTGGAAGTCTTTATCCACTAAGGGAAAATATTCTAATTCTCTGTGGGGGGCATTCAATGGGGTTACATTCAGGGCTGCTGGAGCTTCCATTTTGGTTCTTGTGTATTCAAAATGGAAGTTTCCTGGGTTTTCTTCACAGACCGGGAGCGATTTCAGTTTCAATAAGGGAAATTGGCACAATTGCAGGTTTGGGGGAAGAATTCACAGTTTTAAACCTCAGGGAATGATCTTAGCGATAAGATTTAATCACTAATCCAGTGGAAAAACAAGGAAAACAAAGTTTCTTTTGAAGTTCAGAGTGCAATAGAATAAATACCTGTTCTTGGAGGCAAACTGGGTTTTAACAGGTATCAGGCGGTGGCAAGAGGATGCTCGAACACTGGTCCAGCGGAATTCTGGAGCGAAATCAGATAGAACAGTAGATTTCAGTGAAAATTTGAATTTCGTAGCGGAAGGCGCAGTCGCTTTCAAATGATGAAAATGACATAAAAAACACGAAAATTCGTTTTATTTCCAAAGTCAAAAAGGGGTTTTTATTTTTTCGAGGAATGACGTCATATCAGTACAGGCTGACGTGTGGCAGGGGCCGGGTGGTAAGCGGTAATCCCCGCACCGCTTATGGGTCATAGTGGTATTAAACGAGAGGGCAGCGATTCCATTGGGGCATTGACACGTGGACAGAGGGTGGTTTCAAAACCACCATGCCCTCGCGGGTTATTGTTCGGGTATTGGATGGCTAGCAGAATGAATGTTAGCCGTAGATCTCATAACGGGAGATCGGATGGTGGAAGGGACGTGGAGTAAGCGGGGGTTTAATGTGCGGGCCCGTCGGGTTTTTGAAACGATTTATTGTTTAATTAATCATACCGGGAGGCTTTTGATAGGCGGAGGGAGTGGTTATCAATTAATTATGATAATTAATTAATCCCATGGTCTAATGAAAGATTGGGGTCGCGGCAGGGTCTCGATTATGGTTAAAGTATCGGGTGGGATGCCAAGTGGATGAGCCACGGTGGCATGGGGGTTTTTTCCGAAGTTTTTAGTTTAAATTAAAACTTCGGCATTATTCATTTTCTTTCAAACATATAAAATTATATGTTTAAATGTTTTTCTCGATATTTCTTATTATATGGTAATAAATTAAATCAATTTAACTACCATAAGGGGCGGGACTATTATATAATGATATATTTAACCAAAGGGCGCATAATGCAGGTTTTTAATGAATAATTGGTAAACAAATACTTTGGTTAAACTTTATAATAAGATGGGTTTTTTTGGATATTTATATAAAAGGAGTTATATACTTAGGATAAGGCATTTTGACTAGGGATTTAGTAAATAGAGTTAAATGTAAATATGACAAAGGGACAAGGACAACTCAAAATACTTTCCACATCTAAGAAAGTGAAGACTTCTGAAGTAAACCACATTATATCAACTTCAACACTTAGACTTAGAATAACAAGTAATCTTGAGGGTTTATTGTGAAATATAGGATGATTTTCCTAAGTAAAATTGGATTTTACTTAGGAAAAGGTTAAAGGTGAATGATTATAATGATGAATGATCTCAAGTACTTAGGTCTTTTTGATCATTAGGCCAAGGGTCCGGTCCCTCCAAAAGTCAAGGAAATGCCTTGAGCCCCTTTGATCTCCAAATACCTTAGCACTTTAGGGAAATTAGTAAAAACTTAGGGAGAAAGTGATGTGGGAAGTTAATGATTTTGACTTTGCTTTCTGTGAATTCTTCAGTGCATTTTCTGCTTCAGTACTTGTGATGAAAGTAAAATATTAAACATATTCAGCACCATCATTCATCACATAAAACTTTGCAACACCATCTACCTACCCTATCTACTTGACACTACCATTTTCTCTTCTTTATTAGGGTGCATTTAGACTTGCAAACCCTTATCAATCTTTTCTTTTTACAAGGAAAATCTATCTAATTCTACCTTATTACATCCAAGGGCTCAGATTAAACTGTTGAGCACCTTTTATTAACTCTACCTATCTACTTATCTGCCAAGATTAAACTGTTTGGTCAGATATTTATTCTCTAATCTACAACATGAAATTGAAAAATGAATGAGTCAAGTTTAAACAGTTTGACCCTTCATAAATTGTGGCAAAATTTTGACAAGCTGCACACAATCACTTATTTACAAAAAATGAAATAGTAGTGGCATTTGGATTTGCACACTTTCCTTGGTCTATTTTTTGCTTGGGGTTCGTTTCTTTCACTTTTTGACCACTTTATTTTTCTTACCCTTTGATCTTTCTTTTAGGGTATACCCTCTTTACATTTTTTAAATTTTTTGATTTTTTGGTTTTTCAAGAATATGGAACACCTTTGCTCAAGAAAAAAGGTTTGAACATATTCCATAGTTCAATCAAAACAATCATGAAAAATGACACCTATTGGTATAGGAGACTAACACCTGGGACCTGTGGGTTATGGATCCTCCACATTTCCGCTGGGCATGCTTCATCCATACAACTCTGCTCCAAAATGACAGCGCTGTGAGCTTATGCAAATAAGCCCCTGTCAATACCAAACTCTGTTCTTTAACATGCTCCTTGTCAAAGATCCCTCTAATAATGCTGCAACAAATATGGAATACTCCACAAGATGGAAGAGCTCCCAAATCATCAAAGACCAAAGAGATAATGCCATCTCCTCTTCCTGCAACATCATGCAAAGTGTGAGAGAAAATCTGCTCTTGCTCTCCTAGAAACAAGCAAAGCAACAAGATATTTTGTTGCCTCCCCATACCTCCATCATATCGATCATGTGATGAAGGCATGATGAATGATATGAGTATCATATCAACACCATGCATCAATTTCTATGCTGCTCAATGATGTAAGTATCCATCCTCTTACTCTTAGGAAGAGTGTTTGCCAAGTGATGGCCAAACTCTTTCAAGAGTAACCAGCATAGCCAAGCCTCCTACTGCCCAATATCGTAGATCCGCAAGTAGCCTCCTAGCTCCCTGCTCTTCAACCAAATCCACTCAATCACTTGTGGATGCCTCCTTCTTCTTCTCATCTTGGTACTCCTCCCATGAGGGCTATCATCCTCCCAAATCAAATTCTTGTCTTTACACTTCATGGGATTTTGAAATGCAACCTCATCAAGGATCAATGAGACCCTATCAAGACCCAAATAGGTGGTAGGAAAAAACCTCCCATCATGATGTGTATGGCTCAAGGAATGTCCAACACAAGCATGAGAGATGTTATCCATCCTAAGATGTCCTCCATCTTCTATCTGCTCTTGTGAGAAAGGAAGGAAAGAATTGCACTCCATGGTGTGTTGAAGTGCACCTCCAATGAGATCTCTCCTTGAGACCTCCCTTTCATCCATAGTCTTCCAAAACCCTAGAGGTCTTGGATCTAAAAGTAGAAGTTCCTCTTTGAGCTGAGAGGAGCTCATTGAGAAAGTGTCATCTTGAAGGGAGAAAGGGTTTCTCACTGCAAGATGTCTACCATCATTATTCAAGGCTTCAAACCCCATCCTCCAATGTGATATGCAATCCAACAAAGGCTCGTGAGTATGATGTTTTTTTCCCCCCTTGAAATTTCTCGTGTTGTACAGTGCAGTGAAACCAAGCTGCTCCATAGTAGCAATGGGATTTGACCCTTGGTCATGCAAAAGTAAATCTCCACATTGATCAAAAGAATTTGCTGCAATGCTGGAATGTGGAAATATTTTCATACCTTGATGTGCATTTGGAACTTCTTACAGGGCTGCAAGAGTCCCTTCCTCAAAAGTGTTGGCTGCACCAACTGTTGATACATGTGACTACTCCTCCATGAGTGTGACAATGTTATCACAAGCCTCCTTAAGAGGTGATGTGATCTTTTCTTTCTTTGTTATTTCTCCATCAAAGGTTTGAATCAACCTTTGAGTGAACTCTACAAAAGTCTTCACCCTTGCATGGCTCAAGTGGCTGCACCACCAATCATAGGCTTCACCCTCCAAGTGCAGCGCTGAGATTTCAACAGCTTCTTTCCCTGCTATAGGATGTAGTAGGAAAAATGCCTCCAACTTTTCCACCCAAGTTCTTGCATTAGATGACCCATCAAAGGTAGACAACATAAATCTATTGCCTTTGATTTCTTTTCTGCTGCATGGTCTCTTCTCTTCCTTTAGCTAGATGAAATGAGGAAAAACTAGTCTCCCTGAAGGCTCTAGGTTGAGATCTGTACTCAACAAGGTAATCACTGAGGATTTGATGATCCAAGTATCTTCCATGCTCAATATCTTCTTCTTGATGAGAATAGAAAGTGCATGGTACTTACTCTTCTTTTTCTTCAATCTTCTTGACCTCCTCAAAGGTGGATGCATTTCCTCTGGATCTGAAAATAGATGAGAATAAACTCATCTTTTTCAACGTTCTAATCTTCTTGGGCTTAGACTCACAGGGGTCAGTGGATCCCTCATACGTGGGAAAAGGTGTCCTCCTAGTGGTATGCTATAACTCTGAGCTCTGCGTGCTAGATCCCCCACTATTCCTTCCACCTTCATCCTGCCTAAGCTGACAGTAATATTTAAAGGGAAAAGCTACCCTGAAGTTTTCCCCCATGGATTGCCATTTGCTGAAATAATCTCCAAAGGGTATATGATCATGCTGCCTCCCTTTCTCACTCAGTACTGGAGGTAAGAATGTAGGCATCGTGATCTTGGTTGGCCTACTGAAGGCTGGTGAATGCTGGTCACACTGTTGTGAGACCCCCATATTTCCCCCTCTACTGCCTTTGGTGGGAAATATTCTGCAGACCCTCTTTTTTCATAGAAAAATATCCCCACGGCTGAGCCAAGAGCTCGGCTCTGATACCACTGTAATATTCCTATTTCAGGAATGTCAGAAATTAACAATCTATTCTAGAGATTGAGTGAGAGGGCATTTATCGGATGTGTCACCTTCTCAAGGAAGTGTGAGATCCGGAGGCTATTTTGCCCTTTTTAGACTCTATCTATAGAGCTGCTTGAAGAATCCCACTCAAAAGTGAGCTATAGCAATATGCAAACACATATATGAGCATACAATGAAGAGACGACGTTATACAGTGAGCTGTGAGACGAGAAGATGAACATATAGCCAAGAATAATGTATAGCAGCAAAAGAGTGTACAAGTCTTGAGGAAACAACCTCTCGAGACAAGCAATGCAAGCCTCAATAATACATGTACATGAATAAGAAGGAGCAGTGCTATTTCTGCATAAACCCAAGCTATGAGGACGTTTTTTATAAGAGGTATTGATCCATAATAACTGAAATACATGACATTATATGGCTCAAATATGCTAGGGGAGCAAAGCTCTAACCCTTAGAAGCACAAACACATCAATCCTTTAGAGGATTGGCTGAAATATACAAAATGGAAAAAATTCCGGAGTTGTTGAGCAGCTACTGCAACTCAAATCTGGATCTCAGTAGAGAAGGATGAATAAGATGAAGGATCTGAATTAAACCCTCTCCAATGGGCTCCAAGGTGGAAAGCTAATCCTTACATGTGAAATCTCGCCCTCCAATCAATATGTAAAACCCTGTAGAAATTGCAATATGAAAATAACACAGTTACTAGAGCAAATTGCGCAGTAGGGGCAAGAATATGAGTTGGCCTAATGCTAAGATCTGCAAATGCGCTCTAAAGCTTCCAAAGGCAAGAAATACTCTCCCTCTGAAAAACACGCAATGGAAGGGGTGTTGTGGAGTCTCCACGGCAACACCCTACAACACGGTATTACGCTGCTGCAGCAATAACGTTGTGGAGGAGTTATGAATACGCTGCTCCACTATGAAAGACACACATCAATTCTCCTACAAAATACTGATGGAACAACCTCACCTGAGCAGGCACTCGAAGTCCCCCAGGGCTGAGGGTGAGATCTCCGAACGGAGACACTCGGTGCACTAAAGAGTGATGCAGACTAGTTAAACGACTAGCGTGCTCAAGAAGTCAAAATGACCAGCTCAATATCATAAACATATGCACAATTGGCAATAGCTCTCCTCCTCTCCATATATAGCAAATGAATACTCTCCATGGGCACTACTTCGAATTAGGGTTTCCCTTCCTCTAGAAGCTTCCCTCCTACATTGTCATGTAGTGCTTTCCACCTCATACCATGCGCTGGTTTACTTGGTCAAACCTCTTTGAAAATATCTTCTTTCACACATGATGGTGTGAAATTTGGTTCCACGGTTGATCCATTTTCATACTAGAGGAATTTTACTTATGTTTTTATTATCAATTGGGCCTCCTTACCCAATTATTCATCTCCTAAATGAATTTAGACAAAAATTAATGTTCTAATTTATTGAAGAAAAATTTGGAACAACATTACATTGGATCTACAAGAGAAAGGCATAGAATTCATCGAGAATAACCTCTCTGTCCATCACCTTATCCAAACACATAAACATATCCTAACGAACCATGAATCATTGTCTCCAATGCAAATAAAATATCTGAATATCATTTCCAATCATTTCACTAAAAAGGATTTATTGCGTACTCTAGGAATGATAATACAAGGTGCAGTTGGAATTGGAAAATCCCACCTTATAAACTACATCAGAGAAATGATCAGAACCCTTTTCACCTCAACACCTTCATCGATCATGTTCCTCACCCCTACAGGCATTGCAACCTTCAACATATAAGCCTCCACAATCCATGCCACCCTCCACCATCCCATAAAGGATGTCATGCCCTTAGAAGGAAATGCTTTTACAACATTCCAAGAAGAACTTAAGCATATCTGGTACACACTAATTGATCATTTGAGCTTCATTGGGCAAAATATTCTCATGCACATTGATGAACGTCTTCGAGAGGCATTTCCACTACAAAGAAACACTTTGTTCGATGGTTATTCCATTATATTAGATAATTACCACTCATTAAATACATAACACTATATGTAGGACCTCTAACAGAGGCGCATTGTGGCACACATTTAACATATTCATCACCTTACATACAATATTCCATCAACAAGGTGACAACATCACCCAAGTTACTTTGAAAAACATCCTCTAGAACATTAGAAATGAAAATCCAACAATTCATGACTATAAATTTCTCATGCCACAAACAGACTCCTCCTTGTCAGAAGATGAAATACATTCTTTCTATAATTCCATGCATCTATTTCCAACCAATGCTGGAACATTTCTCCATAATAAAGGAATGAAAAAATCTTTAAAAAATACTGTCACAAGATCCATTGCAGAAGAGGACAACACATATTCTATCCCTTCCTCAGAAGACGAGCAACTTGAGTGAATTTTCTTGCTATGCAAAGGCCAAAAAGTGATGATAACTTCAAACCTTTGGGTTTCAAATAGATTTTTTAATGGTTCTCTTCGGAAAATTATATCCGTCTTCTGCAAAGAATCAACTGCACCTCCACAACTTACAACATTCGTTGTTGTAGCTTTTACTAAATACATTGGGCCTCCTTGGAATGAAATAAATCCCACTCACTTGTTTGTTCTAACAATAAAGAGAAATGGACATATGAAAATTCCACTAAAGATGTCTTGGGCATTAAATATACATAAATATCAGGGTATGAAATTTCCAAAAGAAACAATAGACATTGGAAAGATCGAACGTCAAGGTCTTACATTCACAACAATATCAAGTTTTCCTTCTCTACAAGATCTCTACATTTTCCCCAACAATTTCACTTTCGATTGTTACATGAAAATGAAAGACAACAAAATTATTTCTCGCAGAAAACATGAAAAATAAATCCTTTGTTCAATGCCTCCTCCAGAAAACCTACTCCAATCCATATGTTACAATCTCCAAAAGGTTTTTCAAATTAATTAATTTCAATCTATTTTTATCGCATATTTTCTCTATCTATTAATAATTTTAAATTTTACTCATTATTAATACATGGTTGCATATTTTACATTGTTATATATTTTTTAACTACATTCTTCTAAAATTATATGTCTTTTGGAATAGGACCTATGGACTCACACATATCACAACTATATAGTTACTACAACGAAATAGAGGCAACAATAATTACATTACATAATATAGAAAAATTATTTCTACCGGTGCCAAATCCAAACATACTGCTATATCGCCTCTGACCAAATTTACAATCATAACTAAAAACAGAATATGTTCTCAAACGTATAATTCAAATACATGAATGTAAAAAAATGCCAAAAATACAAACGAACTAGCAATTTAGAAATATGCATCTTCAACTACACATAAATCTTGAATGGTGTTCGATATGCCATTGTTGCCCTTGCATTTTCAACTAGAAGTATTGAAATTCCTATGACAAAGGCAAGTTCATTTCCATTCACACCAATTTAATTATAACTCAATTTGCATGCAAACTCATTATAGTCAATTCTTAGAGTCGAATTCCATATTTGTAATAATAATAATAAAAAAATTCTATATATTTGGAATGAAATATTTCTTTTGCAGGTCAGTTATTTCTTCTTCGACTCTTCCATGATTTCAACATGTTGTGATGCAACTTTAGATTTAGAAAGGTATTGCTCATGTTTTTCATGATTTAATATTATTTTATTTACCTTTTCTGTTGACTTACTACTTGTGATTTTCCATTGAAACTTGAAAGAGAATCTTTGAAAATCAAGAGGCAATCTATGTTGGAAATGTTATGCAATCTGTAAATTTCACATAATGTAAATCATTCATCTTTATCTTCTAACTTTGAATGACATCTTGTTTACTAATTCTTATTTTCAATGATATTTTACATGTCATGATTCTTCTCGAATTTATGCCTTATGGTGTTTCTTTTGCAACATCTGGTGCAATTTCTAGTTATAAATATATTGTTTTTTTTAATGAACCGAACTACTCATGACATATATTAATGTAGGAATCCATTTACCTTGACACTCATATCCTATGAGGAAATTGGGCAAGGAAAACAATTTTTCTCTTCATGTACTTGAGCTATAATGGAGTTTGATTTTTAAATCCGTTGATTATGGTTCAAGGAATATAAAGCTAAGTTGACAATTAAGTTCATATTGCATTTGAAAAGTGAGAAAAAAAAAATTAAGATAAGAACATGATCCAATATTTAAGCACTTTATAAGAACAAAATTTTCTAAAATCAAAAACTTTTCCAAAGCCCAAGTTTGAGGATAAAGAAGAAGATAAAGTTATTGTTACAATAATTAATCACCAAATAACTAAAATGGTGACTCTTTTAAAAAATAAGAAAATAATCCATTTATATATGGTTGAATATAATTTAATTTAAAAATAAAAATGAAAAACAAGAAAAACAAGAATAGTTGCGTAGCAACAAGTCCCTGCCTAAAGGGAGTGAACTCTATTCTTTAATGTAAAAAAAAACTTTTTTTTGCAGTATTTCAATGAAGACGCTGAAATAAAATCAGTCATTATAGTAGCTGAGGCATGTCATATTATAGCTCCTAAGTAAACAGTGAACAAGCAAACATAAACAGTAATGGATCCATGGTTGCACCATGGAACATAGCCAGTGTCCTCGCTGCTATGTAGTAGCATCCGATGCACCCAAACATTATTATGATTCCATCTAGCAGCCATGACCTCTGCACCATTTGCAGCTCCCGGTATAATTGGGGAACAGATCACAGCAATAACATCCCTTTTTAACAAACTAACCCGTCGTATGCGGCACTACCGACCATGAACGCACACACATTAAACAATTTTACAACCAATAACAATTTTACAATTAGATTAATTTTTGTTTCAATGTTCAGACATATTTTTTGGGATTCAAATTGCATTTGTTAGAAAGAAAAAGGAGCCACTATTCATTCGTCGGTATTTTACCCACTATTGTCGTTGCCTGCAGGTTTCCAGAGTCACGATCATCTTCTATGGTTGTTAGAGGAAATAGCAAGAAGATGCAAATTCCAAACACTAATACTAGTTTCGAAGTAGCCATTTATATCGACCCAAAAGAAAAATTCACTGAAGGAAAGAAATGAAATGGGATCACATGAGATTGCGAAGAAAAAAATAAATAAACTGAGATGGTGAAGAGAATGATACTGGTTAGGGTGAAAGCATAAATAGAGAGTGATAGAGGGAGGAAACAATACCCAATTTATTTCAATTCTCTGTTATAATCCTTTGTGTTAAACTCCTTAGCTGGTGGGTTTTTCTGGGTGTTTGGCTCAGGTTAGAGTTTGGTCCGACCGTCATTCCTTACCTTCCTTTCGGCTGTGGATATGTTAAGGCTTCCAGATGTCAGCCTTTCTCTTTTGCTTATCTGCAGAAGGTTGGATGCTTTAGGTTGGATGCTTTGTATCAAGGGTAGTAACACTGTTAGAAATATTAAAGTCCCCTGCCGTGCCTTGGGCAGTGACAGAAAGAACAAAGTACAAGGCAGCAGAAGATTGAGTGAGCAGGACTCTGTATTTAAGAAGAATGGAAGATCCGTAAGGATGAAATTAAATCTTGTATGGGTCGCAGCCACAGACAGTAGTGGAATTAATTTTGAAGTATGGGCGTGAAGTTAATTTTGCAGGAGGAGCTAAGATTTCCCGTAATGCCAATCTACGGAGGAGCAGGTTTAATTAAAACAGTCAAGTCAGGCGTTTAAAGCTTCAACAACCAAATTGAAGTGAAACTGATGAGAACAGACGGAAAGTCTCTTATGAGAGGATAGGACAAGTGGTCCCTACCACTTGAGCGCAAAAGCGCAATTTCAGAAGTTCAGAAGACCAAGTGTCGTGTTAATGTGGAAATCTGCGATGTGCGATGGTTGCGCCATCGCAACATCTCAATATCGCATTTTTGCAGAATCACCCTCCGCCCATTCCATTGTATCATCGCAAATGTTGAAGTTGCGATGTGCGCCCGTCGCACCATCGCATGTTACGAGTATTCCTCAATATGTTATCGCAAGTCTGAAAGTTGCGATATGCGCCATCGTAGAGTGCACCGTCGCACTTTTGGTTGATTGCAAGTTTGTTTGTTCTGCCGTTTGCGCCATCGCAAAATCGCAAAGTGGCCGACTGCGATGTGGTCCCACTCGTACGTCACGCCGTATTGAAATGTTTTATGTTTTTGCAAAGGTTTTCCTTTGTATTTTGGTTTATATGTTGGTTTATATTTTATATGTAATTTGTGCCGCCGCGCCATATAAAGAGAAAAAGGCGCGCGCGCATTTGTGTGGGGAATGTATTGTTAGTGTGACCGCTGTGAGAGCCCGCAGGCAAAGAAAACACAGCAAGAAGAACGAAAGCACTGTTAGTGTGTTCTTGAGAGACAGAGAGTTGTTAGAGTGCACTGCGTTTGTAGCAGTCAAATATATTTTGTGAATCCCTCACTGTTGAAGAAGAAATTTGTAACAGTTTTTTTTAGTTCTGTTAATGAAATAGAAGAAAGCATTTTCATGCTATCTCTGTCTGCAATTAAATTTTTGTTTTAAACTTCTCTGTGCTTAGAGGAGAGCGTCATTCTCTCCACTGTTTGCTTGGAATTTCCAATAATTCCAACAAACACCCACTTTTTTCAGGTGGATTATCTCTTCCTTTTAGCGGCTACCTTATTCATTTTCAAATATGATAGTCGAGTTTCAATGGGTTTATAATCACTGTTTCTGTTGTGTTTCCAGGTACACCATTATCATTGTACTTCGAATGAATTTTAATTATGGAACTAGAGCTCGGAAGCTTTCTAATATTCCCCATTTCACGTATACAGGTACTTCAACATTATTTGCTTCTGCGGGTCCTTAATTGATAGTGCCATAATGTGAAATTCCTGGGTTTTATGGTGGAAATATGTTGTGTCTTTTAGATTATGTGCATGAAATTTCTTGTTTGTCCTTAGACAACGGGTTTATCCATTCATGGCTTGAATCTGGTTTCTCTTAGTCTATGTTTAAGTTATGGAAGTATGTCAATACACCTCCGGAGGATTGTTTCTCATTTTATGGCCATCGTTTATGAAAATTCTTGTTTTAAGATAGTAAATTGGCACTGAGCTTTAACGACATTTGAGATGGCGTTTTGTAATTTTAAACTACTTCTAAGCATGTGGTTAATTTATCGAACGTTATTCTTTGTTTTACTGTTATACTATATATTTATAATGGTACGTGATTTTTTGACACATACAGGGTTTCACTGATTAGCAATCATTCTGTCACCATCTATGCTTTAAATGTTCCAACTATATACTAATTTTTTTGAGGGGTGCTCGACCCCAGGGTTTACAGGCACAGTAGGATTTTTTGTTTTCATACATGAGTTCTTCATCTTGGGCTTCCTATGGACTGCATAGCGAAAATGTCTGGCATACTTCCCATTTAGCTTGTTTCGTAGTGTTTTAAAATGCAGATTGGAAAATTTGGGCCAACAATGTCAGAGACTTCGAGATTTTGACTACAACATGTAACTGCAGGTACAATTTGTTGAGCTTTATCTGCAAAAATTGAAATCTTCAGAAATCTAATGAAGCCAGGATTCTGCAAAAATTGAAGTCTTCAGAAATCGAATGAAGCCAGAATCGATTATTGCTTACCTTGGGATCATATATGAGAATGAAGCCAGAATCGATTATTGCTTACCTTGGGATCATATATGATTTCCTGATTCAACAGGAAGCAGGTGGCATTCGTTCGTACAGTGATTCGTGCGGTCATTCGTTCGTTTAGAACGTCATACATTCGCTGCGCACTATTTACAGTGGACTATCTATCTATGCTATAAGCTTGCTTGCATCTACAAAGAAATTCCTGACCAAGCCTGGCTTTCAATAGGTTCTTGCAATCGAAAATAACATATGGAGACGCCTACCAAGTTTACAGTACAGCGATGGGGCTTTACGACTTTGCCTCTATATATGGCATGGGAAAGGATGCTTGCTTGCTCAGATGGATGCTTGATATCTCGGCCATTGCTGGGGATGGATGCTTGATATCTCGGCCATTGCTGGCTGAAGGAAGTGGTGAGTAAGGACCCCATAATTTAATGAAGCCAGGATTAGTGTTGGGAGGCTGAGGTATAGCATTTGGTGGTAATGACAAGTGGAATATGGCCATGCAAAATGTTTAAACATCTGTGATCATGTGTCACATATGTGTAAAGCTTCGACAACCTCGTATACATAAAGTTCTTTTCTTATTTAGTAAACATAAAATGTTTACAAACTAATGTCACCATTAATTAGTTGAAACCAAAATTCTATATATCAATGGACATTTATGGTAAGTTTCAGGTCTCATATCAGTATTTCTGGGCTCGATATAAGGCCAAATAAGAAATCAAAGTTACGTATGGGTTGAAATAACAGTTGGACAAGCTCATAGGTTCCCAAAAAGACACTTTATACAATATAAATAGAAAACATTGGGTTAAATTAAATTGACTAGCTTTGGTTTATGTGCCGAGACTAATGAAAATTGGAAAAACGATTACAGGAGTCCTTGCAGCCCTGAAGGAGGCAGGGACTAATAAAAGAAAAATCTATATAGAATATTATTGTTCCTTAAGATTAGTGTATCATGAATACCCAAAGGATAAGCAAAGAAAGCATTTATAGATGGTTAAATATAATTTAATTAAAAAAAATAAAAGAAAATCCTTTATACAATATTAATGTTCTTCAAGATTAGTGTATCATGACTGCCCAAAGATGTTACCCTATTCCTTAGCCCTGGTCATTTATGAAGGAAGACCGAGGAATAACAAAGCTTTAACTAAGTCTAATTTATAATTTGTTATTTCATAAGATTTTTTTTAACCAAACCATTCTTACTTTGTTGTTGTTTTTCAATATTCATTTGCTAAATACAATCTCCACTCCCTGCGAGATAGCTTTTCAGTGTCACAAAGTGACCATTTCGAGGAGTCATAGCATGAACACTAAAATCAGTCCACATTTTCGTTGGATAATTAATGACATGACACATAGTGGAAAACACTAGGACGCTTACCACATGTAAAACTAGTGCAGCAGGAGTAAACATGACTTGTATTGAAGTCCAACGATACGTATGTATTACCATGCGTGCACTGTGATAAAGTAGAGATGACAAATGAATGTGAGCCGTGTGTATCATATGCATACATGAATAATTCTTACCATCAATTTGGATGAAAACAAATAAACAAATGTTGGTTCTCGTGGAACAATATATATTATAAAAAAGCTAGAGCTACTTGAAAGTTGGATTGTACTTCAATTTTTGGTATTGGTATTGAATAAGAAATAGATGGATCCTTAAGTATCCAGTTAGACTGCACTTTAGTTATTGAAATTGAATAAGAGATAGATGGCTCCTTAAGAATGTAGACTGTCTAGTTATTGAAATTGAATAAAAAATAGAGGGCTTCTAAGTTTCCAATTCACGCCATATTGTTCGTTATGCCGTAGGATAAGTTAGAACACCTTGCTGTAGAATAGTTTTCTTCACACTCTTTTGCACATTGTAAAGTGTCAGTTTTGAAAGAATTTGGGCATTGCCGCATCATTACACTAATTTTATTGTGTTGTATTTTTTATATAATTATGTTCTTTGGGATTACTAAATGTGAATTTGTTGCAAGTATATTGAGTGAAAGTTAAGAATGTTCAAGTTATAATGTATAATTTTTTTTTTTTTAATTATAATTTAAGAGTGGTAAGTATATTGAGTGAAAGTTAAGAATGTTTAAGTTATAATGTATATATTATTTTTTTTAAATTATAATTTAAGATTAATATTTGAAGTTATTAAATTTTTATAAATGTGTGTTTTTATCAAAATGATAGTTGAATCACATTATTAAACAAGTGTTGCAATACAGTTTAGTTTTTGTTATTTAATTTAGAAATTTAAGCTAGAAATTATGATTTGGGGAAATTTGAAAAATTTTGGGTACAAATTTTATAATCTATATTGTTTAATGCTAAATTAATTGCATCTTATTTTTATCCATTTTTTACATAAAAATTTATCTAAACTATGGTGTAACATAACTAATGGTAAACATATTATATTTATCTTATCTATAAATTATGCAATAAATATGAAAAATACTTATGCACATAATATTATCTGATACAAAAGATACAATATCTTCATATTTGGTCCAGTTAAATGTTTAAAAAATAATTTTTTTAATAATATTAAAAAATAGATTTTTTAATAATATTATAAAATAGATTTTTTTTTTCAAATTTAAACGTTATAAGTTATATTGATTACATTTCACAGTGTAATCCATAATTCCTAAAATTTTGTATTGGTAAAGATTAATAAGAGTCTTAATTATTAAGATGAAAATATGCAGGTGAATAAATATGGGGAATACTTTAACACACACTTTCCCATAACAGATTAGTATTAAAGGGGCAATATTATTACACCTTTATCACATAGAAATAAAAAACCAGGACAACCTTAAGAAGAGCATTCAGCCAACGATAAAGAAGGGCATTTCACTGTCTTAGCAAGCAGCATATGGTCCAATTTTTTTTTTATAAAGTTGTTTATTTTCGCAGTCACAAGTTTTGCAGGACTGTTGGAATCCATGGGCTCCTTAATATTGAAATCCACTGGATAAACCAATACATGATCATCTTAAAACGAATCCAATTTTTGAAGTTAATGGATGTACTGAAAAAATGTTAGGATTATGTTTCTTTGTTAAAAGGAAATCGATTTTTTCAAGTATATGGATGGACTGAAAAGAATGTTAGGATTATGTTTTGTTTACAGCGTTTATCAGTGTTATTGCAGATGTCTGTAATTATTTTTCTGATATATCTACCGTAGCCTGTAATAGAATTTGAAATTAGAGAGTATCTGGTCGATGCATATGAGTAGCAGCTGCGTTTGCTCATAACAGCAGCCGTTGCAGTATTCATCCCTTTCATGGCAGGAACTTCAAGAGAGTCGTTTTGGAACAATCGCTAGATCGTCTGTCAAAGCATTTAATTAGTGCAATATTCATAGAACTAAGAGAAATAAAAACAAAAAATATTCCCAACAACACGAGCATTCTTATCTGACTAAGCATCATCTGTTGCAACACTTAGACTAGTCAATATTCGAGAACTGAAAAAGAAAGAAAAAGAAAATACTGCCCGGCAACTGCGGCATATAAGGGTTTTCTTGACGTGCATATTATTATTTTGATCCTTACAGTTCAGTTTCATAATACTCATCGGATTGACAAAACAAGTTACTTTTCAAACATCACCACTCAATTCATAAACAAATTTACCATTCAACTGTATTTTTCCTGAGTGCAGATTACCGGGCTCCCTGCTTACTATTAAAAAAAAAACGTTTGACTCCAACTATTTTTATTTTGATTGTAAATTTCATAAATATTTCAAATAGTATTCAAGTTTATGATTTTCTTAATTTTTTTTTTTTAAATCCTTTCATCCAAAACTAGTAAGTGGAGAGCATAATTGACAACAAGAAACAACATACCATAACTGATAACACTAGATTTTTGTCAGTGAATCTTTGACATATCATGTTTGTTCTTCGCATATGGCTATCGACTATCTCAAGCAGGCAACCCACTCTTTGATTGTTTTTCTTGGAGTCAAAAGGAATTAGTCAGCATTTGAACAACTAAACATGAATTCCTCAATGGTGGCCTCATCCATTATTCAATTCAAAAATAAATGTTGGCTATTGAGATTACAAAACTGATAATGAAACAAAAAACAATTGCATTAACAAAGCTCCCCTACCCTCACGAAAATGCAGTTGCACATTAACAATGCTCCCTTACCATAGGGAAAACGAAGTTGCATAATCTTAAGTGGTGGCATAGGATTGAGCTTAAAAAATGATTACTTCGTTATGTTCTATTTCTTTTGGGTCATGAAGGTGGAAATAAGACCTTCAAAATATGAACCAATGGAACTATTACAAATTGATTTCTATACAGCTGTATTGGCAAGGGATAATAACAAAGTTTGTATTGACTTAAAACAATATTTGTTATCATAACTACTCTCCAAAATAAGATGAACATTTTGATTATATTGGCAAGGGCTAATAACAAAGTTTGTATTCACTTAAAACAATATTTGTTATCATATCTACTCTCCAAAATAAGATAAACATTTTGATTTTTTTAATTTCTTCTTATCCAATAGAATATAAACAATTATATTAAAAACATATAATTATGACAATATATCTAAAGGTCATGCCAAAAGATACACATGGCCTCTCATTCCTGAATCAAAAGAATATTTACAATGATTTCTCCACATAAAAAATACACTTCGATCAAATTTCATAGTATTCAATATATCAATAACATAAGTAACAATGATATATGAGAAAATTCTATTACGTTTCTAGATGTAGCCTATTAAATACTTTTGGGTTTACCATGTAACTTTTGTTTATCTTAGTGTGCATTATATACGGATAAGTGCACCAAAACCAAAATGTAATTTGTTAGTGCTAGTACACATCCATAACATGTTTTATTTTTTTATTTATTTTTTTATTGACACATATGTTAAATGAAAAATAAATATATTTCAATTCTCACAAAGTGTTTCACACTTTTTAGTGAATGTATCAAATTCATTTACACTAGATGATTTTTTTTATTGAAATGAATTTGAGGGAGGAAAATTAATATTGAGGGAGGGCATGGTAAGAGATAGTTTCATTTCGCCACCCACTAATTTTTTTTTGTTCATAAGTAAAAATTCCTTCACTTTCAGACATACTTTACGATGTTTCCCTCTCTTCCCTTATAGAAAGAACACCATCCTTTCACTTTAGGTACTTCTTATTTCCATTTATCATGTTGATAGTTTCCATTAACTATACATATCGTGTGTTTACTACATTCAACATTGGGACTTTGGTATTTCTCATCCATAAGTTAATTAGGTTAACTTTTTTGAAAAACAAAAATGCTAATTAGGTTAACATTTATTTGTCCTGCTGTAAATTAGGTGCATGCCTCTCTTCATTTCAACCCAACCCATTCCTCATACTTAGTCTATCTTTGAATTGCAACTCCTTTAACAATCATCCACTCTATTGCACCCAACTATATTTTTATTTGGCATGGCATTAGAAGGTTCTATAAACAGCTATTATAATCCTTGGAATGACCAAAAGGAATCCATTACAAAGCTCAAGCAATGCTATTATTGAAGTTTCAATGCCAACAATTTAATAGAAATAGTGATGCAAAATACTACTATCAAGAAAGAAATTTCATAAAGAAAAATTAGGCCCAATATTCATTACATGTAAATGATTAAAACATCGTGTGGATATTATAGAAAATATGGGTAGTTTCTAAACATTTTTTATGCATTGGCTATAGACATTTTCCATTTGCCTAGAGAAGGAAGATAAGAATTAAATGCATAGGAATAGATGATCCCTTTTTGTATATTAAAATAAAATCATCTGGAACTTTATCAAATTTTGGCCCTATGGAATGAAAATCTACAAGACCTGAAATAATATCTATAGAACTACGTGAATAAAATAAATCGAGATAAAATGAAAAGTAATTGTGAGATGAAATAAAATTGAAATCAATCCAGTGTAAGATCATATTTTATGTCTAATTTCAATTCTTCTTATTCCCTGATATTTAACTAATCATCAACCTTGGTATGCTCTTCTTTAATAATTGAACATGAAATATCATCAAGTTCATAGTTCACAGAAAAATATGAAAAACAACTACAAGGATTTTCAAAAAACAAAGAATCCAGACTTGTTTTTGAAGCATAAATAATATGATAGTTTTAAATCTCATTAGCAGACATATGAGAAGATTGTTTATAAATTTCATAATCATTCTTTCCCATTGGTTATGTTGTAGCTCCTAGAGACAACCGCCTAGTTGAGGAGAGGTCAGTGCCTAGGAAATCTTTTTCTCTCATGGAGAAAATCAATACAACTGAAGAGATAAATGTAAAATGGTTTATATTTTGGTTCAATTTACTTTCTCAGAGGCAGATTTAGTATGCACGTAAACAAAATATCACTCCCAAGAATAAATGTTCATATCTAGTGGTCGACACATAAATGATGCAACTTAAATTTGTCGTTGTATTAAAGATGTAAAATATAAATATAAGAGAGGAACATGGTGCAAAGGGTTGGATAAACACATAATCCTAAGAAACAAATCCCAATGGAATCATGAAAATATAGAAGGAATGAAGTGTAGAAATTATGGAGCACATTTTAAGGTTTTGAACTCAATGTCTCATAGGTACTATATGCTATATCATAACACAGGTAAATATTGAGTCTCACGGGTATCATCAGTTGTTACATAACATAAGGAAAATTTTGACTTAAGAGTGAATCCATCAGCTACAATTACACAATTTATGGAGAAGAAAATACGCATATAAATGCCACACCGAGGTAAAACCCATACTACATATCCCAAATGCTTAGAATGACTAGAAAATTTCTTCATTAATATTCAAAATTGAAATACCTGCTACATGCCTAAACTTGTGAAATATGCAAAAAAAATACAACCTATGGAATAGGAAAATGGAAGCAAACTTGGAATCGCATGTGAAAACAAAATTTGGAACCCTTAAACACAGAATTTAGAACCTCTAAAAATAGAATTTGGGAACCTTTACTATTGAGTTCCTCTTCCCTTTTATAAGGAGATATAACTCAAACAATAGTTTAAAAGTATCTCAGCATGCGACATATGTCTAAACAACCATCTATCTGAGCGTGTGACTAGCCTAATTGTCCTAATGATTACATGACAGAATTGATTCTTTTCTTGAAAAGAAAAATTTACGAAAAAATAAAAAAATAGGTGGTGCTATGATTGACACAACAAAATATATCCATGTCGATTCCTTTGATTCTCTTTGGTTTGTCCATGCCTCTACCATTTTATTTCTCCATGATTACATGTCAATTCTCCTTTCGATTTCTCCCTCTAACTACTTAAATTCACCCGTTCTGGAGAAGGTCGCGATTTGGTGTGGTGGAGTGGAGGTGCTCTGTACTAGCTAATGACCAAATGGATTTGATATTTGTTAACCGATTCATCCTCCATACTCTTTGTGTTAGAGTTTAGGAGCTTAATATATCACAACTCTTTAAAAATAAACATTACGAAATCATACCATTATGATTCCCCCAGCTCCATTTTTATTAGTCCATTTTTGTTTATCCACCATAGCACCACAACCTCTGACCACCGGTATAAAACTTTGGTTTTGCATGTAGATTCAGAAGTGTCTTTAGACAATTAACTTTATTGATCATGGAAAATATTACATTGCAAAACTGCAGGAGTTTACAGACGTAAACTCTCATTCTCACACTACTCTCCCATTACACAATGAAATAGGAAACAATCCTATTTATAAGCTCTATGTTCTAACTTAATCTAGTTATGGATCACTTGGAAAATCAACAAGTGTCCATTTACAATAAATGAGTTTCTAACCACTCTACTAACTTCACTCCTAACTTAGAGCCTAGGAAACGACTCTTTTCTAGAGTCCTGATTTTTATTAACAAATTTCTATTTCTAAATATCTCTAATATTTATTAAATATTCTAATTTAATAAATATATTTATCCTAACTTTACATTATTCAATTTATGTTCTTTTGGATTTATAATTGCCTTTATGAAATAGGCTAACCTTCCCCCCTTCAAGGATAAATCCAAAAGAAGAACGAGGAACCATCTTCCAAGTTCTCAAGTTGATGCTGAAAAAACAATCTTCAATCTCAAGAGAACATGAATCAGCTGTATGTCTGATTCATCTCTGAATGTTTCTTGACAACACCATCAGGTGCCAAGTTGCAAAAGGATCCATCTATCCTTTGCATGAAATCAGCATCAAAGCCCACTGGCTGATGATGTCAAAAAAAACTCACTGTTGCTTTTGCTGTCGACTGCCCACTGGCAAATTGGTTGATGCCCACTGGCTGTTGAAGATGCCCACTGACTACTTTTGCTGGTTGTGTCGAGACTTTCAGTCTGACAACCACTGTCAATCTCATTGACATTTTCCCCCCTTTCTCATCTGAAAGAAGAGACACTTCTCTGTAAAATATTCTTGAACTCCCCCCCTTCAGGTGTAGGAGTTTTACACTGTTGTACTCCCCCATTCAACTGCATGAGAGTACCATCATATTTTCAGTGTGGGCTGCACAATGTGTGATCGTATGCGGTTGTAGAACTGAAGCAATATTTTAACTGTGGATGACCATTCCCAAGGGTCGATCCATTCATAATGTATCTTCAATCTCTCTGATTTGTGTTGATTGCGACATTTTTTTGAGGAATGATTGCACTTTCCACAATGGTGACAGGGATGGAGATCAAAACTCTGATCTTCCATATGACCGGTTCTCTGACAATGAGAACATTTCGGTTTGACTTCAACTTCAGGTTGTGGGGAGTTCTCTTTTTCGGTAACTTTGGGTTGCATGCACTGCTGGTTGTCTGCAACTTTCTCTGAATGTGCTAAGGGGATCTGTTCAAGAAATCCCGCACTGACGAACTGAATGGGCTTGGAATAATCAGGAATATGTAAGTTGGCATCATCTTGGACATATCCTAAGCCTTGTAGATTCTTGTTATTTTGAATGTCTTCCCAGGGCCAGATGATGGGCTTGGAAGAAATTGGATCTGGAATAGCTGCGACACTTGAAGCTGTCTGAATGAATGACTTATCATCTGGATGATGCAAAGACTTATCATCTGGATGGTTCAAAGACTTGAAAGTATAATTATTTTCTTGTAATTCAATCCCTTGACGTTGTGAATCGAGCTGAAGAAACTCAATAGTTTCATGTGTTTGTTGGAGATGCCGTGAAAGATCAACAAGAGTGTCTTTGCTGACGTGCACCATGTCGTCATCACTGGAGATGATCAAACTGTGAAGAATGTTTAACAACTGAATATGTTGCGCCATCTGAACTTGTGCACTTGAAATCAGACTCTCTTGTTGTAGATGTCGTACTTTGAACTGTTTCACTTGAATGACAGGCTCGCTTGAATGTGGCATGAATGGCATGTGCGCTTGATTTGTTGCTGATTGCACTTGCTAGAGTTATAAAATTGTCTTGTTGAAACTTTGGAATTCACGCTCGCTTGATGAAGATTACTCTACTTGACTTACTTGATGATTTTATGTTGACTTCAATGAATAGCCACGCTCGCTTGATGTTGATCTTAGATTGTTTTAAATTGTTTGATGATTACTGCAATAAACTTCACTCTGGCTCGCTTGATGTGTTGATTTTTTCACTGAATTGATGCAAATTGCTTGAAATCACGCTCGCTTGGAGATGTAAACTTGTTGCTTGTTTGAAAAACTCATGCACTCAATTGATTTTGTGTAAAAGAAGGCTGTCGAACACTGTCGACAGTGCACCCAAGAAAGCTTACAATGATTCACTTTAAAATAATGAATTCACTTGTCTTCTTAAAAATTCATTAACAATGCTAGATTTAGAAGTGTCTTTTGAGTGTGCAGGTACATGAAATTGATGAAGTGAATTTGCTGTTTGATGTTGATTATGTGTTGAAGTTGTGCAGATGCATGGGTTGATCTTGCAGCTATGTTGTTATAAGTGTTGTGCTTGCTTTATGTATGAAATTATTAATGTGTCACAACTAGACACAGATAAAAAAGAAACAATCATGAAGCCATAAAAAACATGCGCCATCAAACACACATGGTGTACCTAAGATCTCCTTATTCAATTTCGGGCGGATCTAGGACACATCAACACCAAAAATAATTTATATCTTTATTAATCACTGAGTACATCATCTGACAACCCTTTGAAACAACGCGCCTTCAAAGTCTGAATGAATAGTGACACGATCCCTCTCAAAGTAAAACAAATAAAGGCTTTCCCTTATCACTTCAAATATAAAAAGTATGCACCTTATCACTCCAAATACAAATGGAAACTCTCCTGAGCTCTCCAAATTACAAAATACAACTTATCATAAACCCCATTGGTTTCATTTTTCATCTTCCATCAATCTAAATAAATAGGCTCTTTAATACTCAGCAGGACCACATTTAAACTCCAACATTGGCTAAAAGCCCCAAATACTCACCATACTATTTATGGACCCACAATCTATGCATATCCACCCTGTTCTAATTGAAAAGCTTGAACCTTGGCAAATTAATACCAACACATATTGATTTTTTTGCATTCCAACATGAATGAAGTCATTATTTTCAAATTCCAAGTCACATGAAATAACATTGGCCAGCAAATTAACTTACCTTTCCGGAGCACCAAGCTTGTTCACAAGTGTCGAAAGGAGCTTGCGTTCTTGTTCAGGGTTATTCTTAAGAAGATCAAACATTGTCTTCAAGGCTTTGTCTTTTAAGAAAGGTAGTGCATCCTTGGAAGCATCTTCCAATGCAATGACAAAGCGCTCAAACCTACGCTTCAGACAATCTTCCCAATACCAAAATAGAAGAAGTGAATTTGCATCTTTTGTTTCTGATAGAACATGGAGAGATTGCTGGCCAAAATACTTTAGTTTCCTATCTGGCAGCAAACGTTAGTAATGCAAATAGAATCCTTGAATCAATTTTGGCAGCAGCTTCAAAACGCTGGTTCTAATATTTAAACGCTGTTTGAATGTAAAATCGATTTTCTTTGGCATCGACTATTTCATTTCAGCTTGGAATCAAATCAACAAACAATCGATTTCAGGATTTGAGACATGCGGAATGCTGGCTCAGTTCAAAAAAGGTTGGCTCTAACAAGGCTGGCTCGAACAACATGCAGAACGCTGGCTCAGTTCAAACGTGCAGAATGTTGGTTCAGACATTCGTTCGATGCTGGGGTTGTTATCACCACATCCGTTCAACACATTCGCTCAAAATCAATCTTGTAGATTTCAAAACGCTCTTCTTAAAGCCTTTAAAACGCTGGTTCATAATCGATTATTCAAAATCGATTTTGCAGATTTCAGAACTCTCTTCTTAACGCCTTTAAAACGCTGGTTCGAAGCCTTTCAAATGTTGTCAAACATGCTGGAATGAATGTAAAATGTTTGAAGGGGTTTTTGAACGCTGGTTCTTATTGCTGGAGGACGCTGGTTCAAATGCTAGACTCGATTTGGATCAAATGCAAATACCTTTAGGAAAACGCTAGTTCAAATGAAACGCCTTTCAAATGATGTCAAACGCTGGTGTCAAACACGACTTCTGCCACAGGTAAGTGCAGAATACAACGCTTTCAACAGAATCAAGCTTCCAATTAAATTATTTATTTAAACGCTGATCCTTGATTTATTTTACAACCACGAAAGAGATGGATTGATGGTGCATTGGGTAGCGTTCAAAGTGCAGAACACTTCAATTGCAGATTGAAAGTGCAGACTATACCAATTTAAAACACTGTCGATGGTAATAAAAAAACGTTGTTGAATGCTACTGGCTCAATTTAAAACGTTGACAATGAAATTTGATGCCAGAATTCTCAATGCGGGTGATTTGAGCATAAATCGAGAGAATGAAAATGCAGAATCAATTTAAATCAATACCAATTACAGAGTCGATGTTTCAATGCTGCTATTGCAGAATCGATTGTTTCAGAATCGATTGAATGTTTGGAGGGGCAGCGCTTTTTATCCCACAGTTTTACAACAACACTTTGAAATATAACATTGTTTTGAATGATTTGCAGAATCAGAAAGAGAAGAATTGATTTGCATAATCGATTTGAATGTTTTGAAAGGATTTTAAAAACAATTAAAATATACAGCGCAGATCAACTCACCCTTGAACACGTGTTTTCCAACTAAATCTGTAGAGTGCATTCAACTGATAAACTGCTCAATGCGTGTGTTCATTGCTTCATCACTGGACTGGCCCTCTGCACTAAATCACCAGCTCCAGATTACGCGCTCTAAGCATGCAAGCTCTGTTTCACACGCAGCTCGCACTATTTCTTCACATTCACAACACCGGCAAGCTGAGCTTGAGCTCTCTCACTACCGTGGCTACGATACCACATGTAGATTCAGAGTGTCTTTAGACACATAACTTTATGATGATCATGGAAAATATTACATTGCAAAGCCGCCAGTGAGTTCAGCGTACGTAAGTTCTCATTCTCACTACATCTCCCATTACACGATAGAATAGGAAACAATCCTATTTATGAGCGTCTATGTTCTAACAATCTAGTTATGTGATCACTTGGAAAATCAACAAGTGTCCTTTTACAATAAATGAGTTTCTAACCACTCTACTAACTTCAATTCCCTAACTTAGAGCCTGTAGAGCGACACTTTTCTAGAGTCCTAATTTTTATTAACATATCTCTATTTCTAACATATCTCTAATATTTATTAAAATATCGAATTTAATAAATATATTTATCCTAACTTTTTCACATTATTCAATTTATGTTCTTTTGGATTTATAAATGCCTTTTATGAAATAGGCTAACGTTCCTCCTTTAGGGATAAATCCAAAAAGAAGAACGAGGAACGATCTTCCAAGTTCTCAAGTTGATGTCGAGAAAAATCTTCAATCTCAGAAAGAACATGAATCGAGGTGTATGTCCCATTCATCTACGAATGTTTCTCGACAACACCATCGAGGTGCCAAGTTGCAAAAGGATCCATCTATCCTTTGCATGAAATCGACATCAAAGCCCACTAGTCGATGATGTCAAAAACAACTCACTATTGCTTTTTGTTGTCGAGCATTTCCCACTTGTAAATTTAAGCTGATGCCCAACGGCGTTGAGGATTCCCATGGCTGCTTTTTCTTTGGTTGTGTAGAGACTTTCGGTAGGAAAACCATCGTCAATCTCATTGACATTTTCCCCTTTGTCATCCGAAAGGAGAGACACTTCTCTGCCAAAGTATTCTTTGAACTCTCCTTCGGGTGTAGTGAGTTTTTACATTCGTTGTACCTCCTCATTCAAGCTGCATGAGAGTACCATCATCTTTCAGCGTGGGCTACAGCAATGTGTGATCAGATATGCGGTTGTAGAAACCTAGCAATCTTTTAACATGGATGACCATTCCCAAGGGTCGATCCATTCATAATGTATCTTCAATCTCTCCCGATTTGTAGTTGATTGCGACATTTTTTTGAGGAATGATTGCACTCGCCACAATGGTAGACAGATGGAGATCAAAACATCGATCTTCCATATGACCAGCTTCCTACGACAATGAGAACATTTTGGTTTGACTTCAACTTGCGTGCTTTGAGAATTCCCTTTTTTCTGGTAATCTTCTGGGCTGCATGCTATCACGTTAGTCTGCAACTTTCTCCGGAATGTGCTAAGGGGATGTTATTCAAGAAATCCACATTTGTCTAATCGAATGGAGCTAGATAATTTGAATATGTAAGTTGGCGTCATCTTGGACATATCCTAAGCTCTTGTTGATTCTTGTTATTTTGAATGTCTTCCTAGGGCCGTGATGATGGGCATGGAAGAACATCGTATATGCGAACAATTTGCTGACACTTTGAAATTTGCCTGAATGAATGACTTAGTCATCCGGATGGTGCAAAGACTTATCATCACGGATGGTTCAAAAGAAGACTTGAAAGTAATAATTATTTTCTTGTAATTCAATCCTTTTGAAGTTGTGACTCGAGCTAAAGAAACTCAATAGTTTCATGTATTGTTGGAGATGTAGTGAAAGATCGGCAAAGAGTGTCTTTCTGTTTGACGTGCACCATGTCGTCATCAACGGAGATGATCAAAGCGTCGTGAAGAATGTTTAACAACTGAATATGTGCGCCATCCGATCCAGTAACTTGAAATCCGACTCTCTTGTTGTAGATGTCGTACTTTTAATCTTTTTCGCTGAATGACGAAGTCAGCTTGAATGTGGCATGAATGGCACACACACTTGATTTGTTGCTTGATTGCACTTGCTAGAGTTGTACAAATTGTCTTCTACGAAACTTTGGAATTCACACAGCTCCGTTTGATGATGATTTCTTTACTTGACTTACTTGATGATTTTATGCTGACTTCAATGAATAGCCACACTCGCTTGATGTTGATCTTAGATTGTTTTAACTTGTTTGATGATTACTGCAATAAAATTCACTCTGGCTCGCTTGATGTGTTGATTTTTTCACTAAATTGATGCAAATTGCTTGAAATCACGCTCGCTTAGAGATGTAAACTTGTTGCTTGTTTTAAAAACTCATGCACTCAATTGATTTTGTGTAAAATAAGGGTGTCGAACACTACTCTGACAGGGCAGCACTTCCAAGAAAAGCTTACAATGATTCACATAAAATAATAAGATTCACTTGTCTTCTTAAAAACTCATTAACAATGCTGAAGATTTAGAAGTAGTCTTTTGAGTGTGCAGTACATGATCTTGATGAAGTGAATTTGCTTGTTTGATGTTGATTATGTGTTGAAGTTGTGCGGATGCATGGAGTCGATCTTGTAGCATATAGTTAGTAAGTGTTGATCTTGCTTTATGTATGAAATATTAATGTGTGACAACTAGACACATATCAAAAAGCAAACAATCATGAAGCCATAAAAAACATCAAAGGCCATCAAACACACATGGTGTACCTAGGATCCCCTTATTCAATTTTCGAATGGGATCTAGGACACATCAACACCAAAAATAATTTATATCTTTATTAATAACCAAATTACATCATCTAACAACCCTTTGAAACAACGCGCCTTCAAACTACGAATGAATAGTGACATGATCCCTCTCAAAGTAAAACAAATAAAGGCTATTTCCCTCATCACTCCAAATTTACAAAGTATGCACCTTATCACTCCAAATACAAATGGAAACTCTCCTGAGCTCTCCAAATGTCACAAAATACAACTTGTCAGTAAACCCATTGGTTTCATTTTTCATCTTCCATCAATCTGAAATAAATAGGCTCTTTAATACCTCAAGTAGGGACCACATTTAAACTCCAACATTGGCTCAAAGCCCGCAAATACTCACCATACCATTTAGTGGACCCTATAGGATCTCTGCATATCCAGCCCCTATTCTAATTGAAATGTTTGAACCTTGGCAAATTAATACCAATACATATTTATTTTTTTCGCATTCCAACATGAATGTGAAGTCATTATTTTCAAAATGCCAAGTCACATGAAAATAACATTGGCCAGCAAATTAACTTACCTTTCCGTAGCGACCAAGCTTGTTCACAGTGTTGTTTAAAGGAGCTTGTATTCTTGTTTGAGTTATTCTTAGAAGAAGATCAAACATTGTCTTCAAGCGCTTTGTCTTTTAGAAAGTGTAGTAGTATCTTTGGGAAGCATCTTCTAATGCAATGACAAAGCACTCAAACCTCACTGCTTTCGTATAATCTTCCCAATACCAAAGCAAATAGAAGAAGTGAATTTAGCATCCTTTATTATATAGAACATGGAGAGATTGTGGCCACAAATACTTTTAGCGTTTCTATTCCGTGACAAATTTTAGTAATGCAAATAGAATCCTTGAATCAATTTTCTTGCGCAAGAATCAAAACGCTAGTTCTAATATTTAAACGTTGTTTGAATGTAAATCGATTTTCTTGGCATCGATTATTTTGCATTTTCAGACTTTGAAATCAAATCAACAAACAATCGATTATGACGCTATGAACACATGAGAGCAGCTGCTTCAGTTCAATAAAGGTTGTCGAACAAGGCGCAGCTCGGCACGTAAAGCTCGAACAACACGCAACGCATGTATTGCTCGAGTTCAAACATGCGAATCGTCGTTTGATGATCTATTCGAAACAATGCAGGGTCATTATCACACATCCATTCAACATCGTTCGCTCAAAATCAATCTTCATGATTTCGAACGTTCTTCTTGTAAAGCCTTTTAAAATGTCTGGTTCATATCCGATTATTCAAAATCGTATTTTGCTAAGATTTTCAGAACTCTCTTTAACGCTCTTTAAAGCAGTTTGTGCAAGCCTTTCAAACGCGACGTCAAACATCGGAATGAATGATAAAATGTTTGAAGGTGTTAGAACGCTAGTTCTTATTGTCGGGAGAATCGACTGGTTGAGATGCTAGACTCGATTTGGATCAAATGCAAATACCTTAGAAAATGCTAGTTCAAATGGAAATGCCTTTCCAAAATGATGTCAAACAAGTGTCAAACACGACTTTACCGCACATGTGGAGTACGGGAATACAACGCTCAATGGTAATCAAGCTTTCAATTAAATGATTGGTTATTTAAAATCGATTTATCCTTGATTTGATTTTACAAATCCATTTAAAGAGATGGATTGATGGTGCATTGAGGTAGCGTTCAAAGTGTAGAACACTTCAATTGCGAGTTGACAGTGTTGCATCTATACCAATCTAAACACACTGTCGTGGAAATAAAAAATCTTATTGAATGCTAACGCTCACTTTAAAACGCTTGACAATGAAATTTGATGCTAGAATGCTCAACGCAGGTGATTTGAGCATAAATCGAAAGAATGAACGAATGCCAGTAATCGATTTAAATCGTATACCAATTCTGTAGTCGAAATGTTTCAATCGTCGCATACAGTAATCGATTGTTTGAGTAACTCATTGAATGTTTGGAGGGTAGCACTTGTTTTTCCCAACTGCTTTACAACAACACTTTGAAATATAACGTTGTTTTGACATGATTTCGTAATCAGAAGAGAAGAATTGATTTGCGGGAATCGATTTGAATGTTTTTTGAAAGGATTTTAAAAACAATTAGATATACGAGCGCAGTATCAACTCACTTTCTTGAACACGTAGCTTTTCCAACTAATATCGTAGAGATGTATTCAGCCATAAACTGCTTTCAATCGCGTATGTTCATCGCTTCATCACTTTAGATGACCCTTCAATACTAAATCACCGTACTATAGTATAAGCACTCTAAGTATGCAAGCTGTTTGTTTCACACGCAACGGCTCGCACTATTTCTTCACATTCACTAACACAAGTACTGAGTTGCGAGCTCTCACTACCATGGTCTCGATACCACATGTAGATTCAAAAGTGTCTTTAGACACATAACTTTATTGATCATGCGAAGAGATTACATTGCAAACTGGCAGTGGAGTTTACGAGACGCAAACTCTCATTCTCACACTACTCTCCCATTACACAATGAAAGTAGTGAAAACAATCCTACTTTATAAGCTCTATGTTCTAACTTAATCTAGTATGGATCACTTGGAAAATCAACAAGTGTCCATTTACGATAAATGAGGTCTCTAACTCACTTTCTACTAACTTCACTCCTAACTTAGAGCTTATGAAACCACTCTTTTTCTAGAGTCCTAATTTTTATTAACAAATTTCTATTTCTAAATATCTCTAATATTTATTAAATATTCTAATTTAATAAATATATTTATCCTAACTTTACATTATTCAATTTATGTTCTTTTGGATTTATAATTTCCTTAATGAAATAGGCTAACATTTCAATATCAGAGTTTTCCTCCTCCTAACTCTATTTTAAATAAACATTACGAAACTACAAATTTCCGATGTCTTTAGGTCCTCTTCTCTTATCCCTCTTATTGACTTGTGGGTTGGCGTTTGGGTGGTAAATCCTTCAGGATCCTATCGGGGATCTATCTCTTAGTGCTATCTGCTCTCGTCCTTGGTTCTTCGGATTTCCCCAACCAAATTCCAACAACGCATCAGATCTCCTCTCCTCGGAAGTTATTCACATTCAAATTAAAATAAAGTTACAATGTACCGATGTTCTGAAATTATCCATAGCACTTAGGTGCTTAGCCCTTGTCTGTTCCCTTTCTTCTTAGGGTCCTCATGACCAAGTTCCAATTGCATCAGAGCTCCACCATTTGATCGGAACTTTGATTTAAAAACAATTGGGCAAGAGTTACGAAAACTCTAACCTATGAAATTCGACCTCCGAGGTGACGCCATGTTGATGCCATCATCTCCACATGGCGCTTCCTCGATGTTGATACGTATCACGTGGATTCCCCCCATTATTCCACCCAAAATTCCGAAACAAACTTCCATGTGTCCACCGTACGACCATGTCATGTTGGTGTCATATGCAATGTATGATTCTCGGGGCGAATCACCTGATGCCATGTGTATTCTTGGAGGAGAGAGGAAGGTTCCTTGGGGTCCTTTGGTTTTGTAGATATTTCCTTTATATTTCCTCTTATCTGCAAATCTGGCACTTTCAAAGGAATTTCATTTATTTATAACTTACGAAACTTTGATCCCCGAAGTTTCAAAATGGCCAGCCTTCTAAAATTCGGGTTCTGATATCACTGAGGTTCTAATATTATCTTTGTGTCTCCTTCTAATATTGGCTCCCAATGTGCGGAGACTTATCCGATATTGATGTCCTGATGGTCGGCATTCTCCCTTTTGATTTCGGCCTATGATTTCCATTTGTCCCTTTTGATTTTGGCCTTCGAATTTTGAGTTCTCCCTTTGATAGTAAACAAATACTGTATCATTCCTCTATACCGGGGATGAAAATTAGACCATTTTACAAAAATACCAAATGGTATGAAAGAGAAAAACAATGGCTCTAATTTGTGACAATGTATTGCAATAAATGCATTGAGAACCTGGATATTAGTAGCCTTCACCATTAGGCATGGAGTCATTTTATTCAGGTGTATAGAAAGAAAAAAAAGAAACCATAAGAACTTAAAACATCACTAATATGTACAATGGCTCATCGTTATATACAATGGGTTAATATGGACCTTTTAGTGTTGAAAATATAACTTGAGAAAATTCCCACTCATAGGTAGTTCAAGCTCTTCACCTTCCAATTTTTCCAGTAAGAAGGTGTTGTTTCCTTTTGCTTCAGATATTTCGAAAGGTCCAAACCACAAAGGATCAAAATTTAAATTTTTTCCTTTGTCCTCTCTCCTAACATCCCATTTTATTAACAAATCTCTTGGTTGTAAGGATATTTCCCTTGCCTTTTTGTTGAAAAGAGACTTCATCTTTTCCTGATATTTAAGGGTGGAAATGTGAAGTTGGGTTACACTTTTGTGAGAATCGGGGGTGGAAATTTTTTTCGGCAATAGTTCGGCCAAAATTTTGATAAAGTTCAGCTAAACTATTAGATAGCTTGGCCTAACTTTATGAGAAAGTTCAGTAGAAATCGTTTTTCCGTTTAGATTGACGGCACACTAACGGCGTGGGCAAATAGAGTTTTCACTGGAGATGGGAAAACTGGCAAGAAAAGTTCGGCTAAACTTTTACTCTTAAAATAGTTCAGCTTAACTATTTCTATAGAACATATAGCTCTATAAAGTTCATTGTTTTCCATCAAGACTTTCTTTGCTTTGTTTCTTTGTGTGTTTTCTATGTTTCTTCACTCTGTTTTGTCGCGCGTTTTGGTCTTTCTTCTCTATTCATTGAATTTTTGTGGTGGTGCTACTAGTCTGGCGCTACTTCCACTATGTTGGTGATTAGCTGCGGTGACGTCAAGCGAACCACCATGTATGAATTCTTTCTGTTGTTGATTCTCCACCTGTGCATGGAAGTTTAGATCGAGAGTTCAAAATGTAATTTGTTTGGCTTTATTTGGCTCATATATGTTTTATGTATTACAAAGTAAGTAAAATTAAATGTTTTAGCTATGGAACATTGTCTCTCGGTTGTATAACTATTTTTGTGTTTTTGATGAATAAGTCATATCGTCTTCCAAAGTAATGACAGATGGTCTTTCCCTTGATTTGTGCCACACGTACGTCATCGATGCAGGTAGTTTGAGATCATCCTCGATCTTTGCCTAGATTCGACCAACGAGATAACAAAAACATCCCTAGAAATGTCGATTGAGCGATACAACAAGTGTGAAAAAATTCTTGCTGTTCCCTGTGGATCCATTAATTTCATCCACTCTATGCTGCAGTTCTTAGTGTGTTATGACATCGCACTAAGAGTAGTTGGAGAGCAACTAAATTTTCCTCCCAGTCGAGAGCTCTTGATTATTATTGCACCTAGGATGTGGCGCTGACATGGTCAATAGCCCATATATCCCAGTCCACATTGTCATGGGTTCCCCTTTCCATACACAACAAAATATGGATTCTCATTAACAGTGCCCACCATAAGTTCATTGTCGTAGCCTCGGTCATCAATAATCTATCGTAACTAGAAATCGCTAGATCAACGACTCTTCACGTACCTGGTAATACCACTTTAGAGGCGGATGTGTGCATCCATTCGATCGTTGTCGCTACCGCACTTCTCTAGAGGCTAGGCTCAATGGGAGCAACACGAGGAGAGGTGAAGCTTGCCTCTTCCCCGAGTTTTCAGTTTGGTCATCGATATGACACGTCTCGAATATAACCAATTTTATTATCGAACAACTCGGGATTCTCCACCTATGCATGAAAGTTTACCACTCTATTAAGCTTATGTCGTTACTGAGCCTTCTCTCGATTCTCAACGGCTGGAATGTGCAACTTTAGTATTATGTAATCACTCACTGGTGTCTGATAGACTCCCATATCTAAACGACCATAATTATTCTTTAAATTTTCATTACCTTTTTGTTGTAAGCGTGTATGTATGAATTTTTAGTAGTATGATATGCATTCAGTTGTTACGGTTTATGTAGTTCTTATGTGATCCATACTTTCATCCTCTCTAGCTAATTCGTTCCAGCTGCCATGGAATTTTACCACCCATTTGTTAAGCTTATGCCGTTACGAGCCTTCTCGTCGATTCCCTCAACGCTGAATGTGAAACCTTTAATACTATTTTTGTAATCGACTTCATAGTATGGATAGATTATATAGCTAAAGCACGATCATAATTAG
Organism: Pinus albicaulis; assembly: GCA_034641835.2. Classification (NCBI taxonomy): domain Eukaryota; kingdom Viridiplantae; phylum Streptophyta; class Pinopsida; order Pinales; family Pinaceae; genus Pinus; species Pinus albicaulis. The sequence continues at coordinate 352,480,667 of CM076577.1, forward strand.
GCATATGAGGTGAAGAGTGAACTTTGTTTTTACAATAAGAATGATTGAACTAGAATGATCTCTATACTGCATGTATAGACCATACATATTGTCTTTCGGGATGTATTTACGTATGAGGCGAATTTGATTTTTTATATTAGATAAATTCCGTTATGGGTATATCAAGAGGATTTTGTATATGAACTATTATCAATATATGAAACATGGTTTTTTATCCTTTGAAAAAAGAGTTGATAATCATTCGCAAATTCACATATGTTCAAAGTGGTAGTCACTATTTCACTTCCAATATTATGTTGCTTTACCTTGATGAAACAGGTGGAACTCCACTCGAGGCCTCTCATCTGTTTACTCTTTTCTACATCATTTGTCAAAGGCCGTTATATGTTATATGGCCTATTATGTATAGTTATTAGACTACATATCTTCATATAGAACTTGAAAATAGCATTATTGAAATGTGAACTTACAAATAGTATTTTGGAAATGTGGATCTCATGACTCTTCATGATTAATGCTTCTAGAAACCAAACATAATAATGTATTAGGACATGCTCCTTTTAACTTCAAAATAGTATGGATCAAAATGTGGATCTCATGACTCTTCACGATTAATGCTTCTAGAAAACCAAAACATAATTTAATGTATTAGGACTATAATTTTAATGTATTAGGACATGCTCCTGTAGGCTTGGTGGAATTACTAGAACTTGCAAATAGCATGATGTGAAAATGTGAACTTGCAAATAGTATTTTGAAATGTGATCTCATGACTCTTCATGATTAATGATGCATCTAGAAACCAAAATAATTTAATGTATTAGGACATGCTCCTTTAGGCTTGGTGAAATTACCTTTGCTTTTTATTTCTCTCACACACACATATATATGAAGAGATGATCCCATTATTCATAGACTCACATGTCATTTTATAAATACAAGATTTATCATAATGTACAATGATTCATTCCATATTATTCATAGATAAAATTTCATTTAAATACGAAGATTTATCATAATGTACTAATGATTCATTCCATATTATTCATAGATCAGAATGTCATTTAAATACAAGATTTATAATAATGTACAATGATTCGGATTCCATATTCATTTTAGATCTCAAGAGGATTCATTTAAATACAAGATTTATCATAATGCTACAGCTGATTCATTCCATATTATTCATAGATCAAATGTCATGTTTTAAATACAAGATTTATAATAATGTACAATGATTCATTCCATATTCATTTATTCGTATTATTCATAGATCAAATGTCATTTAAATAAAAGCTTTATATAATAATGTACAATGATCCATTCCATATTCATTTTTAGGATTCATTCCATATTCATTTTTAGATTCGGGAGGAGCTTTTTGAGAATGTTATGATAATGCCAATAAAGAATAGAGCTAGACCTCATCTTCAACATCTATTAATTAGCATCATGAAAATTTATAATACCACCGTGTACATTTGAGAATACTTTATTTACATGTTTATATAAAATTATATATGTACATGTATGTTACTTCTTTGTTTTCCATAAATTTTTTCTATTAAAAATGAACCCTTTTAAAATGATGAACCTAGTTAATGCTTCTTCTTCATGAAGTAGAATAGCTACTGATCTTTGAAACTTTGAATTTGATGATGTGTCCTTTGTTATCTTTTCTTGACTACAAATTATTGAAACAATCATATGCTTCTTGTTACTCTTTTTATTCCTTCCTTGTATTGTATTCTCCCCCTTATATATTGTGTACTCTCCCACATAGATATAATTTGTTATCTTTCTTGACTACTTTGTTATCTTTCTTGACTACTTCAAATTATTCACACAATCATATGTTTCTTGTTACTCTTTTTATTCCTTCCTTGTAGCGTATTCTCCCCCTTATATATTGTGTACTCTCCCACATAGATATTGCACTCAATTTTGATGGTCTTTTGTTATCTTTTTCTGAAACTAGTTTCAAATTATAAAATTATTGACACAATCATATAGATATTGCACTCAATTTTGATGGTCCTTTGTTATCTTTCTTTACTTTAAACTATTTACACTTCGATCATATAGATATTGCATATAGATATTTTAGCTCAATTTTGATGGTCCCTTTGTTATCTTTCTAGAATACTTCAAATTATTGACACAATCATATGCTTTTTGTTACTCTTTTATTCCTTCCTTGTATCTATTCTCCCCTTAGATATTGTGTACTCTCCACATAAATATTGTACTCAATTTCATAGGCTCTGTATTTAGGAAATCAATATATTTTATTCTTCCCCTTAGATATTATGCATTCTCCCATATGATATTGCACTCAATTTTCATAGACTCTTCTTTTCAAGTCATATAGTGACCATAATTTACAGAACTATCACTAATTTGTTTTCTCACATGTTAAATGGTTCTCTAACAAGATAATTTACAATAAATATTCTTAATTTAGTTTCTCACATATTCAAATGCTTCTCTAACAAACCTTTGTAGGGTATGTATTCCATCTTCACTATTTTCCTCAAAGACTTGTTGTGTGAGGAAGTGTACTTTATGATGATATGTAAATAGTGATTGAGAGGAAATAGAATACTTTATTTTTGAAATTATTACTACACTTCTATTGAAAACACTTTAATAGATATGTAGATTTGCCTTAATATCTATAGAGCCCATTTCATCCAGCACGACTACAAAAGAAATTTACTTAATATTTCCTGTGTAGAGCCCATTTCATCCAAAACACTCATAAATAAGTAACTACCATATAGTATTCCACTTCTACTCTAGATAGAGAAAATAACAACTCTTCTCTTTTCTGTAACCATTAAACCAAAGACTCTTCTAAGTAAAGAAGATTATACATTGTCCACTTAGTACTTTTTTACAAGCCTAGTTGATCTCTATATGTTGTTAATGTAAATTTCTACTAGTAAATTTGATGTAAATTTGTTAATGTAATTTAACTTTAAGTTCTATAAATTTTTCAATGTAAATTTCTTGACTTCTACAAGTTCCATAGGCGTAGTCTCATAAAGGGCGTGTAGACTCTAGATCTCATCTTTGTTAGAAAGGTGACATATCTAGTAAATGCCCCTATAGATAAATCTCTTGGAATTAATCTAAATAGAAGTTCTTCATTTTAATATCCATAAAAACACAACCACTTTACAGATCGCATCATGTACATATGTCATTTCTCCCACAAACCAAAGGCTTCATTTCCCATTAATTTTAGATGTGAATTCTAGACCATAAACTTTTTCCAAGTCAAACTTTAAGATAAACCATACATAGCTCATTTTACCTCATGAGTCTTAAAGTGTCATTTCTCCCCATGTCATATATATTTTTTATTGAAATATTTTTTCGAGGATAAGAAAACCATTAAATATGGTTAAAAAATGGAAATTATGCATAGAAGTTTCTTGCTATCCCAATCCAGGGGAAATCAGTCGATTACATATGTGCTTTCTAATATTACGCATTAGCAAAGTCGTCCAAAGGAAAAATGAATATCACCGGAAGAGACAAAAACAATGAGGCATATTATATTGGATTGATAGAAGGCTTAGAAGCATCGATGGAGTATGGATAAAATGGAATTGTAATTTTTCACCAATTTCGAACTTGTGTGCATCTTAGATGAATGGTGTGTGCCAAGTTAAGACAGGAGGCTAAAAAGAATCACAAAGCATGGAATATACAAACAATATTGTTAGCCAATTTCAATTTTTTTAGTAGGTAAGGCATTGATCAAATGTGAATAAGATGTTCTGACTTGATCTATTGCATGGGAAATTCCAGTTGCAGATTCATCTATCAAAGATGTGAATTAGAATTATATAGAGAAATTCGAATGCAATACTTCATCTCGCAAAGATGAATTGGCTTTGAGATGCTCTTCTTCAAAATTCAATATTCATCTCTCAAAGATGAATTAGTGTTGAGAACATGCTCCTCAAAATTTATTGATGGACATTGTAACATATCTCGATATGTGCGTATTTGTGTACTTAGTAAATGTGTCTTTTTTAATTTCCATGCTTTTTTCAATTATATACCAATTGTGCTCCCACCACACCATGTAAAGCTACAACTTGGTGAACTTCATATTTGCAACAAGTGGTGAACTTCTACATTTTATATAAATTAAAATCGCGAGGACTTCAACAATTTTTTGTTTAAATGTGAGTTCGTGTTAAATGCTTGTTTACCTTTATTTTTAATGACCGTAGTGTTTTTTCAATTTTATACTAGTTCTGCTCTCACCATGTATCGAAATTTGGTGAACTTATCATTTATATATATATATATATATATATATATATATATATATATATATATATATATATATATATATATATATATATATATTTTGCTTAAATTGAGTTTCACACATCAATTAGTGCTTTGAAAGTTGTGTTCTACATAATTTGCATTGTATACTAAATTACATTAATTTTCAAAATTTGATTTTACGTAAACGCCCACCAATAGATATATATATATCATGGAGGATGAACAACGAAGATCAACAGAATCCCATATGGGGGATTAGGGATCGGGGGATGTTCATGGTATTTAAATATAATTTTAAATCTCCATACATGTGTGTACATATGGGATTGTTTTTTTATTAATTTTGTGAGTTGAATTAGTTGTTAATAAGTTTCATTTTTTATTTTTTAGGAGCTAAGAGGAGAAGGTTCTCTACCCCATCCATGGAGCATGCCCATGGTTCCACCCACCATCATGGCATGGTTCACGTAATTGAATCTATGAATATGTACATGTATTTATAAGTGTACACATGAATGTATTTTTTTCAATTGATTATAAATTCATATTTGTTTTTGACACTTCTATAGATGCGGAGAGGTTGCAGTGGTTCAAATCCCCTTTCAGAGGGCCATCGATTAGTGGTAGCAAGTTGCGTGAAGGTGGTGATATTTATTCCTTTCGAAGGCAAATCAACGGCTTGTGGTGTTGGTTCTTAACGGGTGGGTCATTCGTGGGTCTAGTTATCAAGGGGTGCATTACTGGTCTCAACAGTACGAGGTGGAGAAGATGCTACTATGACCAACGTATAAGTTGAAGCATCAATTTTCAATATTTTTTCATTGAATTTGTACAATTTGTGTTTTACATTTGTGTTTTTCTAATATAAATTTATATATATATATTGATGCGAGCGAAAATGTTCTAAATATTGGTCAAAATAGTATTACGAGACTGAATCTCACATTCAAGAAGAAGGTTGTACACCCACCACAAACTTTTCCGTTTCTTTAAATTTCAGTGATATACCATGGAAGCAGACGATGTGCACAATGCACCTTACAAAGGTGTCAAAAACTTCATGCAAAATCTGAAAGAGATCTTTCGTGGCTTTTGACTCTACCTACTAAGGAGGTCCCATACCAAGCCTCTGAAATAGTTACACATTCATCTGGGCAGAAAATTGTAAATGTGTGAAAAAATCTTGGACCAACAAACTCATACATTTATATGAGTAGAGAAAGAGAAAGGTAATAAGAATTTGGTCTCGATGAAATGGGAGGATGTAAAAGGAACGCACACACATATGGTGAATTCAATGTTTTAATTTTCATGATAGGGACAAAAGAGAAAATGTTATAGGTGAACATTTCACAGCACCCAGAGGATATGGCTAAGCTATTTGTATGACAGGCAACTTGTGGCTCTTATGATGCTCCCATGGAATGAAGAGTGTTCTTGTTTATTTTTATGCACAATTGTTTTATGCAAGATTTTTTTAATACGAAACCCAACTACAATGACCTTCAAATCGTACTTTTTGGTCCGAAAGGTACGCGTTGTATGTCCTGTATGAGCACTAAGCAAGATGTGGAGTTTCCTGCATTACACAGTCACATATTGGTGAGTCGAGCATATCGGGTCGAAACCTACTACGGTCGAGAGATGTGATGCGACTTATCAAATAGAGTCGATACAAGGGATGTCTCATAATCGACATATCGTTTACAACAAGAGTTGGGTGGAGTCGATGTTTGTTTAAATCGTAAAAAGAGCACGTGAAAATTCACGTGCCAATCTTTGTGTATTGTATAGATGAAGCAGATCTGAAAACATAAATGTTGAAGATCTCTAATATATCGCAAAGAATTTTACGTAGTGGTTTCAAGACCCTACTCTTCATGAGGGATGAGGGCACGAGAAGCTGTATGTGTTAATGCACTAATTAGGGTTCAATTATTTTAACATGTATACATGTGTACAATTTGTAATAAATAAATGTGTATGTACATGTATACATTTATTTTTATGTACATTAATCTAACAAAAATGTATCATTATATGTTAAAACACCATTCACAGTTGTCATGCATGATGCGTGATGAAAATGTTAATATCACGTTCGGGACCTTTGGTTCAAACAATATGATATGGTCCCACCATAAAGATATGTTGGCAAATGTTAGTGTTTTTAAAGTGATATTTTTAAAATAATGAATGTGTGCACACATGTGCATATGTATGTATATATAATGATAAATTTTTTTAATAGATTCCGATTTCGTCCAATGTTTTTGGGATGGCGGTACCTTCTTCTTCCTTGGGAGATGTACCTTCTACTTCCTTAGGAGATGTGCCACATCCACACCAAGTATGGAAAATGTTTTACTTTTAAAATTTATGTTTAAGTTATATATATATATATATTCCACCTCAAAAACTTCCATTAAAAATTGAGATATATATATCTATGTCTTGAGTTATTTTAAATTTTTTGAATTTTAGGTTCTTGGAGATTTTCATTTGGAGCCTCTCTTAGGAGATGTCCCAAATTCACCTATAGAAGTATTCAATTTTTCACTTTTATATATATGTTTTTTTTTTTTTAATTTAGTTATAATTTATAAATTGTTGTATATATATATATATATATATATATTAATTTAGTTATAATTTATAAATTGTTGTTTATTTAATAAATTGAGATCTTGATCTTGAGTTATTTTATACTTTTAAAATTTTGAATTTTAGGTTCCTATAGAAGATTTCTTTAATCCATGGACTCTAACAGTACGAGATAGGAACATCCACCACCATTTCAACCATTTGAACAAGTTGTCTAACTTTTTTTTGTAATGTTATTAAAAATAAGTTTATATATGTACACATGCATTTTCATTTGAAAAATTTTAATATATATATATATATATATATATATATATATATATAACTGTACATGTGTATTGTACAGTTTTACTGATTCTGAGATGTTCCCATGAACTTGTAAGCGGGTGAACCAATGAGAGGGAAACTCATGAGGTATTGCATGATTTTTCTTTTTTATATTTTGTTTTTTACATATGAAATTCTATATATATTCTCACTCATTTTTTAAAACATCATATTTTAATGAAATCAAGTACATGTGCATTTTGTACGAGTTTTCCCATGCTTCGTATACATAGCGTGGTTGACGACTCACTTTGATGTGAAAGATCTACATCCCATATCCTATTTGATGGACATGATTTGTATATTTGATTTCAAAGAGTACATAGTCTTAAATTTTAAATTTTATAGTGATATGTCATCTAGATGCACTATCATATATATATATATATATAACTTGATACCATGTTTGATACTTGTGAGATCTACAATTTTTGGACATATTTTTATTACAGTTGTTAATATAATTTGTTTTGTTCCAAAAGTTAAGTTTTGGATGCGTTTTAGTACTTTTGCATAGTGGAATGTAGTAATGTTGTTAAATATAATTTGTTTAGTTTTTTAAACATTTATGTTTTTGGATAATTTTAACTACTAGTAATGTTAGTACATCTATAAATTAATGTTTTTGCTTCCAACTAGCATTTGGCATGTTATGTAATGATGTGTTAGGTAATTTGTTTTGTTTTTCTTTTGAACTACATTTTGAATGTTATGTAATAATGTGTTATAATTTGTTTTGTTTTTAAATTTAAGTGTTGGATGCTTGAAGTACATTTTGGCATGTGAAGCTAACGTGTTGTGATCTATAATTTTTGTTAAATTAAAAGTTAAGTTTTGATGGTTTCAATCTACATTTGGCATGTGATATAATCGTTAAATGATTTTGGATAGTTAGAACTATAATTGGCATGGTATGTGATAGTAATGTTAAAGTATGAATCGATATAATTGCAAAAAAATTTAAACCAAGTTTTTGGATGGTTTCAATCTCATATTTGGCATGTCGATATTTAATGTTAAATGTTAAATGTTTTTATTGGATAGTCGTATAATCTACAATTGGCATGGTAATGTGAAGTAATATGTGGATGTGAAAGCAATGTTGTGATCTATAATTTTGGATGGTTTCAATCTCACATTTGGCATGTGATATAATGTTAAATGTGTTTATTGGATAGTTGAACTATAATTGGCATGGTATGTGAAGTAATGTTGCACAACATATAATCAAAAAAGTTTTTAAAACTCAAGTTTTTGGATGATTTCAATCTACATTTGCTTATATGCGATATAATATTAAATGTTTTTAGTTGATAGTTGAACTACAATTGGATGGCATGTAAATTGAATGTTATGATATAATCAAAAAGTTTTTAAAACCCTGCGTTTTGGATGGTTTAAGCACATTAATCTATGTGAGATTAATGTTGTGATATAATCAAAAAGTTTTTAAAAAATAAGTTTTTGGATACTATTTTTAATCTACTATTTAATGCAAATCCCTTTAATTTTGATTTAATGTTAAATTTTTTAAATGTAAATCTAACATTTAATTTTGATTTAATGTTAAAATGTTTTAAATATTTTGATATAATGTTAAAATGTTTTGATCTTAAGTTTTTGATGGTTTCAATCTACATTTGGCCCTAGGGAAGACTCCCAATCGTAGACATTGGATATGTTGCAGAAGGGAGGTGGGGTGTGTAGGGGTGATGGGGTAAGGAGTGTTGGCTCTTGCCCACCTCTCTTCAATCCATGACACGAGAAGCCACCACTCCTCTGGCCAAGCAATGTCGTACAATTTCACTTCACTATGGCGCTATGGTTAGACCTCAAATTACGAGCGGTGATTTGTCTTTTTTCAGAGAGAGCCACGGATGAAGGTGCCTGCGGTTCTAGGAAGCGGCTGAAGAAAGTCCACCATCCCCAACCCATCAGCCCCCAAGACAACAGGGAAGCCGAGTAGCTCTTCCAGTCAAATACAAGTCAACTAGCTCAATGATGGGGCATGAAACATGGCTACTTGCCTTGTGGAGAAAAAGCTCTAAAGACAGCACTGTCCCTCTTCCACGGAGAGCTCCTGCCCAGCCGTAAGGAGTAGATGATGATCCTGAGGAATACATTTGTCCAATTGTGGAGAATAATCCTCCTACACACATCGATAGATAGCCTGATGTTAGGTCCTCTTTAGCTTTTTTGAATTTTTGTCATGTTTTTCAATCACTGTGCTTCTGAACACTCTATGTCTGCTGGTTTCCCGATATTAGGCAGCATATTCTGGGCTGGTTTCTCGGTAATGGCCAGCCCCTTTTCTGATTTTTTTGATTCAGACCCCCTTTTTAGGTCCCCTGTTGTAAGTTTTGGATGGTTTCAATCTAAATTTGGCCTATGGAAGACTCCCATGTGAAGTATTGTTTTGACTTAATCAAAAAGAGTAAAGAAGTAGTTATATGTAAATCTCTTTAATTTTGATTTAATGTTAAATTTTAAATGTTTTGATATAATGTTAAATGTTTTGATCTAAAAATGAGACATGTATTCAGTTTGTGTATGTATCCAGTATGTGCAACATTTTTTATCAATGCACATAGAAAAACTAGTTCTAGTTAATTGCATTCTAGAACATATATATATATATATATATATCCAATACATGTAACATTTTTCATCAATGCAGATGTATAGAAAAGCTACTTTCAGTTGATACTAGAGCACGTGCATGTACCAATACAATTTGTACATGTGAAAACACTTGCACAAATAACATAAGCAACTCGATTTTTAGTTGAGTACTACAAGTTCTAAAACATATTTAATCCACAGAGAATAAATTGTTGGGAAGTTCAATCAAAAAAATTCCAATGGAATGCCATCTTCAATAATCCATTCATGATCGGATTTTGACATTTTCCATTTCTTAATTTTCATTTTTTTTTTATTGAACCTCTATCAACTTTATGTGTGCTACACGTGTTAGGAATCTATAATTAGCAAGATTGGAAAATTCCAATCATATAAACAACATTATTTCAACCACTTTGGGATTCTAGGATCTAGCCCTCCTAAATTTGGAGAGATATCTCTCCAATAAGTGCAAAGATGGATTTTTCTTTGAAGTTTGGGGTAATGATATTAGGCTAGTTATGAAGCTCTAGGGTTTGTTTTTTTTTTGGATCGTTGAGCATGATTACTGTTTGAGGGAAAATCCTAAATGGAAAGAGTTTCAAAGGTGAGAAGTTGCAAGCAATGAGAGTAAGCTTTGGCCAAAAAGATAGATAATTGCAGGTTTTAGTTCATTGGGCTATGGAGTCATAATAGGGTTTAATTGGAATAGCAAGAGGCAAGAGTAGTCCATGGGGCAAGTCATCTATGTCTAAGGATCTCTTTGAAGTTTGATTTATGGAATGAAATGGTACAATAAGAAGGAGAATTAAACAGATGAGGAACAAAGAGTAGCCCAGGCTCTAGTAAGTACTTCTAAACTAGCCAGCCTTTGACATAGACTCAAGAAAAACATAAAATTAAACTAGGATTTGGTAAGTAATTTTAAACTAGCCAACCTTTGATACACTTTCAATAGAAAACATTTTAAAACAAAGGGAAACTTGAAGGCAACTGTTGGAGTAGAAACTAGCGGTCCGAGCTCACCAAAAATCCTCTCCTAGCTCTGCTTTACTTGGTTAATTTCAATACAAACACAAAGATAACACAGAATGGCCTAAGATCTAGTAAGTACTTCTAAACTATCCAGCTTTTAACATATTCCAAGGGAAACATTCAGACTGTCTTTGGGGATAAAACTAGGACCAGGGCACACCATATCTTCCATAGTTCATCTCTACTTAACTAATACTAAACATAACATTCAAGAATAATATACAGCTAAGGAAATAAGACGAGGGAACGCTAGCATTCCTATGCTTAAGTTGAATTAAATCATTCCCAAATAACACAGATTGGAAGAAAACATTCAGATAAAGATTTTCAGTCAGAGAAGGTTATTAATATACAGTAGGTCCTAACTCTATGCATGTTGTTCTTTATAAGAGAAGATGAAAAAAATGAAAACATAAACAAAATAACAAGTTACAATGAGAAAAACATCACCGTCAACATAGACCAGGATCCCATAAATCAGCTTGTATTGATGCTCCAAACCAGTTACAGCTTTAAGTCCAATGTTTTAGTTTAGCAATCATCTACTCGTCTCAACCTAACTTATCTATCACAAGTAGAGCTCCAAGGGCCAATGAACACTATTTACAATCAGAAGTTTAAGCTCAAATTTATTTCAAAGTTCTGCAACCAACAATTTCTCGTCTTCTACAGAAGTATTTATAGAAGAATGAGGAGGTGAGATCTGAAAAATATCTCTCAGGACAATTAATACAGATTAATGACTTCTCGGCTTTTGAGGGGATCGATGGAGAAGTTTATAGGTGTGTTACTGTATTAATTGATTTACATTTATGAATTAAGTTCGGTGGGAGCTTTTGTTGACTTTTGAGGCTCTGTGTCATGTTGGAGTAACTCTGCAGATATTTTTCACATTAAGTTCCTTGCGGAAGTAACTCTTTGGCTACGTTAAGGCAAATATATGATTTTGATCAATAACTTCGGCCTCTGTTTGAATGCTCTGAGGCACAGGTGGCTTTGTGGTAGATGAGAGGAATCAATTGCCTCAGATGTGGTGGTGGATTCCTTTCTGTCTGATAAACACTAATGATTTTATTTAAATGCGTTTTAATTTGGAGGATTAGGCTTTTAATAATAAATCTTAGCCGTAATCCCCAAATTTGTCTTCGATCTTTTGTTCTGCTATAATTTGTCTTCAAAATTAATACTCTTTTAATTGTGATTAAAATCACAGTGTCTTGTTGATGTGCAGGCTGCACAGGGCTCTCAAGGCATCAATGCCCATGAAGCACTGACGAAACGTGGATCTTGAACCCCGCAAATGGTTTTATTTTGATAAATCAAGGGCGCGAGAATCATCATTCCCAGCCCTTGGCCTTTTCTTTCAATATAATGGAAAACCTTTAATCCTACAAAACACACAAAATATCAAAAAATCTTGCGTTGTGGGTTTAACTGCTGCAGAGGATGTGGGGAGGAGCGTAGCCATTGGATGGCATCATCCAATGGTGGATATTAGTCAAGAGAAGGTAAAAAGGAGAGCGGGGGGAAGAATAAGACGAAATGATCTTGGACTGTCCGATCTGGACACGTGGAGAGTCCAGTTCCAATCGGAGGATCACAATCGGTGGAGGAATCATGTCAATGCGCTTGGCAAGAAAATTGCGATGTGATTGAGCGATGACCGTTGATCTGAGGATCAGATCAATGGTGGGGAATGAATCAGTGGGTTTTGAAGCGGAGGTAAAACTTGTGATCGGAGGGAATGAGGACCGTTGGATCACAGAAGGCGGAGAGGAGATCAAGGGTGGAAAACCAATCGAGGATTGACAATCAAGGGTGGCAAATAAACATTTTAAAATGCGCCTGATGAAACTTGCGATGTGATTGAGAACAAGCCGTTTGATTGGCTTATGATCAACGACGGGGATCACTTTTAAAGCGAACCATCAGAAACCCTTTAGAACATAGGAAAACCCAAGATTTAAATATAAACGAAGGTTTTATAGTATGGGCGAGATGTATATATATATATGAAAGGGTTAGGCACCCGATTGCGGGGCTGGAGGTCTATGGGAAATGATAGGCCCGATTCTTATGTATGAAAAGGGCCTATCGCATCAGAACTTCGGAGTAAGGCTTTTCAATCAACCCATTTTTATTCTTCCGATGCGATTGCGCTTCGGGTCTTTTTTATCTAACCATTTTTCATTTAAAAATCGTTGTATGGGCGCGTTAGACCAAACTTTGGATAAGTGGGTTTTTTGTATTAAAAAAAGGAAAGAGACCATCGGGAAAGAATAATTTCAATGATTTAGCACCTGATGGCGGGCCCATGGGTTACATGGAAAAATAATATGATCGGGGTTTATAAACACGGGGTTTAATCGCATCGGAGATTTTGTAATGGAAAAAAGACTTGTGCACTTGGAATTTTGCAATGCGATAAGCGTTGTGAGGGGTTTAGCACCTGGTTCTAGGGTGTGGGCATGTGGGGAAAGTGGTTTATGATTTTGGCCCAAGGGGGCTTAAGCCCTTAGTAGTAAAAACTTGTTTTCTATGAATTTTTTCAGAGTTTTCAATGGATTTGGGGGTTTCGGTATCGTTTAAAAATAAGTTTTAAACTATGTAAAGAGTACTTTCATGAATGGGAGAAGGGAAATCACGAAAAATAGAGGAATTTTATGGAGAAAAAGGGGAGCAAATGAAGGTTAGTTTTGAGTGGAGGATGGGGGGAAACTGATGATTTTGCAGCAATTTCTTCTTACGCAATCAGCAGAATTTCTGAGTATAAAATGGGAACAACAGTGAAGATTTTGGACAGAGGCATGAGGCCTTCAAGAGTCTTCAAGAGCCAACACTTTTTAGCAATAAAATTTGTTCCTTGAAGGCTCAAAAAGGTTTTTAGCCACCTTTTGCTATAACAAATTTTATAGGTGGCTAACAGTGGCTCCACTTGGGGATGGTGCCTTCCTGAAGCCATCAAGAACTTCAGAGTTTCATTCTCTAGGAGGCTGACCTGTGCCACAGTTATTGTGTTCTCTGGGAGGCTAACCTATGCCTCATCCATTGGGCTTCCCTTCCTTTGTTGTGATGATCTTGCTCTGAAAACATATTAGCAGCCATAAAAACAATGGATATTTCATCTACAAGCTTTCTACCTACCCAATCCTACTAATCTAACATTTTTTCTTCATCAGAGTGCACTTGGATTAGCAAACTCTTTCACAACATTTTATTCTTTTTGAAAGCATAAAACTAATCTAATTCTACTCCTTATTTCTCCCTGAACTCAAATTAAACTGTTGAGTTCAGATGGTTCTCTACCTATTCTACCATCTGCTGGGATTAAACTATCCAACAGATTTTTATTCTATAAATTCTAAAAAATAAATTTAAAAACAGTCAAGTCAAGATTAAGCTGTTTGACTTGCTGTGATCTATGGAATAAAAACAAGCTGCACATAGATCTTATTTTGCAGAATTTTAAACAAAAAATGGAAGGCTTAAGATATGAAAGTTTCAAGCACTTCCTTCACCTTTTTACAACTCTGTTTTTTCTTTTGTTTGAGCTGTTCTTTCTCTACTAACTAGTTCAGATTTTAAGCTGATTAGAACCAGATTTTTACATCTTTTGACTCAGAATTTGAAACAGATTTGAGTCATTCTCTTTGGAAACCTAGGTTCGTATTTTGAGCATGTTTGAACCTTTAATCTCTATCCTAAACTATCTACTGATAAGCCAAGATTAAACATTTTGGCGAATCGAATTCACTATCCTATCAGCAGTAAATTTAAAAGCTAATTAGTCAAGATTAGGTTGTTTGACTAACTAGAAGTGTGTTTTCAGGAGTGGCATTTAAGCTTGCACACTTTCAGAATTTGTTTCTCTTTTTTGGTATGGGCCTATACCTTTCCTGTTTTCACAATCTGCCCTCTTTTCTTTCTTTCTTTTGTTTTTGTATTTTGATTTTTCTAACTTCGAATGCAATGGTGGATGAAATATTTATAATGGAAAAAAGATAAAAAGGCTTCAAAACATATCATGGATCAAGAGAAGTAATGTTTAAGCATCCTGCCATTGACAGGACCTCCAAACAATTCTTCTCTATTCAATTCTTGTAAGAAATAGGCATTGTTACCAGCAGATAAATGAATAGAGTAAGGGCCAAGCCATAAGTTGTCAAATTTTCCATGATTTCCCTTTTCTTCCCTCCTTGAGTACCACTTTAAAACTTTGTCCCCAATCTTGAAATTGCTGGCCTTTGTTCTTCTGTCAAAAAGCTTTTTAATGTTGATCTGCTTCTATAATGCTTTGCTATAAACCTCCTCTCTGGTTTGCTGAAGATGAATTGTTTGATTTATTCTTGTGATCATGTCATTTTCTTCAGTTTGCAACTCTTGAATCAACTTCATAACTGGCACACCAAGGCTGGTAGGAAAGATTCCATCAGTACCATACACAAGCTGAAAAGGTTACATGCCAATAGATTTCTTCAAAGTCAATCTGTCAGCCCAAAGTGCA
Organism: Pinus albicaulis; assembly: GCA_034641835.2. Taxonomy (NCBI): domain Eukaryota; kingdom Viridiplantae; phylum Streptophyta; class Pinopsida; order Pinales; family Pinaceae; genus Pinus; species Pinus albicaulis. The sequence continues at coordinate 352,496,073 of CM076577.1, forward strand.
TGAACAAGCTTTGTGTGCCAAGACTTCTTGTTATCCTCCAACAGTTTTTTGGTTATGTTCACTAAACTTTTGTTTTTGGATTATTCAAGTCCATTACCTTGAGGGTAATGGCTGTGGAATGCCCAATGTTATCTGATATCTGTGACAGAATTCAACCATCTTCTTTGATCCAAATGCTGTTGCATTATTAGTGATGATCTTGGTAGGACAGCTAAATCTGGAGAGAATGTTAGTCTCCATGAATTTTATAATAACAGAATCATTGGCCTGTCTACAAGGTATGGCTTCTATCCACTTAGTGAAATAGTCTGTGGCAGTGAGAATCCATCTGTGCTGAGTAGAATATGGTGGATGGATTTCACCTATGAATTCAAGTCCCCACTGTTGAAATGGAGCTTCAACAGTGATTGGATGCAGAGGTAGGGGTAAAAGTTTTCTTTTGCCTTCAAAAAGTTGACATTTATGACAGGCAGTGATCATTTTGTGTATATTAGGAAAAAGAGTAGGCCAATAGAAACCAACCCTCAAAATTTTGTTGGCTGTTGTCTTCCAGTATAAATGACCTCCACACTCTCCTTCATGGAAATCATGCTTAACCTTCTCTGCATCGAACTCAGGCAAACATTTAAGCAATAGACCACTTGAATTTTTCCAATAAAGACATTTATCAATAATGCAATAGTTTACAGCTTTTAACTTTAGGAATCTTGCCTTTGTCTTTGTCAAACCAGGAGGTGTATTTAAATTAAGGAAAACATAAATAATATCAACATACCAACGAGAATTCATAAAATGATCTTCAACAATAGGAGTTGAGAATCCTTCTTGGTCATCCAAAGAATCAAACATATTAATATCAAGAACTTCAAAATTAGATTCAGCCATTAATCTAGCTAGACCCTGGCCTTTGATGAGTTTAGTGGGTTTTATCTCTAAATCATATTCAAGGATAACAACAATCCACTTACCTCTCTTACCATCTGGGTCCTGTGTTAGAATTTATTTAACAACTGAATTTGGGACAAAGGCAATGATGTGTGAGTGAAGGATGTATAGCCTGAATTTTTTCAACGCTTTAACCAAAGAAAAATCTTGCTTTTCCATAGTGTTATACTTCAAAGGGGCATCACTCAATGCCTTGCTAAAGAATGCAATAGGTTTCTCTTGTCCTTGTGGATTTTCTGTAAAAGGACAACAACTATGGTATGTTCTGATGCAAATGAAAAAATATAAAAATATTTTGAAAAATCAGGACTTATTAAAACTGATGTCTTGGTTAACGCTTGTTTCACCAGTTCAAAGGACTTATTTGCTTCCAAGGTCCATTTTACCCCTTTCTCCTTTAACATGTTTGTGATATTCCTAAGGAGCTCAGCCAAGTTGGGGATGAACCTTCTCAAAAAGTTGATCTTTCCAATGAAAGATTGCAACTCCTTGATGTTTCGAGGATGAGACATTTGCAATATGGCCTCAACCCTCTCTGGATATATCTTAATACCCTCTTCTGAAATGATGTGCTCAATAAGTTTACCTTCTTGTAGACAAAATAGTGTCTTCTTAGGGTTTAAAGATATCCCAAACTTTCTGCATTTCTCGAACACTTTTCTTAAATGTTCTAAGTTCTCTTCATCTGTTTTTTAAAACACAGTGACATCATCAAGGTATATAATGATGAAGTAGCAAAGGCCGTTACATTTTCTCGAAAAAACTTTCATCATTGAAAAGGATATACGAATCCAAGCTTGTGTTTACAGAGTAAAGGGGAGAGTTCTGTGGTTTGTCTTGACTTGTAACTGTGTATTGCATATGAGACTCCCTGTAAAGTCTTCTAGTCTGATTGAAAATAGGGCTAGTTGCATAGGTCATGCCCATTTGCATAGTCCCTCGTAAATTAGCCCCCAAGACCTTGATAACAACATTCCATATTTGTGGGGAACATCAGCCACAACAATATCCATTACTAAGCATTTTTCTAGAATTTGGGCTAAGTTAACACAGAGGTCTTTGATTAATCCTAAACATTTTACTCTACTTGAGTCAAAGGAGTACATATCTTTATAAGGTCTAGTGATTTCTAGACCAAGGCTCTCCATCACAGCTTTGAGCATTAAATTATGAGAAGCCCCGGAATCACGCATAGTGTTGTGCAAAATTGTTTCATGAACATTTAAACTCACGTAAAAGGGAGGAACGGGTCCCTCTTGATACATACCTTCAACCTTTGGACCGAAAATAAGCTTAGGCTGGTCATCATTAAGATTGATTGTATCCTCGTTCTCTTCAATGTTTAAAGCCTTCAAAATTTGGGTCCTATATACATGTTGGGCAGCTAAATATGTCAGGGGGAAAGAGATCTTGATATTTGAAATTTCTTGCTCCAGGTTTAAAGGGATTTGACTCTTTAAAGCACTTGTCTCAGCCTTATTAACTGCCATTGTGTCAGCAACATGTGCTTGTTGATTTGTTCTATTTACATTTGACAAAATTGTTTTGACAGGATTACCAGCTGAAGTGTTAGTACTACTAAGGTCTGCACTCTTCATTGTAACGTTTTAAGTGCCTTCCTCTCTACCTTTATCAGAATTAACAGAAACTGTTTTATCCTTTTGTTTGACAACTTTAGGCTTGGTTGCAATTCTTTTTTGTGAACATTTGTTAGAGGTTTTGACTTGTTTTGCTTCTAAGGTCATATTCTCTTTGAGACTCTATGATGACATTTTCCATGTCTTGATAATAATTTTCATCATCATCTCTTTTGTCATCATAAGGTGTGTATAGACCTTGTCTTCTATCATAATGAACCTCAAAGTCATCATTATCTACTCCCAGCATGTTGATATCTTCTACCTCTGTTTGCTCATATATTTCCTCAACCTCACTCACATAGTTTTGATGAAAGGTAGAAGTGATCTGTTGATCATCTTCCCGAGGTCTGTTTGGAGGTTGGTTCCTTCTAAAATTCTGATTCTGGTTATGGTTTCTATTTTGAGGAGCATTTTGATTTTGGCTTGCTTGTACTCTCTTAATTATGCTCATCTCTTTCATCATGTCTTCCATCATTCTCTCCATCTTTGAGTTGGAAGTAGAGGGTGAAGATTCCTCTTTGAAGGACACTCTCTTCTCATTTTTCGTTCTTTCTCTTTTCTCCATCAAGTTGACTTCCACAGCAAGAGCACATTTTTGCATCTCTTAAAGAGTTACAGGATCTCTCTCTCTCAGCTGATAAGCCATCTCGAGGTCAAATCCTTCAGGAAACTTGTTTAAAGACGATCCTTGTGGAGGTTTTAGTTCTGGGGAAAGTGTATTATACACACTATTAAATCTAGTGCAATAAGCTTGCACACTTTCCCCAATGTTTCTATGGAGGTTCTTGTAGTCAGAAAGCACTTGGAGAGGGTTTTTATTTACTTCCCATTTGTTTAAGAATGTTTGATGGAAGGCTTGGAGATCATTGATACTATGGGGGGTTAAGCCTTTGAACCATTTTCTTACTTCTCCCCCTAACCTCTGAGCAAATAATCTAAGCTTGAGAGAATCATCATCAATTTCATTACTGTCAAAGTAGTCGTTCATCTTATCCACATGTTGTGATGCAGTTGTAACATTACTAGCATCATATAATGGAATTTTGGACTGATATTCCTGTGGGAGATTGACTAATGGTAAGGAAGGACTAAGGGAGCATATCATGCTGCCATGATATGTGGTGTAGGTGGATTCACAAGGGGTGGATTAACAAAAGGGAAAGTGGGCTGAAGTGGAGTGGTTTGAATAGTAGATGAATGATGAAGGGACGTGGATGGAACATTAGTAGATTGTTGAGCTAATCTTGGATGAGAGACACCTAAATTGTGAAGGAAATGCAAATCAGGAGGTTTTGTTTCTCTACTACCAAGATTTTCACTTGTCTCCGGGGATGAAAGTGAAGACTCAAAGTCTAGCTGGATTATATCATAAAATGACCTAGTTCTAAATGGATTTACTAAGTCAGCTTGTGGTTGTTGTAGAGCTGTAATATTTTTAGGAACTGAATTAGCTCTCAAGGGTGATCTGAAAACAGTTGATAATTTAATCTTAGGAGACTTCCTAAGGATACTTTGGTGTTATCAACTATCTCATGAGGATCTGGGTCAGGATGGGATCTAGTATGAATCTTTCTAGGAGCCACTATGCTATGTTTTTCAGACCCAAATAAACAAGAAAATTTCAACCAGGTATGACAATCTTTAAAATGTTAACTAGTCTGTTTTACACAAATTTTAATGCTACAGTCCTCTAACTGAGTTTTAATGATATTATAATGATAAGGGTTCTTCCCAGTGGAGTCTTAAGGTCTGTTGAGGATTTTGGAGTCGCCAAGTGGAAGTTTTTATCTCTTTTGGAGGTAAAAGGTTTTATGGTCCACCGCCATGTTTATTTGATACCAATCTGAAATATTTTTTGGGTGTTTTCTGAGTTATTTTTTTGTTGTGTGGTTTCTAATAATGTCCTGACTTTGTTTCAAAACTTAGCTACGGTCACGAGACAAAGAAATTCTACTCTCATGGCTAAGCCAGCTGATTTTTCAAGGTTAGATAAAGACTTATGAGAATCCTAGGGTTTTCCTAGTTTGTCACTGATTCAAACAAGTTTTATCATGATTACCATTCCTTGGTAGTGCTTGAAAAGGCTGCTTTTTACTCAAAAGGTTTTATGAAGCTCTTAAGGGAAGTCTTCCCCAGTGGAGTCGCCAGAAATTTTGGGTGCTGGTGGCTCAGCTAGTTAATATAGAAAATGTTCTTGAACCAAATCCCTGATATCCTATGGTTACCCTCAAATGAAAATTTTTCTGGGTTTTGATCCCTAGCCGAGTCGCCAGAAATGTTGGGAATATGTAATTAGAAATATTTCCAAAGTCCAATCACAGAAACAACATTATTTCAACCACTTTGGGATTCTAGGATCTAGCCCTCCTGAATCCGAAGAGGGATCTCTCCAATAAGTGCAAAGATGGATTTTTATTTGAATTTTAGGGTAATGATATTAGGCTAGTCATGAAGGCCTAGGGTTTTTTTTGCTTTTGGATGGTTGAGAATGATTACTGTTTGAGGGAAAATCCTAAATGGAAAGAGTTTCAAAGGTGATAAGTTGCAAGCAATGAGTGTAAGCTTCGGCCAAAAAGATAGATAATTGCAGGTTTTAGTCCATTGGGATATGGAGTCATAATAGGTTTTAATTGGAACAACAAGAGGCAAGAGTGGTCCATGGGGCAAGTCATATATGTCTAAGGATCTCTTTGAAGTTTGAATTATGGAATGAAATGGTACAATAAGAAGGAGAATTAAACAGATGAGGAACAAAGAGCAGCCGAGGATCTGTTAAGTACTTCTATACTAGCCAGCCTTTGACATAGACTCAAGAAAGACATAAAATTAAACTAGGATCTGGTAAGTAGTTTTAAACTAGCCAGCCTTTCATACACTTTCAATAGAAAACATTTTAAAACAAAGGGAAACTTGAAGGCAACTTTTGGAGTAGAAACTAGCGGGCCGGGCTCACCACAAATCCTCTCCTAGCTCTAATTTACTTGGTTACTTTCAAGACAAACACAAAGATAACATAGAATGGCCTAAGATCTGGTAAGTACTTCTAAACTAGCTAGCTTTTAACGCATTCCAAGGGAAACATTCAAACAGTTTTTGGGGATAAAACTAGGACTAGGGCACACCATATATTCCATAGTTCATCTCTAATTAACTAATACCGAACATAAAATTCAATAATAATATTTAGCTAAGGAAATAAGATGAGGGAATGCTAGAATTCCTATGCTTAAGCTAAACTAAATCATTCCCAAATAACACAGATTGGAAGAAAACATTCAGATAAAGATTTTCAGTCAGAGAAGGTTACTGATATACAGTAGGTCCTAACTCTATGCATGCTGTTCTTTATAAGAGAAGATGAAAACAGTGAAAAAATAAACAAAATAACAAGTTACAATGAGAAAAACATCACCGTCAACATAGATCAGGATCCCATAAATCAGCTTGTATTGATGCTCCAAACTAGTTACAGCTTTAAGTCCAATGCTTTAGTTTAGCAATCATCTACTCGTCTCAGCCTAACTTATCTATCACAAGTAGAGCTCCAAGGGCCAGTGAACACTATTTACAATTAGAAGTTTAATCTCAATTGTATTTCAAAGTTCTGCAACCAACAATTTCTCGTCTTCTACAGAAGTATTTATAGAAGAATGAGGAGTTCAGATCTGAAAAATATCTCTCAGGACAATTAATACAGATTATTGACTTCTCAGACTTTGAGGGGCTCGATGGAGAATTTTACAGGTTTGTTACTGTATTAATTGATTTACATTTATGAATTAAGTTCGGTGGGAGCTTTTGTTGACTTTTGAGGCTCTGTGTCATGTTGGAGTAACTCTACAGATATTTTTCGCATTAACTTCCTTACAGAAGTAACTCTTTGGCTACGTTGAGGAAAATATATGATTTTGATCAATAACTTCAGCCTCTGTTTTAATGCTTTGAGGCACAGGTGGCTTTGTGGTAGCTGAGAGGAATCAATTTGCCTTAGATGTGGCGGTGGGGGCCTTTTTGTCTGATAAGCACTTATGATTTTCTTTAATTGCATTGTAATTTGGAGGATTAGGCTTTTGATAATCAATCTTAGTCAAAATCCCCAAATCTGTCTTCGATCTTCTGTTCTGCTGTGCTCTATCTTCAAAACTGATACTCTTTTAATTGTGATTAAAATCACAGTGTCTTGTTGATGTGCAGGCCGCACAGGGCTCTCAAGGCATCAATGCCCATGAAGCACTGACTAAACGTGGATCTTGAACCCCGCAAATGGTTTTATTTTGATAAATCAAGGGCGTGAGAATTGTCATTCCTAGCCCTCAGCCTTTTCTTTCAATATAATCGAAAACCTTTAATCCTGCAAAACACACAAAATATCAAAAAATCCTGTGTTGTGAGTTTAATTGCTACAGAGGATGTGGGGAGGAGCGTAGCCGTTGGATGGCATCATCCAATGGTGGATATCAGTCAAGAGAAGGTAAAAAGGAGAGCAGGGGGAAGAATAAGACGGAATGATCTTGGACCGTCCGATTTGGACACGTGGACGGTCCAGATCCAATCGGAGGATCGCAGTCGGCGGAGGAATCATGTCAATGCGCTCAGCAAGAAACTTGCGATGTGATTGAGCGATGACCGTTGATCTAAGGATCGGATCAATGGTGGCGAATGAATCGACGGGTTTTGAAGCGGAGGTAAAACTTGTGATCGGAGGGAATGAGGACTGTTGGATCATGGAAGGCGAAGAAGAGATCAAGGGTGGACAAGCAATCGGGGATCAGCAATCCAGGGTGGAAACTAAACTTTTTAAAATGCGTCTGATGAAACTTGCGATGCGATTGAGCACGGGTCGTTTGATCGTCTTATGATCAACGGCGGGGATCGCTTTTAAAGCGAACCAGCGGAAAACCTTTAGAACATAGGAAAACCCAAGATTTAAATATAAACGAAGGTTTTATAGTATGGGTGAGATGTATATATATATGAAAGGGTTAGGCGCCCGACTGCGAGGCTAGGGCTCTATGGGAAACGATAGGCCCGGGTCTTATGTATGAAAAGGGCCTATCGCATCGGAACTTCAGAGTAAGGCTTTTCAATCAACCCATTTTTATTCTTCTGATATGATTGCGCTTCGGGTCTTTTTGATCTAACCATTTTTCATTTAAAAATCGTTGTATGGGCGTGTTAGACCAAACTTTGGATAAGTGGGTTTTTTGTATTAACAAAGGAAAGAGACCATCGGGAAAGAATAATTTCAATGATTTAGCACCCGATGGTAGGCCCACGGGTTACATGGAAAAATAATATGATCGGGGTTTATAAACATGGGGTTTAATTGCATCGAAGTTTTTGTAATGGAAAAAAGACTTGCGCACTTGGAATTTTGTGATGCAATAAGCGCTGTGAGGGGTTTAGCACCTAGTTCTAGGGTGTGGGCATGTGGGGGAAGTGGTTTATGATTTTGGCCAAAGGGGGCTTAAGCCCTTAGTAGTAAAAACTTGTTTTCTATAAAAAATTTCAGAGTTTTGAATGGATTTGGGGGTTTCGGTATAGTTTAAAAATAAGTTTTAAACTATGTAAAGAGGACTTTCATGAATGGGAGAAGGGAAATCACGAAAAATAGAGGAATTTTATGGAGAAAAAGGGGAGCAAATGAAGGTTAGTTTTGACTAGAGGAGGGGAGAGAAATGATGATTTTGCAGCAGTTTCTTCTTATGCAATCAACAGAATTTCTGAGTATAAAATGGGAACAACAGTGACAATTTTGGACAGAGGCATGAGGCCTTCGAGAGTCTTCAAGATCCAACACTTTTTAGCAATAAAATTTTCTCCTTGAAGGCTCAAAAAGGTTTTTAGCCACCTTTTGCTATAACAAATTTTATAGGTGGCTAACAACATGCACTAAGTGACTATATTGACAACTTATGAAATCAGGTTCATAGTCTTCAAAGTAAACAAAATCCCCACTTTGATTAGTTTTTCTAAAAAAATAACCTTTCAGTATAATAGATCCGCTTTCGTATTGAAATCTGTGATCATTATAGTTTTCTAATAATTTCATTTTTTTCTTTGTGCAACGCATCAAATAATAATTCACATTTTCATCATTTTCAATAGGTGCAATTACAACAAAAAAATCTCCTGCACAATAAAAAAAAATTAACAAAATTATACATATTTAAATTTATTTCTAGATCTTTAAATCATTAGAAAGAAATTCAAATGTTACCTTCTCTAACAAGATCAGAAACTCGATCACCATTGGATGATATTGTAGTTTCCTCTTATTGCATTTCTTAAAACATTGCAACAGACATTTTTCCCTTTGTATTTAGCTCTGTATGTTTCCAATCATTTACATACATATTGTTTTCACAAACATCATTGGATTTTGTGTTTTCTATGCAAACATGACAAAAACAAGAATATTTTTTTTTATCCGATGTAAACACATTTATGGACGAATTTGTTTTAATTGAATGCAATTTTCGAGTCCCTTTTATTGTTTCAACGTCATTTCCAATTGATCTATCTACGTCTTCGGTCCCAATATGCCAGAAAAACCTTTATATGGAAAATTCAAAGAAGAATGTAAATATGATATCAAAATACAATCAAAGATAATCATTGCATGATAAAATTAGATTTCTAATAAAAATTAAATTGAATGCACCTTCACACTTCCCTTGATGGGTTAGTCTCATGGCTTAGAGCAGTGATGCACCATTGAACAACTTATTTCGCGTCCACAAGTTGACTTGTAGATGGGTTCATTTGATATCTTCGAAGTGCTTGTTTTATGCATGCCCCGACACCATCATGTTCTCCTTTTCCATGGCCAGTCTCAAAGAAATTCCAACAATGTTTAATGGATTTTTTCTTATGAAGACAACACAACCAAAAAAATGATCGTGCAGATTTGAATTGACCTGCACATCCGTCTGACCATATCCAATGTTCATTGAATGTTATTCCACGATTTTTCAAGGAATCATAAATTTTTCCAAAACAATGTTGTACAAAATATGTATCATGTGTATGATCGTCACTAATATAAAAGTGATATTCTTTAGTGATATGTGGATTTTCACTTGTGCTTTCTATATGATCGACATTTTCTTCAGCATGTCTATATAGAATATGGACGAGCATGGAGACTTGGTCAGAATGATAATATTCACTCTGAATTTCTTTTTGTGTAACAAATGTGTAGTTTTCTGCAAAATCAATCACTGAAAAAATGGTCCCTAGTGAAAAAAATTCACGAGATTTTTTTAATTGCAAGTCTTTCCATCGAGCTCTATGGGAATGCTTGGTGTATTTGTAAATTTCTGCCTCAAACTTTCTCAAAAATTCTATCACAAAAATTTCATCTTCTCGTAATTCAATTCTCTTAACACTATTTGCACCTGGAATCGATGTATGGATATATTCATATCTCTTACATTTCACTTTCATGTTGGACAATGATTGATCATTTATATCAATACGATATTTCTTTTGAAATTTAGTCAAATTTCCACAATCATTGCATTTTTTACCACCAACCCATTTCTTTTTGTAAAATAGTTCATCACCTTCTCCTTCACATAAAATTTGAGATATGAAATCACGGATAGTGGAAGGAGGAGGTGAATCCTTCCATAATATTCTACCAAAATCAAGGAATGTGTCATAATATAACTCAAATTCCACATGATAACAGCAACAAAAAGTGTCGCGTACGGTGATAGGTTTTACATACCATGGTTTTTGTTGAACAAAAGCACTGAGTGAAACATGAATTTGATGATTCTCTTCTTTGAACTGGTTGAATAACTCTATCTGAGTGGTTTCCAAGAGATGTTTTTCATGTTCTTCGTATTGATTTCGTGCTATTCTTCTTCGCATCACATGCCTTGCAGTTGGTGAAACACGCGAATTGTTCTTCCAATATTCATATATTATTTTTTTAACATTTTCTCCAAGTCTATCTTTATATGGTTGCCTACAAATAGCTCTCCAACAAGCGAGTTCATCATTTACATCTATTTGCAGCCGAAATTTTCGATGTTTGTGCAAAGTTTTTCGCGAGGTTCCTAATGCTCGTGCCATAGATGTTACCAAACGATTCTATTTAGTACTTGATGAAACCATTGCCATATGTATTCCTCTACGTATAATTGAAACATTTTTATGTCTAGATCTCCTAATTGAATTTATAGCACTACTTATATTTTGTATCACATTTTCCTTCAATTTTTTATCTTTAGTTGATTTTCGAATACCCAGTAGTGTCGTAGCTTCTTTTGATTTCCTTAATGATAGTAGACCTTTCAACATTTGAGCTTGAACTGTCACCTGCTCCTTAATGAAATATGTTTCAAAAATGCAATTAACACGATATCGTATATAATAGTCAGTTTTTTTATTTCCATATGTGTGACTGTCAGCATTTTCTAACATCTCTTCATCGACACTGATTTCATCTATACATATTCGAATAAATAGTACATAATAAGTTTACATATTCAATAAATAACTAAATTAATAAATATATGTATAAAATTTCAATAATACGTGCATATGTTCAATATATATATGTGTGTGTGTGTGTGTGTGTGTGTGTGTACATATATGTGTGTATATATATATACATATATATATATATATACTTTGTGATTCAATTTCTTCACTTGAATTTCTTTCAATATTTTCACCATCTTCAATCATTGGTTCAATATCTCTTTCACTTTCTCTTTCAAAATTTTGTATCTCAAGATCAATGTTTTGAGGAATATCTCTCTCTGTTTACATTGCAAAATATTTTTCAAATTAGTTCATCAAATAAAAATTAAGCTTCACATTTTACACTAGGAAAATTTTAAATATAGAAATAGATCATAATATTTACATTTACATACCTGCTTCAATTTCTAGTTGAGGTTGATTTTCTCCTTCAATATTTGAGAGTGCTTATATATTTCTTTTGCGAGATTGTCTCATCTCTTCTCTATGTTCCTCAAGATCTCTTTTTCGATCATATTTTCTCGCACAATTCCTTCGATTTCCCATGATAATAGAGTACGAAGTTAAAAAAATTTCCTTCAAAAATTTAGACAATAACTCAATTATAAAAAGCATCACAAAAGATTTAATTTTAAAAAAACTCATTTTAAAAATTTTGCAACAAATACATACTCCAATCCAAAACACTTAGTTTAAAAAATCCAAGAAAAAAATGTCTTACAAAAATGAAACGAAGCTCAAAATATTTACTTCAACTCAAAACACATACTCTAAAAAAATTTCACTTCAAAAAATTCCTCCAACTTAAAAAAAAAACATCACTTTAAAAAATACTTCAAAAAATACTTCCAGAAAATGTCTTTTCGAAATTAAGCCCAAATCCATACTTTGAAAAAAATGAAGCAGAAAAAATATCCAGAAAAATGCATTACATACCTCCAAGAAGTTTCCTTTGAATGTACATCCAAGAAAATTCCTTAAACCCAAAATAATTCTTTGCAAAACCAGACCGCCTCCAAGAAATGTCCTCCAAGAAAAGTCTTTAAACCCAAAACCGTTCTTTGCAAAATCAGACCACCTCCAAGAATTCGAAATTAAGCCCAAATCTATACTTTCAAAAAAAAATGAAGAATAAAAAACATCCAAAAAAATGTATCACATACCTCCAAGAAATGTCCTTTGAATGTACGTCCAAGAAAATTCCTTAAACCCAAAAAAAATCTTTGCAAAATCAAACCACCTCTAAGAAATGTCTTCCAAGAAAAGTCCTTAAACCCAAAACAATTCTTTTCAAAATTAGACCGCCTCCAAGAAATGTCCTTAAACCCAAAACTCCAAGAAAATTCTTTAAACCCAAACCAAGACCTTTTTAAAATCAGCCTTTCGAAATGTGCGAGATGTGCGAAATGTGCAGAAATTATGAATGATTTCGTGGCAATTTATATCGCCGCGAAATGTTTTTTTGGAGGGGCTCCACGAAATTTTCTGACCGATGGAAAATAAGGCAGAAGTTTAGTCGAACTATTAAGGCATAAGACTTAATGGCCCATTTTCACAAAACATAGTTCGGAACGCGTCACCAGTTATGCAGATCCAAGCTCTGAATATGTTTTTGCCACTTTGGACTGATTAAACTCCATGAAACATTCTGAATTAATTGTCGGAACCAAGACAAGAATTTTCAAAATTAAATCTACTTTCAGGAAATATAAATTTTATGGAATTTCATAAATATTTACTAATTTTAATTAATTTTGTAATAAAACAGGTGCAAACAATTTATGAGGGTCATTGTGATTCAGTGAAATCAAAATTATGTATCTCCCAAAATATATTGTAAAAAAAATTGAAAAAATTATGGGGCATTACATTGGTCTATTGTCTCTAATGGGTAGCTTTTAGATTTTTATTTTATAACTTATATGTTAAGAAATTTCTTGCGTCGTGAAACATACTCAAAATATGCAGTTTTTTCATATTGGACTTGTTCAAAGAATTCTAGTAATTATGATATGCATCCATTGGCTTTGTAAATATGAAGAAATCGAAGTAGACTCTGTCTAGATTGTTGTAACACATTTTGTTTTCTCAAAAACACAAATTTTCAAAGAATACAACATTACGTATTAACATGACTTCTTATGAATCCTTTGATTGTTAAAAAACACAAACTCAAAGAGACGCTAAGTTGACATATCAAATGTGCATAAAAAAATTCCAAAAAATAAGTAATAGAAATCTAACAAAATTTCTGACAACTTTTATTTTTATCGCAAAATGAAATTCTAAACAAAAAAATTGTTATAGTTTGCAGAAAGTTGAAGAACCAGAAAAAATGAAAGTTTTTTCTCAAAAAAGGGTAGGGTAGTTAAGGCTATGTGTGGATTTCGAGAATATAATCCATTTTAGGAGTAGGGTAGTTATCTTTTAGTGAGGCCTTTTTTATATTCTTGAAATCCACACATAGCCTTATTTCCCCATATTTCTTCTTGATAGGAACTAAATTTTCTACCGAGTTTGAGTGCCTCAAAGGCACAATAATCTTAGCCTGTAATAATTTCTTCACTTCCTTTTCAATTGATGGTAGTAACAAAGGGTTAATCTTCTTGAGCTTCTTCTTATAGGGCTTCATCGCAATTTTAAAATGAATTCTATGTTGTATGACACCAGAATAAAAAATATTCAAATCATCATATGACCAAGAAAACACATCCATGTACTCCTTGAAAAGTTCTAGGTACCTTGTTTGTATTCCCTAGGAACTCCTTTAGATATTTTGATGATTCTAGGATATTCTTTTGTGCCAATATTACAATCCTCCACTTCCTCCTCAACCTCTTTTTCAAATGTCTTATTGGCCACATCATTTGAGTTGAAAATCCTTTCCAATGGAACCAACAACCTCCATGAATCGCTTGATCTATTCTTCATCATCAAACACCTTATAGTACCTCACATTATCCAGTATGGAAGGCTTGGACATTATCTAGTATGAAAGGCAAGGGGTTTTGAGGGGGTCTCAAATTACTAGTGGAAATTTCCAAAGAGTCAGCCATATGATTTCGTTCTCTGGGAAAGAACTAAATATTGAAGGCAAAGAAAAAAATTTCAACCAAATCCCATACTTAATTCCTGTAGGACTTCAATCTTGGGTGCTTGGTTTGGCATTGATTTTTTATTTTCTTTACCACCAACTCTGAATCCCCAAACACAGTCAAGCACCTAATGTTAAGGTTTTTAGTAGCTTGAAACCCCAATAACAAAGCTTCATATTCAACAAAATTATTTTTGGCTTTAAATTCTAGCTGGAAAGAGAGAGGGATCAAGCTACCTTCCAGAGATAAGAATAACACGCATGCCCCATTTCCTTCCCTAAAATAAGCACCATAAAAATCAATTTTCCATACCTTGTCATGCTCAACTGATTGCTTAATCTGCTGAGTTGAACAATCCAATTGGGTATCTCCCATGATTTGAGAATCTTCTTCTAATAAAAGACAAAATAAATCATTCTCTTTACCATACACGAGAATTTTTTAAGTAATTTTCCTTTGTAACTATCTTCAAAAATCTAGATTTGCTTTATAATTGATGCTCCTCCCCACCAAATATAGGAATGGTAGCGTGTGTTAGATCTAGTTTAATGGACTCCCCAATTTTCATTCCCCGTGACCTAGACAAAAGCATACCAAATCAGGCAGGGATGTCAACAACTACAATATCCATTTCTACACTTTTTACTATGATTTGAGTCAAATTTAGCACTAGATCTTTGATCGTACCTAAGAACTTCACTCTTTTGGAATCAAAGTAGTATAGATATTTGTATGGTTTTGTTATATGTAGTCCCAACTACTCCACCATAGATAATGGCATTAAGTTATGAGATGCTCTTGAATCAAGCATACAATTTTGTAGTAGCCGGTCATTAATTACCAAGGTTACTTAGAATGGGGAAGTGGAAGAGTCATGCTCTTCCACATGGGGTCCAAACACAACCATGGGTCTCTCTTCCTACAGGTTAAGGTTGTCCTACAAGGGGGTAGTGGTGGGTGAACTCATGAAGTGAGACACTTGGGCTTTATAACTGGGTATAATTCAGTCAAAGGGATAAATATTTTGACTTTCTCCAACTCTTTTTGAAGAATAAATGGAGAGGGTTTATTATTAATTTTAGCAGACTCGAAAGGTGATTTGTTCTCATTACATATTGGCTTTATTGGTGGGAGAAACTTCTCTACTTTGGAGGCTCTAGACTCAATTGGAATAGGATTGGAGAATTCTTTTTTGGTTGGTAAGACAGGTTTGAGTGGTTTCTTCCCTTTATATGCTAGCTTTGGAGAACTCAAATGAAGAGTTTCTTCATTTTGATCTTTCCCCTTGGACCTTTTCCTAGATGACGTGAGATTGTATTTCCTCTTAAATTGGGCTTGCATGAAGTCAGAAAATTGTTTGCAGTAACTATCTATCTCATCATCATGCATTGCAGACTCCTATTTTATTTCCAACCCTCCGAGAGAGAAAAGAATTGATTTTATTGAAATTCAATAGTATCCTCGATATCATCTTCTAAATAAACAAAGTTACAGATAAAACGAGAAAATTACCTAGTACTCGTTTTTTGAAGATAGCAAAAAAACACCTCATTTTGACAAGTGTTGATGCACAATCACCCTTTTTTTGGCATATTTTTTGCACTTTAAATTTTCTGATGATTTTTTTTTTTTTAATTCCTTGGTTTTCATGTCGATTTTTAAAAATGGTGATGAAGAATCAACCCCTTTTTTTAGAGGATTGATTTTTGACACTTTGAATATTTTTATTTATCAAGTATGAATTTTTGTTTTAAAAAGTTAGTGATTTTCATGCTAAATTTGAAAAGTGTTGATGCAACATCAACCCTTTTTCTTTAGAGAGCTTAGTTTTTACACTTTAAATTTTCTAATGTTGGTGATTTTCATGTTAGTAATAAAACATAAAAAACATGAAAACAAAACAATCAAATATAGAAATATATATGAAAATAATAATAATAATAATAATAATAATAATAATAATAATAAATAAATCAACTTGTAAAAATAAAAATAAAATACAAAATATTAATAACTAAATAATTAAGTGGGAAATTAAAAATAAAAAACAAATTTTTTTAAGAAAAATAAGAAAATTAACAAAAATAAAATAAAATCAAATAAAAAAATCAAATTTTTAAGTTATTAAAAAATAAAAAATTAAAACCACATTTTTTAATATATATATATATATATATATATATATATATATATATATATATATATATATATATATATATATATACTTTTTGTTTGATAATTTATTATTTTTTTGTTTTTTAAAATTTTTCAATGGATTTTTTTAATACTTTTAAAATGGCGTTTTTTGTTTTTTAACTTTCCTTATAATTTGTTTTAATTAATTTTTTTTTTAACAGATTTTTTTTTTTCAATGTTGTTTTTCTAATGTTTTCTTTTTTTTTGTCATTTAATAAAAAAAATCATTTTATTCTATTTTTTAAACTTTTAATGTTTTTAATTATTATTTTCTATATTTTTAATTATTATTATCAATATTTTTAATTTTTTTTAATGTTGTTTGGTTTGTTTTTTATTTTTTAATTTATCTTATTAATATTATTTTTATTTTTTTGTCAATTTTTTTAAATTATTTTCTTAAATTATGTTTTTTTTCTTGTATTTTAATTTTTTTTTTTATGTTTGTCTTCTTCTTCTTCTTCTTTGTCTTTTTTATATATTTTTCATATTGTATTTTTTTGTCTTCTTTTTTTTTTAATGTTAAAATGCATATTTTTATTTACTTGTTATTATCTTTTATAATGTTTTTTTGTTTTTTTTGTTTTAGTTTTTATTTTTTCAATATTTTCATATTCTCAATATATTTGATTATATATATATATATATATATATATATATATATATATATATATATATATATATATATATATAAGTCTAAGAGAATGATTTTTTTGTTGATGGTGTACTTCTTTAGCGGTCGATACGATTCTGAAATGAAAATTCCTTTTTGCATAATATTTAATATGTTTATTAGTTTCGATTTATTAAATTCTAAAGTAGTATAATTTTATTATTAATGTTATTCTTATTCTTATTATTATTATTATCAAATTAAAATATATATACTTCTCAATAATGAAATTTAGGTTTTAAGAAACTATTTGCAATACAAATTTCCAAAAAAACAAATGTTTTAAGTAGAGTATCAAAAACACCAAAATCACATATAAATTCATCTATGTTGTAAAGTTGTTCCTTCATCATAACTTAAGTGTTTTGTATCTAGTGATTTCAATATATTATATAAATATTTAATAAATTGTTATTACTATGATAAATATAAAATAAAAATAAACTAATATAAATAACTTGTCTTAGGCTAAGATATGAAAAGAGATATACTTTTAGCCTTTAAAATCAAAATTACTCTTGGAATAATAAATATTCATTCACTTGTTCTTATTTGGAAATTGTTTGTGATATAATTTGCCCATAATTTCATGGTTCGGATATGTTAAAAACCTAAGATTTTTAAAATATGGTTGAAAACTTGTCAAAATATTAAGGTTTTTGTGAGCTATGATATTTTATCTTTAATTATATGGTAGAAAACAATTACAATTTTATGGTTT
The DNA here is from genome assembly GCA_034641835.2 of Pinus albicaulis. NCBI lineage: Eukaryota > Viridiplantae > Streptophyta > Pinopsida > Pinales > Pinaceae > Pinus > Pinus albicaulis. The sequence goes on from CM076577.1 coordinate 352,513,842, forward strand.
TTTAGAGTCAAGATATTTTATCTTTAACAAGATGGATGAAAATTGTTGGAAAGTATAAGGCTTTGAGACATGATATTTTTATCTTTAACATCATGTATCAAAATTGTTGGAATTTTACGATTTTTCAAAGTCCTAATATTTTATCTTTAATTCCATTGTTAAAAAGTGCAAACTCGTGACTTTATTTTTTTTGTTTGTTATTCCAGCATCAACACTTTTTGTTTCGAGTGTGTTTTTTCAATCCTTTTTTCAAGAAAAAAATTGGTTTTTAGCATAATATAAAAAATATATTGAAATTTGACCCTTAGAAAAAGTGTGTAGTGTAATACACACTTTTTATTTTTGGGGTGTTTTTTCATGTTCTTGAGTTTTTTTGGGGTAGAGTTCTTGTTTTGAGGTAATAATTATCATTTCATCGATAACTTTGTTAATACAAAGGAGACTAAATATGATCTTGTTGATCCTTTCTCTCTCTTTGCAAGAGCGGCAATGGCGACCTCCTATATTGGGGGTTAAAAAAAAATTTAGGAGTTGGTGGAATTTGTTGACAAGGGTTCTTGTTCTATAACTCTAGTTTACCGATTTGTTAGACAAATTACTTATCATCTTGTTAATATATTTTAACTTTTATTTTTTATTTTCCTTTGCATGGCCTGAAGAAGTGGCTTCTTCCTTTCCTCTCCTCTTGTCGCCATATTCAACATTCCATTTAGACTTTCCAGTGGAGGAGAAATTTGCTTCAACTTCCAAGGCATCTGTTTGGATTTGTTTTATGGACTACAAGACTTCCTTTCTCTGAGAGTAAACCCAAACTATGGTTCAAATTTTCCAACATAAACCACTTTAGCAATGACGTTTGGAGGTTTAATTGTAGCATGAATACTATTGTATAGTTTATTAAACCTATTTATAAATTCTAAAACATCTTGATTATGTTTCTTATTCATTGCATTGAATTTTGTAATAATATACCCATGGTCCATTTTCTCCCCCCATTTCTGTATGAAAGAGGTCTCCATGTCCTACCAGGTATTATTTGAATCATTTGGTAGAATATTGAACCATTTCCTGGCCTCCCCATCCAGATACTAGACAAAGAGTTCTAGGACTACGTCTAAATGTTCCACATTCAAATTCTCAACAAATGCAAAGAAAGTCTCTATGTGATTTTGGGCTGAAATATCATCCTCTCCAGTGAATATTGGTATGAGTTTCAGGTAATATTGTGTCATCCTATTCAGAGGTTGTTGCAAGTTGAGTGGGGCATATTTATTGAGTATAAAACCACGGAAACCAATGTTTTGCAATGGAGGTGGTAGAATATTTATCATAGGGCCTCGTCGAGAAGCTATATAGATTATGGCTATATGGAGCTGAGATGGAGTACTATGAGTACTCTGAGTAGGAAAATTTATGGGGATATCTTTGATTTCTTCAACTCTTGGGAGGGTCAGAAATATGAAAAGAGGTGTATTAACAAAATCTTCTTAATATTTGACTCTTGAGGAAAATCAGCTAAACGGATGGAAATGTTATTTTGAATATTCCAAGGTTTTGGAAGGGGACTCGGAGTAATTTATCCTATCCTTCTGAGAGTTATAATTTGAAACTTTAGGGAAAGAGATCACATGGTCTAGATTAGTGGGGGTCCTCTCTTTCAAAACTCTTCTAGATATGATTTTTTCAGGGTCGAATACAGGGAGAGTTTTTTGTTAAGAAGTTTCAGAGAGGGTATGAGGTCTTTTGAAAGCCAGTATGGTTTGATAAATATTTAATGAGTGGAGTCACCAAGGTGAGATATATTCAACCCAAACTTCCTTTTCTCACCTGACTGAAGGAATGTAAAAATGGCATACCTAGGGAAAAATATTCTTATTCATTCCCCAACAATGGCGCCAGAAGAGGTTGTAGCTCCTAGAGATAACCCTCGGGTTGAGGAGAGGTCATTGCCTAGGAAATATTAGTATATCTTGAAGATAATAAATACAAATCAAGAGATATATGTAAAATGGTTTAGATTTTGGTTCAATTATCTTTCTGAGAGGTAGATTTACTATGCACATAAGCAACATATCATTCTCAACAATACAAGTTCAAATATGTTGGCCGACACATAGAGAATGCAACTTAAATTTTCCGTTGGAGTAAATATGGAAAGGAGAAATATAAGAGAGGAACCTATTGTATAGGGTTAGATAAACACAGAATCTTAAATAACAGATCCCAACAGAATAATGAAAATATAGAAGGAACGAAGTGTAGAAATTGTGGAGCGCATTTTAAGGCTTTCAACTTAATGTATCATAGGTACTATCTGCTATATCATAACATAGGTAAATATGCAATATCATAGCTACCATCATCTATTATATAACGTAAGTAAATATGTGACTTAAAAGCGAATCTAGTAGCTACAATTACATAATTTATGGAGAATAAATACACATATGAAATGAAACTTAGAGGTAGACAACATACAACATATCCCAACTGATTGGAATCACCCAAAAAATTCTTCATTAATCTTCAAAAATGAAATAAATTTTATAGTCCTAAACTTGTGAAATATGAAAAACAAATACAACCTATGGAACAGGAAAATGGAACCAAACTTGGAACCACGTCTGAAAACATAATTCAGAACCATTAAACACATATTTTGAAACCTCTATAAACACAATTTGGGAACATTTACTAATGAACTCCTCTTAGATTTTATAGGGAGAGAGAGCTCAAAGAATACTTACAAAATATCTCAGCATGCTATAGGTTTCTGAACTACCAGTTTTTTGAGTGTGTGACTAGCCTAACTGTCCTAATGATTACATCACATATTTGATTCTTTTCTTGAAAAGAAAAATTTACGAAAACATGAAAAATAGGAGTTTTCATGATTGACACAACAAAATATCTCCATGTTGATTCCTCTTATTTCCTCTGGTATGGCCATGCCTCTGCCATTTTATTCCTCCACGGTTACATGCCAACTCACTTCTTGATTTCTCCCTCTAACTATTTAAATTCCCTCTTTCTGGAGCAGGTCCTGTTTTGGTGTGGTGGAGTAAAGGTGATCTATACTGGCTAATGACCAAACAAATTTGATAGTTGTTGACCCATTCATCCTCCATACTCTTTGTATTACAGTTTCAGAGCTCAATATATCGTAACTCTTTTAAAATAAACATTACACAATCATAACATTTTGATGCCCCCAACTCCTTTTTGCTTAGTCCTTTTCCATTTATCAACCATAAGACCATAGCCCATGAGGTAAAGCACATTAGTGTTGTAGTATCGAAGCTTTCATCCATCTTAAATCTATTTAATATAAAAATGATGAAACCATGAAGTTTCAATGTCTTTAGCTCCTCTTCTCTTAGCCCTCTTATAGCATTTCCATCATAGAATCGGGTGTAATGACTAGTGGCTTGGTGCTTGGGTGGTAACGCCTTGAGGCTCCTATCGGGGGTCTATCTCTTAGTGATATCCACTCTCAGCCTTAGTTCTTCGGGTTTACACAACAAAATGCCAACACATCGGAGCTCCTTACCTCGAAAGTTCTTCAAAGTGCAATTAAAACAAAGTTATGATGTATTGATGTTTCAAAATTATCCATAAAACTTATGTGATTGGCCCTCGTCTATGCCCTTGGTTAATTGGGTCCTCATGACAAAATGAAAATCACTTCAGAGCTCCATCATTAGATCAAAAATTTCATTTAAAAAAAATTGGAGAGGAATTACAAAAACTCCAACCTCTGAAATCTGACCTCCAATATAACGTCATGTTGATGCCATTGTCTCTAAATGGCACCTCCTTGATGTTTACACGTGTCTAATGGATTCGCCCATAAGGCCACCCAAAATGTTGAATCTGACTATCACGTATCCATTGCACAACCACATCATGCTCATGTCATCTGCCATGTATACCTCTTGGGGCCAATCATATGCTTCCATGTGTCTTCTCGTAGGAGTGAGAAAGGTTCTTTGGGGTCCTTTGGTTTTGCATCGATTTCATTTATATTTCCCCTTCTCCGCAACTTCGATGCTTTCAAATGAATTACATTTATTTAGAACTTATGAAACTCTTATCCCCGAAGTTACAAAATGACCAATCTTCCAAAATTCAGATTTTGATATCAGTAAGGTTCTGGTATGATCTCTACCTCTCCTTCTGATATCGGCTCCCAAGGTGTTGATCCTTCTCCTAAATACTCCTCTGGATGGTCGACCTTCTCCCTTTTTATTTTTACCTCTGATTTTCGGCTGTCCTTTTTTATTTTGATCTACGAATTCATTTCTCCATTTCTTAGTCAACCAATATTGTACCAGTTCCCCTCTGTATCAGGGATGAAAATAGGATCATTTCACACAAATACCAAATGGTATGAAAAAGAACAACATATGATATCATAATTTCTAAAATAAGGAAACTTAGTTTCTCTTTATTCAAAATTCCTTTATTGGTTTGCTAATGTTTAAGTGAGATCTCATTTTTTACGCAAGGGTTCTATTCATTAAGTGATGAAGATGTGGGCAAATGAGTAATATCATAAGTCAGATGTTCTTCATGATTCTCATCCATTAGAGGGAAAAATGTTGACATAACATGTTGTTTTAGGTAAACTTCAAAATTATTACATAAATATAAACCATTATGTGCATGAGAATTAATATATTTTTTAAATTTATTATAAATTGATTTATCTTGACTATCAAGGAAAGAAATATGATGTTAAAAACATTCACTAATAGAATACATGTCCTCAAAAGGAAATCTATAAAAAATATGTATTAATATTGTGGAAAATATTTCTAATCACTCATCTTGTATTATCCTAAGATTTATAATTTCTTCAAATAATATATCATAATCATAACACTCAAAAGAAAACAAAAACCTTATCTATAAGTTGGTCTAAAGAATGAATAGATGTGTTTGGAAATGTTTCACGACATTTCCTCACATAGCCTTTTAAAGTAAGTGTAAAATTACTACACATAATACCCTTGTGAAGAATATTATGGGAAGCACAAATTCAAATAAATTGATCAATATGTTCATATGTGGTAATTTTACTGTCACCATCAAATTTATTTTTCGACAAGAGATTTACTATCTTACATGGAGTGTGGCAAGGTACTTGTCCATAAATACAACTCTAACTAGGGATATGGGAAGGATCCATTGAAAATAAAAAATAATACAGTACAAAGCTCTAAAGGGTTAGCGTGTTATTTGTCCCTTCTTATAGTCCAAAAATGTTTACGGAAAAAAATGACCATGTCAATATTCAAGAAATCACCCAGTTAGGACCTCAATTAGACCCTTTTCCATTTGGGATGGTGGTTTTGACTGGTATATGGGTTTGGTTACAATAATGAATTATTCCTTACAAAGGATACTTTCTAATGCAAATTCCTAAATGCAAATGAAATCTAATATAATATGCAAAAATTAGAAGGAAATATATAATAGAACATCTAAGACTAACTCTCCTAATCTATCTTGATTTAGGAAAGGAATATTCCCATCCTCAATCAAGAGTAGACTTGTGCTGGACCAAGTTTGAATCCAATATCGAGATGAACCAACAACTCACTATAATAGCTCATATGACTTATAAAAATTCAAACACACATGCATATAAAGTTGTCAGCTAAATAGTTACGAGATCGTTATATGCATATATTGAGATTCAGATAATGATGATTGCATTTAAGATATAAAAGTTCCCTTCATATTGAAAAACCAATTCATATGGTATAACAGAAATCAGAATCAAGAAAGGCATGAACTTAGATTGTTAAATAGTCATAAGTTAACACATACAAGTCTACTTGAATGCAATATTCAACTTTGATTTACAACTAACCAACTATGTAAATACAACTTTACATCAGTTTTAAATAAACATAAATTTATATATAATTAAAAACAATGCTATATCAAATAATGAACACTTATCTGGAATAGAATAGAGCTAAAAATTGAATTTCATATTTATTCATAGTCGAATATGAACATCAATTCTCCTCTTGATTACAAAATAAATATTTCTCTAGCTTGGTTGAGTAGGTAGCCAATTTTATCCAAGAAAAATCTCTTACAATACTACAAAATCATCTCTTTTTTAGAAATTGGACCCTTTCTCCCTTATACTGACATTATTTATAATTATAAAATTCCATTTTAAAAATAGAATTTTGTTTAACAATAGCTTCTTGAAGGTTGTTTTCTAACATTGGGAGCTAAAGAATCCCCTTTTCCCACCTCTTCAATTCTCACTAATCAATCCCGAGACTCCACACATTAATTTCACTCCAAAATATCTACAAAATATCCCCAAAATTACAATTAAAAATATATTGAAATTGAGAGCAAAACCTAAATCTCAACATTATTAAAACTATGCATTTGAAGAAATTTAAATTGACAATATAGAGTATATCCCTAAACATGACTCTAAATCATATGATGTTATTGTATTATTGAAAAATAGATAATATTATGATGAAATTCCAATAAAAAACTATTCTCGAAGTCATACGTTTTCTAAACATTTACACTAGAAACATAGTTTCTTATAGTTTTGTAGCTCATTTTATGTAAAAAAAAAAAAATTGAAGACTTAGATTATGTATTCTCTAAATTAAATTATCTTGTATTTTTCTCATTGATCTAATTTTTCCAACGAATTATCATGGGCTTGATTTTGTGCCTCATAGATTGAAATATGGCCTCTGGAAGACAAGATCCTGAAGCAATTCATGAAAATTTTCTAGAAAAATTTGTGCATTTTGTCGAGTTGTTAAATTGAAAAAAAAACTTATCCACATGCATGGGGAAAATTTAAAATGTAATGGAAAATTTTTATATTATTTAATGCTCATACTATGGTTTTTGAGGGGCGTAAGGAATTTGGAGATGGAGGAGCCTGCAGTAAAATTTTGACCCAACAAGAGGTAATAAAATATAATAAAGGTGTGAATTTCAAAGCTAAAGTAAATAAAACATGATATAATGCAATGAAACCTTTAGTATGTGGAGTTGTACATGGTAGTGGAGAAGTGATTGGGTCTCTCATAGAATTTAAATAGTAATAGAACCTTCCATAAAATTTCTTATGAAACCTTTGCACGGTGAGTTTAAAAATTAAATAGGTTAATGATCCTTTATGTTCTACCATGCCCTCCTAAACCATAGGCAATTCCATAACAGAATCATAACGAGAGCTTGATGGATGGTCAACTAATGGATCCTAAGACAAAAAAATCATTGTCATCATATGGCACTGTTAAAAACCCAATTTTTGTTAAAAATAATTTTCATCCTGTGACATAAAAAATTGATGTCCCTCGTACCCATTAAGTGATGAATTATCATTGACACTGGAGAAAAATGAAACAAATGACTGAAGCATGAATTTGATGGCAAGATAACATGAAATATGAGGATATGGAAAGTCTGGTAACATAACATCATATGGAGGTTCCATGTGGTGATGATGTGTTATATTACACTTGTGACAGCCCTAGCTAATTCCCTCTTATTGTAAATATTATATATTTTTTTGTTAAAATTAAAATGACTGATAAATTTGGACATGTATTCAAGAGTTTGGGGAAGGATGTTTTCTTGAGGAGACTAGGTTAATATTAATGTCGGATTTCATGCTTTAGTGAATTGGTTGAACAATAAATTTGACTATAGAAAGGAATATCTTGGAACCATACCAAATCCTTAGAAAAATCTGAAAGAGAGAGAGATAGAATTGGAATTAAATCAAAATATGGTTGCATTGGTAGACTAACAGGAAAACGAAGAAATGGTGGTGATAGCCTGAAAAAGATAATTTAATGAGAAAGAGAATTACCTCTGTGCAAAGTGGAGGAGGTAAGCACCTTTGTGCATGATAGATGAGGTTAGCATCTCTATGCACTAGGAAAAGGAAAATATTAGAATTGGAGGAAAAGAAGATAATTATTTAAGAGATCGGTGATGGAAGTAAGGGGATTTCTGGTAATTTGGTGTTGTGCTACATAGTTCAGTAGTTTTATGATATTGTTTTCCTATACTTGGAAAAAAGTTCATTCTGATAGATATATTTCACTATGTGTTAATGTAGTTGATTAAATATTATGTGTGGATTGCTAGCTCCGCATTTACAGAGTAATGGCTTGACTTGAGGTTGATGAAACAATTATAAGTATATTTATAAGGTCTGGACAACCCACTAGGAATTTTTCATATTGATGAACCTTATGGCCAAGAGGTGGAGACATTCAGGTACTTGTGAGGCTGATGAACCACCAGGTGTTGCCTTAGGTCTGAAGCACTCGTGCTTTCCTCCACTAGATAACTAACTAAAAGAGTGATTTCCATACTCCCATAGTATCTTGTCTGGTGATGAACCTTACCAAAAGTTGAAAGACATATCCTCTTGGTATTGAAATGTAAGTATTTATGCTAGGAAGAACCTAGGAGTTAAAGTTGACTAAGATAGAAATCTTTGTTATCTAGGATCTGTTGATAAAACATAAGGGAAGTGAATTCCTTCTCCTTATGTTAACTTCTAAGTAGTTTATGGGTAAAGGTTTATTACCTTTGGAGGCCATGTTTTAGTTCAAAATACCATTTTTTACAATTTAAGAACTCCTCATCAAGCCCTGGAATCTGTGTTGGGGGTGACTACTAGAAGAAAGGCTTGGTTGTAGTGTGTCTAAGGTTGGGTGGAGAGATTAAGTCCCAATCTTAGCTTCCAGAATTTGGATAGAATATAAGTGTTTATTTCATTTATATGTGCAATTGAATTCCCCGTGAATACCTCTTTTTTTATTTTAAATGTTACTTGAATGTATGAAACTTGGTTTCATGAAAGATTTGGAATGTTGATATCTTGAGTATTGATTATATTGAGTAAATTTCTTGAATAATATTCGTATCTACGAGTGTGCATGGACAAATGTTGAAGAATGGTATAATTCTGATTTGTTTATGTAGTAGTGCTCAATATGGTTAATGTTCGAGTGGTTTTACATGCATTTTGGTTATGAGGCTTAATTATCATGGTAGATGTGAAGGGTATATATCCCACGTATGAAAAGGAATGTGAATCCTATAAATGATACAGAAATGTTGGATTCTTGTATAATTTCTTGAAGAATGGATGAAATTTTGTATGTGTTGTGTGAACATGAATATCTATATTATTTTCATTAAATTTATGAGTATGAATTTTTGGCCCATTTTCTATTCATATGCTATGTATAGTTTGTATAAGTTAAAAATAAGTACACACATATATATGTTGTGGATTGGAGGCGGGATTGAATTTCCTATAATTCTAAAGAGATGCAATCGAATGCACGTCAATAGAGTGTGTCCTCCTGTACATGTAATTCCCCAAGTTCAACGTGGAAATCCTGTGTATTTTCATTGAGTTAGTCATTGGTCATGGAACCTGTGTAAACTAACAAGAAAACTCAAAAAATATTAAGTGTAATAAGCTCGCATTAACAACCTAAAGTCTCCTATAGGACCCACCAAGTCAGAGGTCGAGAGGTCGATTGGAAAGGCTAGACCTCAAGTGGAATCATGTATGAACCAAGGTGCATAGGTTGATCCATTGATGGGACGCATCAGTCAAGGGTTAGGGGTAAAGACGAATGGAAAAGTCGAGGTCGGGTTATTCAAGGCCCAAAGCATAGATATCTTGTAGGGAGGTTGAGGGTTAGAGGTCAGGCCCCTTATTATCTTTTATTGTGTCATGGATTTGTGGGTTAGGTTGACCTCCAATTATTTGGTGGAGTGCATATATCCATGTGGAATTGTCCACAATGATGAGAATGGTGCGTAAGTTTCCACATGGGTTACGAGGTGATTTCCATGTGGAATTATTGATGATGTGGAAAGGGTGAATTGACCTATCTTTGAATGGAAATATATTTAGATATGTGACTCAGATAAAGGTAAAATTTATATCATTTGAAAGATCTCGGTGATAATAACACAACGATGTCACCCATTCGATGTTTTGAGAAAGTGGAAAATGGTTGTAAAATTTAGACCCCATTTCCATAATAGAACCTTCGAGATTGGGTTCACAGTAACTTCCTCCTTATAACCTTGGTTGGGGCAGGGATTAGGATGGAGTGTGTTACAATGTTATGAAACCAACTCCCAAAATAGAAGAAAAGAGAGATCGACTCCATAGAAATCAGCCGCTTCGAGGCGGAAACCTTCTTTACATTACATAAATGAAAAATTCTTGGATGATACAAATGAAAAAACCTCCTTTATATATATATATATATATATATATAGGATTCCATGGGGTCACAATATAATCCTAGCCAACCTAAAAATAATAATGTAAGGGCACAACAATAAAAATAGTGGTGCTACACTAATAATAATAAGGGACTACACTAGTAATATAGGGACCTAACATGCCCCTCTCCTTCAAAAACGTGTTGTCCTCAACGCTTGAGTAGCTTTGGATGCTTCTTTATAAAATTATCATCCTCCCATGTGGAATATTTAGTGGGTAAGTTCTTCAACTTGATGAGATGCTCTAAAATTGATCGATTTTGTGCATGTCGAGTTCTTCAAGTTCCAATATTATTTTTCCTTCCTCATCAAGTTCTGGAAGTATTGTTTGAACTGGAATTTTTTCACCTATAAATTTCTTTAAACATGAAACATGGGAAACCGGGGGCACTCGAGAAGTAGGAAGCTCCAATTTGTATGCCATAGTATCAATCTTTAGCAACACCTTTTAGGGACCATAGTACTTTGGTGATAATTTATTATCCTTCTTAGCTTGCTTGAGGAGCATTTGTTCATATGGTTGTAGTCGTAAAAATACCCAGTCTCCTACATAAAAACAACTCTCACTGCGTTATTGATATGTCTGTTGTTTCATTCGATTTTGTGCCAAATTTAGGTTATCCTTTAAGAGTTGGAGAACTTGTTTTTTATGCTCGATGTGATCTCCCACTGCTTGAAACTTACAATTTTCTCTTAAATCTAATGTGATGGATGGTGGATGAGATCCATAAAGTGCCATAAATGGGGTCATTTTTGCTGGAGTATGGAAGGAAGTGTTATACCACCATTCAGCCGGAGGTAACCACCTGACCCATTGTGTTTTTTTATCAAATACATAACAACGAAGATATCCTTCCAAACATGTGTTCACTATCTCAGTTTTCCCATTATATTTAGGATGATAAGATGAGCTATGAGCTAGTTGAGTACAAAGACAAGAAAATAATTTCGTCTAAAAATTTCCAGTGAAAATTGGATCTTTGTCGCTTACAATAATCTTTGGGTTTCCATGTAGCTTTTGAATTGTTTCCATAAATGCAGTAGCAATTGTACTTGCTTTAAATGGATGAGATAATGCACAAAAGTGTGCATACTTAGTAAGTCTATCAAATACCACCATGATGGCACTCTTTCCTTCAGACTTAGGTAAACCTATGATAAAATTCATTGAAACATCCTCCCAACGTTGACTTGGAATGGATAAAGGCTTTTTACAAACCAAACATTCCGCCACAAACTTTTGAATATCAGATTTAAGGCCATCCTAAAAAAAATAGTTCTTCACCTTGTGGTAAGTTTTAAAAATTCTTGAGTGTCCTACAGGAGAGGTGTGCAATTCCAAAAGAATATTTTGTTTTATTTGGTAATTATTATAAATATATAAGCAATATCTGTACCATAAGGAATCATTTTTCCAACTAAATGTATCATATGTAGTGGGATCTTGTTGCAACATTTGAAAGAGTGTCCACACTTCTTCATCATTCTTCCATTCCTCCTTTTCTTTGGCTATCCAATCTGGTTGGATAATAGAAATGGCACAAAGCAATGCTTCCACCTCCTCATCCTTACTTGAGAGTGCATCTGCAACAACATTTAGCTTCCCTTTTTTCTATTTGATTTAAAAGTCATAACCCAAAATTTTTGTGACCCATTTCTTTTGTTCTTCTGAAGATATTCTTTGTTCCAAAAATTATTCAAGTCTATCATGATCAGTTTTTACCTTGAAGTGTCTTCCTATTAGGTAAGGTCGCTATTTCTTTAGTGCATGTAGTATTGTCAATATTTCCTTCTCATAAATAGGTTTTTTGTAAATACTTTCCTTTGATTGGATGAATTTCAAAATCCATGGGTCTTCCTTCTTGCATTAAAACAAAACCAATTCCATTTCCTGAGGCATCACATTCCACAATATAGGTTTTTGTGAAGTCTAGCGTAGCTAAGACCAATTCTAAACACATTGCCTCTTTAAGATATTCAAAGGCCTAAGTTGCTTCAGGAGTCCATGAAAATGCATCTTTATTTAATAATGTTGTTAGAGGTCTTGATATTCTCCCGTAATTCTTAAAAAACTTGAGATAATGCCCTCTTAACCCGAAAAATCCTTGCAACTTCTTTATGGTTGTGGGGACTTTCCATTCCTTAATGGATTCAATTTTTTTAGGGTCTACCTTAATACCCTCTTGAGCTATAATATGGTCAATATATTCCACCTCTTGTACTCCAAAGAAACATTTGGAGGTTTTTGCATATAATTGTTTCTCCTCCAACAGTTTGAGCACCCTGTCAACATGTTGAACATGATCCTTCCAAGACCTGTTGTAGATTAGTATATCATCAAAAAATACTAACAAAATTTTTCTAAGGGTGGGTTTGAAAATGGAATTCATCAACCCTTGAAATGTAGAAGGTGCATTGATAAGGCTAAAAGGCACGACCAAAAATTCATAATGAACCTCATGAGCTCAAAATTTTGTTTTCAGAATATCGCCAGTCTTCATTCTAATTTTATGATATCTTGAATGGAGATCCAACTTGGTAAAATAATTTTCTCCATGTAATTCATCCAATAATTCATCAATTACAGGAATGGGAAATTTATCTTTAATAATGAGCTTATTGAGCTCCCTATAATCCAGACACATGGACCATGATCCATCCTTATTCTGCACCAATAATACTGGGGCAGAGAAAGATCTTTGACTAGGTTGAATTATACCAGCCTCTAACATTCCTACAATCATACGTTTAATTTCACTCAATTTCTCTCTTTTGGAAATAAGAACATAAGGCCCAATGTTTGGAGGAACACTTCTTGGAATCAAATGAATAGTATGATCATGATCACGAATAGGTGGGAATCCTTTGGGAGTTTCAAACTCCTTTCAATGATTGTCCAATATTTTTTGGAGATCTAGAAAAATAGATGATTTTGATGTTAGAAATTCAAGTGAGCATAATTGTTCAATTATCCTCATTGTTATTTCTTCATAAGAATTATCATGAAATTATAGCTTATTATCTTTCATGACTTCCCTGTCATACCTCGTAATTCAAATTCCTTTCCTTATAAAGAAAAAATTCAAGAAAAATTATTGAAAATGAAAAGTTATCGTCCCCAAATATTGTAACCATTATACTCCTAGTACAACATTAACACCTCCAATTGGAATGGAAAGTATTAGAATATTCAGTACATATTCCCCTATGTTTAGCTTGATATTATTGCATTTTCCAGAGAAATTTATAGTTCCTAAACTTGAAACCATCACTTTATACTCTGGTGCTGGGTATAGGAAGAAATTCAATTCCTTGGCTACCTTACAATGAATAAAATTATGGGTACTACCCAAATAAATCAGCACTATTACATTTTTATTTTTCATACATCAATCTATATTGAGAGTTTTAGGAGTGGTAATTCCTACCAATGCATTACAAGAAATGGTCGAACTCATTTCTTATTTTTCTAGGGTTGGTTCTGGTGCATATCCTCTTCTTTTAAATTTTCTCGTTCATTTTCTTCCTCCTCTTCACAATCTATGTAAAATATTTTTTTTCTCAGCACATTTACGACCTTTAGTGTATTTTCCATCACAACTATAGCAAATCCTTTTTTCGCTTTTTTCTTCCAATTGTTGTTTTGTCAACCTTGTAGGTTGTGGAAATCTAAGAGTAGAAACACTTTCATCTTTATAGGTGTGAGTGGTAGGCTTCCTTGTCGCCATAATTTTACTTTCAAATTTTCTTAACAACTTGAATGCCTTCTCCAATGAATCAAGTTCCCGAAGGTGAACCCCATGTTGGATGTTATCCTTTAAAGTCCCTATGAAGACAATAATAATGTGTTCCTCTAAAATATCAGTTACCCTTATATTCAATTTTTTGAAGTCCTCTATGTGCTCCACCATTGAAACCTTTTGTTTGAGATTTATCAATTGGCTAAAGAAGGTTTTGCTCTTTGTATCCTCATAATGTGCTATAATTTCCTCTGTAAAAATTGACCAAGTGACATTTATTTTACCAGATCAAAGCCATCGATACCATACAAATGTATTTTTTTCTAAATATAAAGTAGCAATGTGTACCTTTTGTGTGTTCTACACATTATAGAGATAAAAATATTGCTCCATCTGTAGTATCCATGTTACAGGATCCTTGCCATCAAACTTCTTCATATCGATCTTTGGAATATGGTGGGTCTTCAATCCAACATTAGAGTTTATGAAATCATGATTAACATTTATTTTGTTCTCATCATGAGTTTCCTCTAATACATTCTCACCATTAGGAATCATTTCTTGTATCAACTTTCTCAAACCTTCCATCAAACCTTCCATGTTTTCTTTTAGATCATTCTTCATGTCGTCTATGTTGCCTTCATTTTTTCACCGATCTTAGCTTCCATGTCATCCATCTTAGCTTCCATGTCATCCATATTAGCTTCCATTCCATTATTTAAACCTTCCATCTTAGTTTACACGCCTTTCTTCAAACCATCCATCTTAGCTTCCATGCCTTTCTCCAAAACTTCCATTTCATTTTTTTTTAATCTTTGCGAGAGTGAAATTTTGTGCACTTGGTCTTGTAATTTTGATATATCATGTTTCACTTCTTCCTCTTCATTAGTCATAGTAGATTATTCCTAGGGCTTAATGGGTGTTGAATTATTTTTAGGGGGGATTTTAGAACCCAATACTTATATCTATGCTTCAATATGCCCTTGGAATCACTTCAAACTTATTTTTAAAACAAGACATATGCAATTTGAAAAAAAAAAATACACATCTTTTTCTTGCTTTTGAGGAACTCTATATTGAAACTGGTGTATCTCTGTAATTTCAGATCCCCGAGATTTTATCTTTCGTCATTTAGTAGCCCTCTGAATATTCTTTCCAATTTCACAGGTATGACCTAATTTGGATTCTTCAAGGAAAAGTTATGCCTGATCTCGCACAATGACCTAATTATAGACTATTTTGGTAGAGTGAAATTGTACATTGTGCATATTTCACTATTTCCTCCTTCTGCTCTGAAATTTATACACAGAAAACTATAGTTCATGTAATTTCAACCACTTTTTACATAATTCCATCTCGATGCCTAGAGAGAAATTTATGATGATTTTCCCAATGCCTCCTCTTTGAGATGAAATTCAAGAACCTATAAGAACCCTAACTTCCATAGGTCCTATCTCTGAAAATATTGCAAACCAAGATCTAAAATTTTTACACGAAGTTCCTCAAGATTTCTTCATAAATGGGTTTTTTTTTTAGCTTCTAAAACTTTGTAGGAAAATAGTTATAGAGAAAATTCCATGATAAAATTTTTGAAGAAGAAAAACCCTAGAATCCAAAGCTCTGATACCAAATGTTATGAAACCAACTCCAAAAATAGAAGAAAACAGAGATCAGTGTCTTATAAATCAGCCACTTCGAGGGGGAAAACTCCTTTATATTAAATAAATGAGCAATTCTTGGATGATACAAATGACAAAACCTCCTTTCTATATAAAAGAGTCTATGGTGTCACAATATAATCCTAGATGAACTAACAATATTAATGTAAGGGCACAACAATAACAATAGTGGGCTTTTATGGGGTAGAAGAATAACAATATGGGGACTACAGGGGTACAAAAATAAAAATAAGGGGGCTACACTGACAACAATAGGTGACTACACTAGTAATATAGGGACCTAACATACAACAATGATGTGTCTTCCACATGAAAATTCCATGTGAAACATCAAAAGTCATGTCGGGATGCTGATGTGGGCAACTTACTATGACACATGGTGACGATGTGGAAGAATCACAAGCAATTTTCTACCAATTTAGAACTCCCATGTCAGCATTTTCATGCTAGCATGCCATGCAAGATGTTACATGTCATGCCACTTGATCAACCTAGTGAAAAAACACAAAACTTGAAACAACCATAACTTTTGATCTAAGAGTTGAAATGAGGAAAATTTTATATTGTCATAATGTCTCGATGAGACAAATATGATGGGATTGTCAGAAATGGAAAACTACAAAACTGAGAAAGCACTGAAAATAGGACACAAAAAGAAAAACAGGGTGATATTTCCAAAATGTTATATGGTTAAACCCACGAAGTTGGGTTACACTTTTGTGAGAATCGAGGGCGGGAAATTTTTTTCTCAAAAATTCGGCCGAACTTTTATAAAAGCTCGGTCGAACGATTATAAATTTCGACCGAAATTTCGAAATTATTTCGTCCGAACTCATTCTGTTGTCTACATTGACAACATACTGATGGCATGGGCAAATATATTTTTGGCCGGAGATTGGAAAATCGACAACATAAGTTTGGTCAAACTATTAGTTCGGCTGAACTCTTAAAATGGTCTGGCCAAACTTTGGTTTATAAATACACCAGCCTGGAGCTATTAATGGGTTTCGGGCTTATTAATGTCTGCATCTGCTGTGATCAAGTTTTGTTTTCATCTATTGTGTGTTTTAGGCCTGTGTCTATGTCTGCGGCTACGTCTCTAGTCTTGGCAGAGTCTTACTATTTGACCTCGGCTCCGAATTTCAAATTTCCAGGTTGGCACCACCTGCTTTCAATTTTTGTCTTTGTTGTAAATTCTATAAACATATAAGTAGATGTCTTGATATGACTGCATTTTTTGTAGTCGTGTTCCAGTCCAATAATTATTTTGTATGGCCATGTTCTTGCTGTGGTGACTAGAACTTTCAATTAGTTATTTTTAGTGATTTATAATTATATTTAGGTGTTTTAGTTAATTTCATTTAATTTAGCTTTAATTCTGTGAAGCTCAGTTATCTACTATTGCATGTCTACCACCTTCTTTCAAGATATAAATTGTTTTCTTTGTTGTAAATTCTATAAACATATAATTAGAGGTCTTCATATGACTGCATTTTGTGTGGTTGTGTTCCACTCCAATAATTATTTATAAGTAATGGTAACAATTTGCCACATTTGTACTAATTCATTGATATGTTTGATAACCATGTTTGAAATAATTGAGCGTTGCAATCCATTTCTGAACTTAATTGAGCCATGTTTGACATTCAATGCTTTACTTGCCATGTTCAAAGTGCCATTTAGTTGCTTATAATTCATGTTGATAATTGAAAAAAATTATCCCACGAACAAAATTTTAACAGACTTATGATTTGAAAGAATTATAATCAGAATGAAAAAAACTCACCCAAAAAGGACATATTGGATGATGCTTAACAAGCTGCCATGTTTGAAGGCTAGAAAAATTAAAATATTATGTAGAACACTGGGAAAGAAGGACCTTTCTTCTGCACTTGTTGCATAAAGTGTTGACTGACAAAAATTTTTTGTTGTAGAAAGTCTTGACTGCACTTGTTCTCCTAGTGCATAGTGCCACCATGTATGTTCCAGTCCTCTGAATTCATAATCATTTTTTGTGCAATTTTTCTCCTAGATTGAGTGGGATCTTAAGAAATTTTCTTTGTAGCCCAGTTGGCTAACAAAGTTATAGCATTTTATAATTCTACCTTCAATTGGAATTTAGGCATGAACATAGGATTTGCAGGCATCTGTTGGATGGCTTTGTTTAAAATTGAAACTCCTGTATTTTCTACAGACATTGGTAGTCTTGATGTACTCCCTTGGGTTAACATCAATGTATCAGTATCTGGTTCTACTTTGGGAAAAACCAAAAACTATTTGTATTTGTCTTGTTGTAAAAAAGGACCTTTCTTTTGCACTTGTTGTAGAAATTCTTGACTGACATAAATGACCTTGTCCATTTATTCTTCTTCTTGGGCTAAAATAGCCCCAAAATCCCATGTGCTGAGCCTTACAATAGGTATGTATTTACTTTCAAATACTGTCCTTTTTCCTCTTCTTCATCCATTTTCGTGCTACAATATAATAATATCATGAATGGATTTTTATAAAACATGAATGAAATAGTATTGATATGGTTTAACCGTCTAAACGAATTCCCATTTCTTTTATGATGAAAATAGAAGATAAAACAATAGTTGTTCCCAAAAAGGAACAACAGGATATAATCGAGGGAAAAGAAGGCGCGGCCAAATCAAAGAAGAACAACCAACTGTTTGGAATAGTAATTTGTTGTGAATCCCTCAAGATCCCCTGATCTTAAGCAATCACATTTGCTTTTTCCTTAGTTATAAAAGAATGAGAAGAATATGAAGACGGGGAATGTAATTCAGACTGTATCATGTGTTATGTTGTGTATCTTTCATTTATGTAACATTTGATAATGAACAAAACATAGTTCTGAAAGACAGACTTGTATTGTAATGATTCCGATGATTAATACATAGTTGCGTTGCTATTAATTCGATTGTTCTGGAGTAACTAAGAAATGTTCGCTAGTGGCTAAGGGCCCGGTCTCTGGTGAATTTTTTTGCTATTATTTGTGCTATACTTTTCCATTTACTGCAAGTATATTATGCTTTTCTGCTTTACAGTGAATTTCTTTTGATGGTATTAGATTTCTGTATTTATTCCTCTACGTGCGTATTTACAATTTATCAGTTGTTTGTTAACATAGTTGGCTCTGATTATTTAAAGCATAAACTGTTATTTCCATTAATTTCCTTGCGTTCGATAGTTTAGATCCAGCTGAAAGAGCTCTGTTAATATTTCAGTGCTCTTGGTTGACTGAATTATTTGAATTAACAAGTGAATCACATTTTTGGATTATAATGCATAGATGAACTACTTTCTTCAAAGCTTTAGATTTATGATTGCATATGTATTCAACAATTGGCTTTAGCATTACTCCTTTTATGAATAAGCTTGCACATATTGTGTACACATTTGAAATAAAAGGACTTACCCTAGTTTATAATTAATGTGAGGCAATTATGAGTTTTTAAAGACACCTTTTAGCACTCAAAATTTTGGCACCATTGCTGGGGAGTGTGTTGCTACTCTGAGTAATGTCTGATTCATGTTTTTTTTTGTTGAGGGAGAATTGGGTATTAAAAATGGGAGGTAATAAGTTGCGTAAAGAACAAGTAAAATTCTCGCTCATCTGCCTGCTTTCTAGCATAATTGCATGAGAATTTAAAGTAGGAATGAATTTTTATGTTTATGCATGAATGACTAAGAGAGAAAGACCTGAAAAAGACAAAATTCCTCCCTCTAAACCTGAAAAAACTAAGGGACCGATGACCCTTGGACGATCAACTTTTATCGACGAAATATTAATAAAAGATGAGTCTCAGTCATCAGTAGGACCCCAAATTGTTGCTGCCAAACATTTTATTGACTTCCTTCAAGCGGTAGAATCACCATCTATAGCTAACACTAAGATTCACAGTAAAACTGAAGGGATTGAACATAGTTTTCAAGATACTAAGAATTTACAAACTTGCCCTTCACAAGAAGGAAATTATTGCAGCCTCCGTGAAGGAGAAGGAGAAATAGGCAATCCCAAAGTTAAATTATCAGAACCTAGATCTCCTGAAGTAGTGACTGAACAGAGGACACCTAGTCTTCCAGATCAAGGTAGTCTTGTAAAAACGTTTCCATCCTCTTATAGACATCTTAGGAATAACTCTCCAGCTCTGGAGATCCTTGAAGAATACTGGCATATTTTTGACCAAATGGCTCATAACCAGTAGCCAAACTTCTACATAGAAATACCCTATTGTTGACACAACTTTCAATGCCCCCATGAAGGCTATCCCATTACAGAATATTCCTACCTTTCATGGGCTAACTTCAGAAGATCCCGATGAATTTTTTTTCGAGTTTGATGTTTTATGCAGGGGTTATGATTACACCACCGACCCTAAGAAGATAAAGCTATTCCCCTCTACTTTGATGGGAGCAGCTCTGCATTGGTTCATGGGACTCGGTGGAGGCACCATCAATGATTGGGACCAAATGAAAACATCTTTTCTTAAAAAATATCAATATTATTGCCGAACTAGAGAATTAAAAGATGAAATTTTTCAAATGGTATCTAAGCCTAGCGAGACTTTGGAAGAATATGTAGAACGTTTCCAATATAATCTGAAAAGGTCTCCTTATACAAATATACCTAATAATGTTTTAAAAACCACGTTGATTAGAGGTATGAAAGACCAATGGGTAGAGACACTAAACATAATGGGTAAAGGTGACATTTATCAAGAAAACTATAACAATATTATAGATTTGTGCATTAAGTGTTCCAGAGGCATTAAGTGTTCCAGGGTCAGTACAAGGCTGAAACCAGACAGATGTGATGCAAGCTCTAGAGACAGTAAAGCCTCAGGAGACAATGTTACACAAAGTGAAATCGGCAATCCGTTGCATGATTTCAAGACAGATATTCTGGGGACCCTGACAACACAATTGGATATCATGCAAGCTAAGAAAAAACAGGCCATAGAAGAACAAAATTTGGCTATTTTATTCCCTCGTTGCAGACAGAAGCATAGTCATAAAGAATGCCCCCTAGATACAATATGAACATGCACCATATGCACTAAAGAGAATGCCACAGAAAGATTCCCATCACTCCCAGGATTGAAAGCATTTCTCAAGGAAGAAAAAGAAGAAATGGAACCAGTATTATCCATTAAACCAGCATCGCCAATGGCAAGCACATCAGACAGGTATGCCTACCGATCCATCTTCGTTTTTTCCTTCCTCACAATATAATTCTCAGCAATATTCAGGGGTAGCATAGCAGAATCAACCACCTTTTTTGTTACCTCAAGAATTTTTTATGCCACCATGGACCAATCAATCAAATCCAAATAATAATTGGCCAAATTTCCCTTATCCACCACCATTTTGGAAAAAAAGCCTTATCCCTCTCAACGGTCCCCTTCCACCTCACAAAATCAGAAATGGAAATCAAATTGTAAAAGATCTACAAACCAGCCTATAGGGACCACTCCTATGTCTCAACCAAATTTACCAGCACCTTACACATTGCAGCAGAATCCTCAATATAATATACGGCCGCAACTTTCAGCTCAACCTAACCCAAATCCAAATAACAGACTAGTCTAGTCAATACAAATCATTGAGGGTCTGGACCCTGGAGATTAGTTGAAAGAATGTAATGAGCTTAAGTTGAGATCTAGACGCATAATCACTCTAGATAAGGATAAAGATTTGCAACTGGAAGAACCACACACAAATAAGCCTCTGACTGTAGATGATCAAGAAATAAAACAAGGGGAAGATACAGTCAGACAAAAAAAACTTGAACAAATCATAGCCACTTCCCCCCCATTCCCAGAAAGAATGTTGATACCACGCCCGATTGAACCTCCTGACTTTGATCTTCTGGGTGGACTTAAGAATATTTGTATAAAAATCCCTCTCCTCCAGGCTATCCAAGACATTCCAATATATGCCAAAACTATCAAAGAGTTGTGTATAAATAAGTCTGTGAGGGAAAAAAAACAACCCCTACTGTCCATGTTTTCAGGAATTTGTCTGATTTATTACTAGGCAAAGAGACTCTTGTAAAGTATGAAGATCCTAGAAACCCTATTGTCATAGTCTAGATAAATGGTCATTCTTTTCCCAATTCTTTATTTGACTTAGGGGCAGCCATTAATATTATCACAACTACAACTTACAACATTCTTAGTATCACAGCCTTGGAACCAACAACTACCTTATTGGAACTAGCTGACCACTCAGTCATTAGACCAGAGGGAACACACAGGATGTGATGGTCACTGTTGACACTTGGGAATACCTAGCTTATTTCTTGATTACTAATCCTAGGAACCAGCTAGATGGACATCCCTCAATATTAGGAAGGCCTTGGCTAGCAACTGTTGATGCTTATATCAGCTGCCAGACATGCAGTATGACTATAAGCAGGGGGAATGATGTGAAAAATATAAATTTATACCCTCCTGCTCAGCCAAGCTTGACTATCATGAAAACCAAGAAGCAATCGAAAACACACTTAACAGAAAATATTCGGTCACCATTGACTATGGTAGATGCCCTTGCATTCAAAAACCAAACTGAAGACGATGTTATCAATATTTTTATCAATCATCCTACCACAGTATTAAGTTCGAAATGTCACATGATTAAAGCAATCCTTTACAACTAAATTAAAGAAGATCCTTTGAGATATATCCATGATCAAACAATACCAACAACCACTGTTTATAGTAGCAAACCTGTCGAAATTGAATCAAGGATGATCCTGAACATTAATAGTAATCTAAGTAATGACCAACAACATAAACTTATTCAAGTCGTTAGGAAAAATAAAGGGGATTTTTCTTAGGATTACTCATATATGACAGGGATTGACCCTTAGCTATGCATGCATCATATCTACACTGAAAAGGATGAAAAAAACATTTGAAAACCTCAGCGTAGATTAAATCCTCACCTAAAAGATATTGTTAAAGAAGAGCTTCAAAAACTGCTAGATGTGAATTTTATCTATCCTATATCTGATAGTAAATGGGTTTCTCCATTAGTTGTGGTTCCCAAAAAGAATGGGAAATGGTGAATATGCATTTACTATATAGAACTTAACAAGGCAATGTAAAAAGACCACTTTGCCCTTCTATTTATTGATTAGGTCCTAGATACACTAGCGGGGAAGAAATTTTTCTCTTTCCTGGATGGCTTCAGTGGCTACAACCAAATTCAAATTTCTCCTGAAGACCAGGATAAGACCACCTTTACCTGTACGTGGGGAACATTCACCTATAGAATATTACCTTTTGGATTGTGTAACACACCTACCACATTCCAAAGAGCCATACTCAGTATATTTGCAGACTTGATAAATGAAGGATTGGAAGTATATATGGATGATTTCACACCTTGTGGAGATGACTTTGAGCAAGCATTACAGACATTGGAAAAAGTTCTGGAATGATGTATTGCTACCAGCCTATGTTTAAGTCACGAAAAGTGCCATATGATAATGACAGAAGGCCTGATCTTGGGTCATTACATTTCAGCAGCTAGAGTTCAGGTAGATCTGGAAAAAATACAGGTAATTATTTTACTAGCTACTCCCTGCACTCAAACAGAGGTATGTAGTTTTCTAGGATTTGCTAGATATTATCGTAGATTTATCAAAAAAATTTCATAGATTGTTGCACCATTATATGCCTTAACAGGAAACAATGATTTCATAGGGACTAACAAATGTGATACTGCCTTTATATATTTAAAACTGCTAGTATCAACAACACTAGTATTATGAGGTCTGAACTGAGATATACCATTCCAGATTTCATCAAATGCATCAGACACAATCATTGTAGTAGTTCTTGGCCAAGAAGAAGACAAGAAACCCTATGCTATTATTACATTAGCAACGACTTAACCCCTGCTGAATTGAATTACACAGTAATAGAGAGGGAGTTTTTAGCTGTTATTTATGCTATTAACAAATTCAGACACTATATAACTAGATACCTTATAATTTTGTCTATGGATCACTCTGTTATTAAATACTTAGCTAATAAACCCATTATGAATGGAAAAGTGACACGTTGGTTGCTATTTTTGCAGGAATTTGATGTAACTATAAGGGATCCACCAGGGAGGGAAAAACTTGTGGCAGATTTCCTCTCCCGAGTGCCAAGAACGGATGACACAGTATCAGTAGAGGATGAGTTTCCAGATGAACACCTGTTTGCTGTAACCGTGAAAAACACCATGGTATGTAGATGTGGCGAATTATTTAGTAGTGGGAAAACTGCCTAAACATCTGACACCTAGAGAAAGGAAATCAATAGTACAACACAACACTCAATTCTCCTAGATTGGAGGATACTTTTTTCACACAGGGGTCGATATGCACATCTGCAGGTGTATCAGGGAAGACAAAATTTATGATATCTTAAAAGCCTGCCACGATGGACCTTGCGGTGGACATCTTGCAGACCGCACAACTAGACACAAAATTTTACAAATGGGATACTACTGGCTCATGATTTTTAAAGATGCTAAGAAATGTGTCCATGCCTATGATAGTTGTCAAAGGATGGGTCGCCCTAGCCAGTCTGATGAGATGCCCATGGATCCACAGCTGGTCATAGGACATTTTGAGCGTTGGGAATTAGATTTTTTTGGGCCAATCAACCCATCATCCAACCAAAAATCATATATATTGGTTGCAACAAAATACATAAATAAGTGGGTGGAAGCATTAGCATTACCTATAGCCACAAAAGAAACCGTGATAAACTTTCTTTTTGAAATCTTCGTACTATATGGGTTACCCAGAGAAGTAATCACAGATGGAGGGCCACAATTTGTAGGCCACAAGATTGTTGCTACACTGAAAAATCATCATGTTATTCATAGAATTACCTCTCCATATCACCCACAAGAAAATGGGTCGGTAGAAAGCACCAAAAAATTAATTGAAATTATTTTAACTAAGACAATCTCATCGCACAAACGAGACTAGGCTACTCGACTGCCAGAAGCCTTGTGGGCATATCGCACAACTTGGAGGAATACTACTGGATACTCCCCATATCAACTGGTATTTGGTAAGGAACCTATTTTTCCCATAGAGTTTGAGATACAAACACTAAGGACAACCTAGGAAGTGGGACTGGATTTAACTGAAGCCCAGATTAATAGACTACAATAAATAAATGAATTAGATGAAATCCGGATTTCAGCTCTACAACATACTGCACTCATTCAACAACAAAGATCCAAATGGAAATTCTCTGATCAAGAAAAAGACATTTCATGAGGGAGACTGGGAAATTCTCTACGATTCCAAGTTTCAAGACATTCCTGGCAAACTGCAGACTAGGTGGTTAGGTCCGTATGAAATAAAGGAAGTACATGACAATGACACTCTTACGTTAACCACCATTGATGGGTCTGATTGTCCCTTTAAAGAAAATGGGCTTCGAGTGTGCCTCTACCAAAGACTGCTTACAAGAGAATCTTTTTGCCAACAGATATGCAAAGACTCCACCATGCAAGTTTTAGCTGCAAAAGATAATCCTTCCGCAGCTTCATCTTTGTAGAAATTCATTTTTTTTTAATTTTGTAAATAAGATTGCCGATTCAATTTGTTTTTTTTCCTGTTTTTCTCTTCCCTCTTCGAAACAAAACTTTTTTGGTTTTGGTGTTCCCTCTTTGGAACAACACTTTTTTGTTTTGTTGTTCCCTCTTCGGAACAACACTTTTTTGGTTTTGATGTTCCCTCTTCGGAACATCACTTTTTCATTTTGCTGTTCACTCTTCAGAAAATCACTTTTTAATTTTGTTGTTCCCTCTTCAGAACAACACTTTTCGTTTTTTTGTTCCCTCTTAGGAACAACACTTTTTTTTTTTGATGTCCCCTTTTCAAAACACCACTTTTTTGGATTTGTGTTTCCCTCTTCGGAACAACACTTTTTCATTTTGCTATTCCCTCTTTGGAACAACACTTTTTCATTTTGTTGTTCCGTCTTCGGAATAACACTTTTCGTTTTGTTGTTCCCTCTTCGAAACAACACTTTTTTTATTTTTTTGTTCCCTCTTCAGAACAACACTTTTCGTTTTGTTGTTCCCTCTTTGGAACAACACTTTTTCGTTTTGTTGTTCCCTCTTCTGAACCACACTTTTTTATTTTGTTGTTCCCTCTTCGGAACAACGCTCTCTTTTGTTTTTTTCTTGCATTTTTTGTGTGTTTTGAACATCACCCTTGTTATATATTTCTCAAACACTTCTAGTTCATTTCTTTTTAGCCTCATTCCTTTTATGGCTTGCAGTCCAGTACCTTCATGCGGACAAAGAATTATGGATTTTATTAAGGGAGGTGACTATTTTTAACATTATGATATTTGAAAAAAACATCTTCCTAATGATAAGCTTAAAACAATTGAAAGGGACACAATTATTTATATTTTACTTTACAATACTAGCTTCTATTGTATATGATACTGATTGATCATCTTTACCATGCTGGTTCTGCTTTTCCTGGTTATAATTCTCTCTGTCTATTATCAATGGTATTATGGGTATAATTTTTCTTATTATTGATATGTTTCAACTTCTTACACCATCCCTACTCTTAAGGAGTACTGAGCCTCCCTCTATTTATCATAAAAATATGTAATGACAACTAATCTATAGATAGAGGATAGGGAGTCTCATTAAGAGCCAGCCTACCATGTTCATAAGGATGTAGCAATGTGACATTCCCACTATGTCCACCAAACGAGGGTTATGATCCATTGGATGGCTAAAATATCCTTGGAACAGGAGGTCTCATCACAAGCCGACCTGCTCACTTTTGCTACTTCCCAGTGAATGGCAGTGTGGTTATCTGGTTACCATGCCAGCACACTGGTCTCTTCTGCAAGAATAGAAATACAAATTTTCAATTATAAATTGAGGATCTTAGCTCACATGGGTTAAAAAGAAACTCTGTCGAGGCTATGGATTCCTGCAGGAAGCAGAAACTTTGCTTATGGTATTGAAGTTCCATTTCCACAATCAATAACTCTTATAATACCCTCTTCCCATTTATCTTTCTTTCTTATAAGATTATTTCCTCTAAATACTTCCCTAATTTGAACCTTTATGCATGCGTTTATGTTTTTACTCAATCATATCATACACGGTCAAAATATCATAAGTAATGTCTTTTTTACATATTGTTGTTCCCTTTCCTATCACTTAAATTATCATCAACTAAAGCTTCTTGTCTCTTATCACTCATTATCATTATACCCCATGTTTTATTCTATCCATATTTTCCTGTCATTCATCTACGTACTCTGACCCATTTATGGTTGTACTCTTTATCCCGCCGCTAAAATAACCATTTCTCGTTTAATCGGTTGAAGGCGACCTCTCATTTCGGAGGGGGAGAGGACTTTCGTTATGCATATGTTGTCACTATTTCATTAGCTAACATGATATCCCATGATTATGTGGCATGTGAAAATTTAACAACATCAGCTATACTTTGTTTTTTTCAACAAACTTGCTATTTTATCACTCTACGTATCATTGTGTTGTTGTGCTTTTCAATATTGTTGTGTTTTTCAAAGTTGCTACTCTTTTCGACATTTCTGTGCTTTTCAATACTGTTGTGTTTTTCAAATTTTTTGTTCTTTTCGAAATTTCTGTGCTTTCTAGAATTAATGTGCATTTTATTATTGTCGTGCTTTTCAGGACTGCTGAATCTTCCCATTACATCCATCCTTTGCAAAAATAAGAAGAAATTGAACACTATGGGTGGTAAGTCAGTGCACCGTGAATTGTTAGTATTAGAAGTCTCCGACAGAGTAAGAGAAATTCTGATTCGAGTAGGATGGATATCCTATCTTACAAGGTTTCAACCCTCAAATGAGGAAATTGCTATTGAGTTTCTACAAAATTTGCAGAATAGGGAATCCATGGTAAAAGCCAAAAGGATTACAATTATAGATGCTGCAATAACTGAGGTAACTGGGATGCTGGCAGAAGGCACCACATGGGCACAAAAACATGTATCGATACACGACATGGTGGAAACCTTCAAAGACGAAGGCGAACAACTAGTCAGAAAGGGCAAAGGCGTTCAACCGTCTTCTCTCGCAGAACCATGGAGGGAATTTGCAAGTATCATCCAGAAATACATTACCTGTGATGGACACCGTGATGTGGTAAGGCCGCGACAACTCAAACTTCTAGCTGTTCTAAAGGAAAAACTTACTGTTAATTTTCCATCCCTTTTAAATTCTTTATTGCACGAAACTGCTACTAGAATAAGATGGGTTGGGCACCCTGAAACAGTGGTAAGTCACCATGGACTGCTTAGAATGATCATTGGTCATAGCCTAGTCCAATACGACTTGACTTGGGAAGGTTTCATCACAGCTCTTGAAAGCATATAGAACCCTGTAATTCAATATCCCGTAATTATGGAAGCAAGTGATCAAAACCCCGTCTCAAAAAGAAAAAGGATTTCCCATCCAAGGGTTTAACCTCACAAACACAGTAGGTCTATAAGAATCAAATTATCCCAGAGAATCATTTTAAATTTACGAGACTAAATCAATTAACCTACGTAGACATCTAGCCTAGTTAGGGTAGGGGATTCTGAGTCTGAACAAGAGACACCAGGTTCAGAGGAAGAGCCAGAAGAAGAAGCCGGGTCATAACTAGAACAAGAAGAAGAGCCCGAGGAAGATTTTGAGCCAGAATCAGAGCCCGAAGAACAATAACAAGGACAAGAACAAGATTATGAATTTTAAATTGAAACTAGATCAAATTTTGAGGCAGGAATAGCCGAGTTCCTAGAGAATCTCGATGTATACATGAAACCTGGAAGACCGTTAGACCCTAGAACATTGGAAACACAAGCACTGGAGAATTCCGGTCACATATAAACTCCTCCATCACAAGAGGCTGAAGATATAGAAATTGTACAAGAATCTGATAACCAATCTAGTGATACAATTTTGTTAAGCCAGGAGGACCCACAAAATTCTGTAGATATAAATATTGATCATGAATCTAACAATCATTCAGGTAATACAATTCCTTTAGAACATAGCCTTGAGGGCCAACAAGCAGCCTTAGAAACAGTTGATAAACCTGTTAAGGGTACATATGCCCCTCAAAAGAACTTAGGGGCCAGGGAAAAACTTAAGAAGTTGCAACCACAGTACCAGAACCTCCAAAATACAGTTAAAAGGTTACGACGAAAAATAAATAAATGGAAAACATAGAGCACTGCTCCTGAGGTGACTCCTGTAACAACACGAACACTAAAATGTGAATTAGTGGGGATTCAAACAGAACTCGTTTCCACTAGAGAAATTACCACCCAGATTGATTTGCATGAGAATGTGGTAAATGTAGTTGTTCAAACGGAGGGTTGGTCCTCCCACAATAAGAAAATAAAAACTGAAAAGGTACTCTTTCATAGTATTGGCACCCAAACAGAGAAGAAATCTAAGGATTCATCGTTAAAGCAGGACCCTATTGTTTTAAAGCTTCAGGAAGAATTAACGCAAGCCCAAATTGCTCTAGAACAACATCAACAATAGATAGTCTCCCTGCAAAAATACCAAGAATTACAAAAACAATTGAGAGGATTAGTTGTAGCAGAGACTGAAGCTTTTCATAAGGCTAGATGGGAAGAAGAAAAAATGAATACAATGAAAAATCATCTGAACAGAGTTAAGAATCAATTGAACACCATTTGTTCATTGTATTAAGATATCTTGGCTTTTCGATCTCCTGCTATGAACTATGCCTTTTTTTTATTAGAATGGTATTTATTGTTAAAAGTTAAAGCTGTTAGAGTCGGCAAGCCAATTGAGCTAAAGATGATGGAAGATTTCATAAATTGTTGCAAGGTGCATGGAGTAAAGGTCCAAAGGCTTCTTTGTGAATTTTGTTTACATAATCTCATATTAGATAAAGAAGTGGATGTGAATCCTAGCCTTTTTATTGGAGATGTTCAATTCCAGGCTTTTATTTCTTTTGCAGTCAACCAACTCAAGCGGTTAAAAGCTTATAATTTGTTCCAAAGACAGGAACGCAGCCTGGATCTTTGGGTAATAAGTGAACCTACTCACCCTCTGCAAGTATTTGCTAAGCATAAAGCACTGATGACACAAGAGGGCGTGACTAAGAGTTTAGGGCCCATACATAAGGAACTTGTGCTGGAAGAAACAGTGTATTTTCTCTCCATTCAAGAAATATCCCTAGTTGCATCCAAAATGAGATGGATGGTTTTGTGCAACAATGTTAAAGATAGATAACCATTTAATTATGGGAATTTCAAAGCTACTGCAAGATGATTAATCCCATATGGAAACTTTATCTTGAAAGGAGGACCTTACTGGGTGGGATGTCGCTATAGATGCCTTGTTATTTTTTATCCTCCTTAAGGATATCATCCTGACTATGAGTTACCAGAAGGACAAGAAGGGGCAGTCTTTACACACTTGGCACGACATCATGGTCTCAGGCCTCTTACAGATAGACCCTCTCTAGCCTACTCTTTAACTTCTTTGCATCAGAATTATTTATTTTTCATGAGGACATGAAAAGAGGTAAGCAGGGGAGTATGTTGAGCCTTACAATAGGTATGTATTTACTATCAAATACTGTCCTTTTTCCTCTTCTTCATCCATTTTCGTGCTACAATATAATAATATCATGAATGGATTTTGATCAAGCATGAATGAAAGAGTCTTGATATGGTCTAACCGTCTAAACTAATTCCCAATGCTTTTATGATGAAAATAGAATATAAAACAATAGTTGTTCCCAAAAAGGAACAACAGGATCTAATCAAGGGAAAAGAAGGTGCGGCCAAATTAGGAAACAAATCAGAGAAGAATGACCAACTTTTTGGAATAGTAATATGTTGTGAATCCCTCAAGATCCCTTGATCTTGAGGGATAGCATTTTCATTTTCCTTAGTTATAAAAGAATGAGAATAATACGAAGATGGGGAGTGATATGATGATATAAGAGAAAGCGAAGAATGTAATTCAGACTATATCATGTGCTATGTTGTGTATCTTTCATTTATGTAACATTTGATAATGAACAGAACATAGTTCTGAAAGACAGACTTGTATTGTAATGATTCCGATGACTAATACATAGTTTTGATGTTGTTCATTCTTTCCCTTCTCGAGTAACCAAGTTAACCTACCCATGCATATGGTCTTGCCTCCGTGACTTCATTGGTTATTATTTGTGCTATACTTTCCATTTAACGTAAGCATTTATTGCTTTTCTTTACAAAGAATGATCGATAAAGCATTTATGTATTATTTCAAGGTGTATTTAACCTCTATTAGTTGTTTGTTAATAGAATTGGTTCTGATTACTTAAAGCATAAATTGTTATTTCCATTACTTTCCTTGCATTTGATAGTTTAGATCCATCTGAAAGAGCTCCATTAATATTTCAGTGCTCTCGGTTGATTGAATTATTTGAACTAACGAATGAATCACAGTTTTGGATTATAATGCATAGATGAATTACTTTCTTCAAAGCTTCAGATTTATGATTGCATCTGTATTCAACGATTGGCTTTAGCATTACTCCTTGTATGAATAAGCTTGCACATACTGTGTACACACTTGAAATAAAATGACTTACCCTAGTTGATAATTAATGTGAGGCAATTAGGAGTTTTTAAAGACACCTTTTAGCACCCAACACCATGTAGGTAAATCTTTTTGAACTACACTAAAACTATATGTCCTTTCGAGATGGGATTTAGGATCATCTGTAAATATGGCAGATGATTGAGGTTTATCCATTATGGTTGAATAATTTGGTTTTGGTTTTTCAACTTGATTTTTCAGTTTAGAAGTTTGCATGGATAACACTGTTTCTATGGCATCTAAACTTTTGTTCAAATTTTCCATGGCCTGAATTAGATCATCAAATTCATGTCCTAGACACTCAGAATGTGCTAAGATCTTTTCACATATCTTCCTCTCTTCAGAGACTTTTTCTTTGACAGATTGACAAAAGGCCTTTAGAGCATAGCTCAAAATTCCCATTTATTTATGGAAAAAATACCTGTAGATCATTGGAGCTCTATGTTGTTAATATTGGACAGGTTTTGGCAAGTTTAAGGTGTTTTATCTACCATGTAGATCACGCCCCTTTAGAGACTACTTTCATGTTTCCAATATTTTGGAACCTTGGGTACCTACCTATTTCTTGTGGTTTTCAATGATAAATTTATAATAAAGGGATAGATTGTAATGATCAAAAAATTCATATAAAATCAATAAATACCTCATAATATTTGATAAGAAGATGTTTAGATGCTTTTCTAGCTCAAAATAAAATAAAATTAGGATAATCTCAGCTTAGAAGTTTGATCCACAATTTATAGGAAATATTATGTGTAGGCTTAAATTAACAGACAACTAATTCAAAGTTTCCATAGGGGAATCCATGTAATTGAATAAACAAACCTTGATTGCACAACCTCCAACCAAACCTAGCTTGTGTGATCAACAAAAAAATGATAAAAACTTATTCGTCAAATGAGTAGGACTCAATAGCTGTAATTGAATCCATAACTCAATGGACTAATGCTGGATGTGTCCCATGGCCATACTAAGTCTCACTAATGGATTGCCTTAAACTATTTTCATTTTCAGCCTCCCTCGCTTAATTTTTCTCTATTTCAAAATGACATGATTGACTTCAAATAAAACAACCTTCAGAAATGATTTGAAATGTCTAGCCCTTAAAGAATACCAAGTAAAACCGAAAAAAAACTACACGACTTAAAAACCATGCTATTGAGAAAATCCATTCTTTCAGTACCTTGAAATATACAGGGAAAGGAAGATAATAGCATTTCAGGTAGGGAAGATAAAGATGTCATAATAGAACTCTGATATATAAGCATAATCTTCAATTCCATTATTTTGTAGGTAAAGTACTATTGTCACATTAAAGAATTTTATAAGGTTACTCTGAAACTAGAGCCTTTCTCTCATTAATTAAAGGTGAACTTTAAGGCCTAAAAATTGACCTAAAGTGGTTGAACTTCCATAGGATTTTAGTCTGTATGTTGACTATTAACTTCTACAGGGTTCTATAAGCAGAGTCTGTAAAGGGACAAGTAGTGTTAACTTCTACAAGTTCTATAAGCAGAGTCTCTAAAGGGAAAGGTAGCTTCTGGATCACATCTTTTATGAAAAGTGACATATCCAGTAAATGCCCCTATAGTCAATCTCTGGAATAGATCTAAATAGAAGTTCTTCATTTTAATATCCATAAACCACAACCACTTTAAGGCAAATCATGTACATGTTTCATTTATCCCATACATGTTTCATTTCTCTCATAAACTCTTAAGGAAAACTTTGAAGCATGTGTCATTGGCTTTCTCCCATTAACATTAAATCATGTGTCATTTCTCAAGGCTTTCTCCCATTAATTCAAGGCAAACTTTGAGGCCTAAAAACTGAAAGTACTTGAACTTCCATAGGATAGGATCCCTCGAACTCAAATGGAGTAAAATGTTAAATGTTAAAAGTGGAGTGTTTTATGATGTAATGGATCTTAATAATCTAGATTGACATGGCTATATTGAACTTCCATAGGATATGATCCCCCAAACTCAAGGTGATTAAAATGTAAAATGTTAAAAGTGGAGTGTTTTATGATGTAATGGATCTTAATAATCTAGATTGACATGGATGTATTTTATTAATGTACCTAAATTTACACCTTCCATGTTGCTTTATTCTTGTAAAATGTTAAAAGTGGACTGTTTTAGGATGTAATTCATATGAATAATATAGATTGTGTTAAATATGATGTAATGGATCACAATATTCTAGATTGACATGGCTGTATTTTATTGATGTACCTAAATTTACTCCCTCCATGTTGTTTTATTATTGTAAAATGTTAAAAGTGGAGTGTATTAATGTACCTAAATTAACACCTTCCATGTTGCTTTATTCTTTTAAAATGTTAAAAGTGGAGTGTTTTATGATGTAATGGATATAAATAATATAGATTGACATGGCTACAGTGATATGATGATAGTGTAGGTTGATGTTGAAGTTGTAAAATTCTTGTACATATCAATTATTCTAAACTATTAAACAATTTGATAAGTGCTAAATCATACTTCTTATTAAGGATATAACTAATTTATGATGATAGTGTAGGTTTATGTTGAAGTTGTAAAGTTCTTGTACATATCAAGGATGAATGATAGTACAAGCTGAAAATGAAATTATTATAAATTATTAAACAATTTGATAAGTGCTAAATCATACTTTTTATTAAGGACATAACTATTTTGTCATAATAGAACTTTGATATATAAGTGCAGTCTTCAATTCCATTGTTTTGTAGGTAAAGTAATATCTTCACATTAAATCATTTTAAAAGGTTACTCTAAAACTAAAGGCTTTATCCCATTAATTAAAGGAAAACTTTAAAGCCTAAAAATTGAACCTAAAGTGGCTGAACTTCCATAGGATTTTAGTCTACCTGTTGAGTGTTAACTTCTACAAGGTTCTATAGGCAAAGTCTGTAAAGGGCGAGGTAGTGTTAACTTCTATAAGTTCTAAAGGTAGAGTCTGTAAAGGGATAGGTAGCCTCCGGATCTCATCTTTTCTGAAAGGTGACATATCCAGTAAATGCCCCTACAACCAATCTCTGGAATAGATCTAAATATAACTTCTTCATTTTAGTATACATTAACCACAACCACTTTAAGGAAAACTATGTACATGTGTCATTTCTCCCATAAATTCTTAGGCAAATTTTTTAAAGCATGTGTCATGTTGGCTTTCTCCCATTAACTTTAAAGCATGTTTTTAGTAAGTACACAAAATAATTTTGAAAACCATGCAAATTTCATTTCTCCCACAAACTAAAGGCTTTCTCTCATTAATTCAATTCAAACTTTAACACCTAAAAATTGAACCTAAAGTGGTTGAAATCTCATAGGATTTTGAACTTCCATAGCATTTTATTCTATCTGTTGAGTGTTAGCTTCTACAAGTTCTAAAGGCAGAGTCTTTAAAGGGTCAAGTAGCCTCTGGATCTCATCTTTTCTCAAAGGTGACATATCTAGTAAATGCCCCTACAGTCAATCTATGGAACAGAAATAGAAGTTCTTCATTTTAATATCCATCCACTACCACTCTAAGGCAAACCTTGTACATGTGTCATTTCTCCATTTTCTCATAAAAGTTTAGGAAAAATTCAAGGCATTTGTCACTTCTATTCCATTTCTCCCACAAAATCATAAATGTGTGACTTTTGACATAACTTCATCAACCACCACAACTAGTTGTTTTAGTAAGTGCATAAAATATTTTTTCAAACCATGTAAATGTCATTTCTCCCACAAACTAAAGGCTTTCTCCCATTAATTCAAGGAAAAATGTAAGGCCTAAAAACTAAACCTGAAGTGGTTGAACTGTCATAGGATAGTATCCCCCAAACTCAAGGCTTTCCCCCATTAATTCAAGGCAAACTTTAAGGCCTAAAAATTCAACCTAAAGTGGCTTAAATTCCATAGGATTTTAGTTTGTTGGTTGAGTCTTAACTTCTACAAGTTCTAAAGCATTTTTTAAAGGGCTACGTAGCCTCTGGATATCATCCTTTCTTAAGGCATGTAAAGGGCCAGGTAGCCTTTGGATCTCATCCTTTCTTAATGCATGTCATTTCTAGATGTGATTTCTACCATAAATTTCAAGGCAAACTTTTATGAAAACCATGCATGAACCATGTATATGTGTCATAAATCTCCCTTAAACTCTAGCCAATGCAATATTTAATGCATCTCATTTCTAGATGTGAATTCTACCATAAAATTTAAGTCAAACTATAAGATAAACCATGCACGTGTCATTTATCTCATGCACATGTGTCATTTCTCCCATGCATTCACAATAAATGTCAATTTAATATATTTTTATTGAATTTGTTTTTTTTCAGGGATAAAAAAACCCACTAAATATGGTTGAAAAAAGGACATTATGCATATATGTTTCTTGCTATCCCAATCCAGGGAAAGCATTGATTACATATGTGCTTTCCAATATTACGACTAGCAAAGTCGTCCAAAGGAAAATGAATATACCAGGAAGAACAACAAAAATGAGGAATATTATATTACATTTATAGAAGGCTTCGGAACAGCTATGGAGTATGGATCAAATGGAATTACAGTTTTCACCAATTTTGAACTTGTTTGCAACCAGATGAAAGGTGTGTACCAATGTAAGAAGGAGAGGCTAAAAGAACTGCATGGAATAGCAAACAATATTGTTAGCCAAGTTCAATTTTTTAGTATAAGACATCGTACAAATGTGAATAAGATGTTTGCTGATCTATTGCGTGGAGCAATGCCAATTCAAGATTCATCTATCAAAGATGATTTAATACATGAATTAGAATTATACGGGGAAATGCTAATGCAAGATTCATCTCTCAAAGATGAATTAGTTTTGAGACGCTCTTCTTCAAAAATTCAAGATTCATCTCTCAAAGATGAATTAGTTTTGAGACACTCTTCTTAAAAAATTTAAGATTCATCTCTGAAAGATGAATTAGTGTTGATACGCTCTCCTTCAAAATTTATTGATCGACATTGTAACATATCTTCGATATGTGTGTGTTTTGTACTTATAAATGTGTCTTTTTTAATGACCATGTGTTTTTTTTTAAATTATATACCAAGTGTGCTCCCACCACACCATGTAAAGCGCAACTTGGTGAACTCCACATTTGGAAAAAGTGGTGAACTTCACATTTTTATAAAATTAAAATGTCAGGACTTCAACAATTTTTTGTTTAAATGGAGTTTCACGCTTATTTTTTAATGACCATGTGTTTTTTTAAATTTTATACCAAGTGTGCTCCCACCATGTAAAGCGAAATTTGGTGAAATTAACATTTCTATAATTGTTTTTGCTTAAATTGAGTTTCACACATCAATTAATGCTTTGAAAGTTGTGTTTTACATCATTTGTGTACACTAAATTACATTAATTTTCTGAAATTTATTTTGAATCTATTTTAAATATTAATTTAGAAAAATAATTGTATATGTCCACTGTAGATATAAATAACATGGAGGATGAACAACGAAGATCAACAGAATCCCATATCTCTACAAGAGAGGGGGATTAGGGATCGAGGGATGTTCATGGTATTTAAATATAATCTTAAATCTCCATACATATACATACATGTGTGTACATATGAATTTGATTTTTTATCAACTTTGTGAGTTAAATTAGTTGTTAATAAGTTTCATATTTTATTTTTTAGGAGCTAAGAGGAGAAGGGTCTCTACTCCATCAATGGAGCATGTCCATGGTTCACGTAATCATGGTATGGTTCACGCAATTTAATAAATGAATATGTACATGTATATATATGTATGAATGTATTTTTGAAATGACTAGAAATTCATATTTGTTTATGAAGCTTCTCTCTCGTATCGTGAGGTTGGTTGTGGTTTAGATTCCCTTAGAGGGCCATTGATAAGTGCTGGAAGATTGCATGAAGGTGGTGATATGTATTCCCCCAGAGGCCAATCAACGGATGGTCGTGTTGGTTCTCAACCAATCGGTGGTCGTGTTGGTTCTCAGCAGGTCGTTCTGGTTCTCAATAGTCTTAGGGTGGGAAAGATGCTAGCCAACCACATCGAGGTGGCCATCAATTTGAATATTATTTTCATTCAATTTGTATAAATTTGTTTACATGTGTTTTTTTAATATACAAAATTTTATATATTGATGCAGAGGCTGAAAATGCTGCTCCAAATGTTGCTCAAAAAAGACGTAGGGAAGAACGTGTCATTCAAGAAGAAGGTTGTCCATCAACCATGACTTATCCATCTGACATTTCTAATATACCTTGGGAAACAAACATGCAACAATGCACTTTAGAAAGGTGTCAACATCTTCATGCAAAATTGAAGATAGATCTCATGGTTTTGATTCTACTTGCTGAGAGTTGACAAAGCTTGGAAATAGTTACACACTCTTTAGGTGAACTAATAGATGTGTACCGGAAGCTTGAGCCAACCACTGATAATTTTGTAGAAGTCATGAGAAAATAAAGGAAAAAGTGATGGGTCCCAATAAATGGGAGGTTGTTAAACAAAGAGTTACAACATAAATGGCTAAGTCTATGTTTAATTCCAAAGAAGGGCCAAAAAGAAAGATGTTGAAGGTGAAATATTTCAAGCACCCTCACATAGCTCACTATTTGTATGATAGACAACTTGTAACCTATGGAAGACTCCCATGGAATGACGAGGTTCCGCTTTATTTTGCAAAATTATTTTATACAGAATTATGTTTGTAAATGAAAATCAATTACAATGACCTTCCCTCTGAATTTTTTTGTCCTGGGAAAGGTCGATTGTGTAACCATAGAGGTGCTAGGCGTGATTTTGAGTTGCCTCTCCCCGAGAAACCATTGGTTAATCAACCTTTTCGTGTCAAAATTGTGCGGTCAGAGATGGATGCCACTTCTCAAATTAGTCGAGAAATAAGGGATGCCATCATTGAGAATGTCTACAGTGGATTGGGTGGAGTCGATGTTTGTCTGAATCGACAAAGAGCATGTGAGAATGCACGCGCTAATATTGTGTATTATACATATTAAGAGATTGAAAACATGAGTGTTTAAGATCTCAAAACATATGCAAAATATTGTCACAATGGTTGGGATGACCTAATTTTTCATGAGGAAGAGGACATGGGAATGGTATGTGTTAATGATTAGGGTTAAATTATTTTAACACATTTACAATTTTTAATAAATACATATATACATACATTTATTTTTATACATTAATCTAACAAAAATGTATCATTATATGTTAACACCATTTGCAGTTGTCACACTTGATGAATGAAGAAAATGTTAATATCACGGTCGTAGCCTCTGATTCAAACAATCAAGATGGGTCTCACCATCAATCATAAAATCAATATGGTTCTGACCATCAAGATATGATGGAAAATGTTAGTGTTTTTTAAGAGAACATGATGATGTACATTTATTTTTTATCTATTATTATATATATCGAAACATGATGATATATTTTTAAAATAAATAATTGTGCACACATGTACATGTACATATATACAATAAAATGTTTTAATAGGTTCTGATAATGTCCGATGTTTTTGGGATGGTGTTACCTTCTTCTTCCTTGGGAGATGTTCCTTCTTCTACCTTAGGAGATGTGCCAAATCGACAATCACAAGTATGGACAATTTTTCACTTTTAAAATTTATGTTTTTAAGTTATATATTCCACCTCAAAAATTTCCATTAAAAAAATGAGATATATCTGGATCTTGAGTTATTTTAAATTTTTTGAATTTTACGTTTTTGGAGATTTTCTTTCCGAGCGATGCTTAGGAGATGTGCCAAATCCACCAGCACAAGTATTCAATTTTTCACTTAAATATATATATGTTTTTAAGTTATAAGTTATAAATTGAAGTTTAAAAGTTTTATTATAAATAGAGATCTAGAGATTTTGAGTTATTTTATATTTTTTGAATTTTAGGTTTTTGGAGATTTTATTTTGGAGCCTCTCTTAGGAGATGTGCCAAATACACCAGCACAAGTATTCAATTTTTCACTTAAATATATGTTTTTAAGTTATAATTTATAAAATGACGTTTAAAATTTTTATTATAAATTGAGATCTTGATCTTGAGTTATTTTATACTTTTAAATTTTTTGAATTTTAGGTTCCTATAGAGGATTTATTTTCTCCACTCACTCTAGCGAGGAGATAGGAATATCCACACCATTTAAACCATTTGAAGAAGTTGTCTAACTTTTCTTTTAATATTATTGAAACTAAGTTTATATATGCATTTTCGTTTGAAATTTTTTAATATATATATAATTGTACATGTATATTGTACAATTTATTGTTGACGATGTTCCTGTGGGGGAAGTTTTAGTGGACGAGCAAGAAATGGAGAGGGAACCTCATGAGGTATTGCATGATTTTTTTTTTTACATTTTGTTTTTTACATGAAGTTCTATATATTTTCGCTCGATTTTAAAACATTAAATTTAAATGTTTGTACACATTGTGTACAGGTTCCCCATGCTTCACAGGATAGCTCGAGGATCGTGAATTTGCTGGGAGAGAAACACTACATCCATATGTATTTGATAGATGATGCACATGCACTATTTGATGGATGATGCACATGCACACGTGCAACATTATATTTTTAACATATTTAGTCTTAAATTTACTTTTTATATATAGTCTTATCTAGATGCAGTCATATATAACCTAATACATGATACTTGATACTTGTGAGATCTATAAATTTTGGACATATTTTATGTGAACTACATTTGGTACATGTGTGAATGTGATATATAATGTTTTTAAAACTCAAGTTTTGGATGGTTGAACTACATTTGGCATGTGAAGTAATGTTACAGTGTTATATAATTTGTTTTGTTTTTAAAACTCAAGTTTTAGATGGTTGAACTACATTTGGCATGTGATGTGAAGTAACGTTGTGTTATAATTTTTTTTGTTTTTAAAGTGTTATGGTTGAACTACATTTGGCATGTGAAGTAATGTTACTTGATACTTGATACTTGTGATTTGTAATGTTTTGTTTTTAAAACTCAAGTTTTGGATGGTTGAACTACATTTGGCATGTGAAGTAATGTTGTGTTATGTTTTGTTTTGTTTTTAAAACTTGAGTTTTGGATGGTTGAACTACATTTGGCATGTGAAGTAATGTTGTGATCTATAATTTTTTGTTAAATTAAAACTTAAGTTTTGGATGGTTGATCTACATTTGGCATGTGATATAATGTATTGTTTTTATTGGATAGCTGAACTACAATTGGCATGGCATGTGAAGGGATGTTCTAATATAATGTTTTTGTTTTTAAAAATAAAGTTTTGGATGGTTGAACTACATTTGGCATGTGATTATGATATTATGTTTTGTTTTTAAAATTCAAGTTGTCGTTTTCCAAAGAAAAAAAATCACATGAATATATGTACTTGTAGAAATTATTTTACACATACATTTGAATATATATGTTAAAAAAATTGAAGTACAATACATCTATATACATACATATATATATATATATATATATATATATATATATATATATATATATATATATATATATATATATAATTAGAAGATTATAGGTCTTGTTAGATGTGTCAAACAATCATAAAATTTTAAAAATGCATTCTATATGTATATATATCCAGTATGGGCGACATTTTTCATCAATGCATGTATAGAAATGCTACTTTCAGTTAATTTCATTATAGAACATATATATTCAGTACGTGAAACATTTTTCATCAATGCACATAGTAAAACTACTTGAATAATTAATTGCATTCTAGAACACATATATATTCAATACGTGCAACATTTTTCATCAGTGCACATAGAAAAGCTACTTTCAGTTAATTTCCTAGAACATGTATATCCAGTATGTGCAAAAATTTTCATCAATGCACATAGAAAAACTACTTTCAATTAATTGCATTCTAGAACATATATATCCAGTACTAGCAACATTTTTCATCAATGCACATAGAAAAGCTACTTGCAGTTAATTGCATTCTAGAACACACACACACACACACATATATATATCCAATACTTCTAGAACACATATATCCAGCACTTGCAACATTTTTCATCAATGCACATAGAAAAGCTACTTTTAGTTAATTGCATTCTAGAACATATATATATCCAATACATGCAACATTTTTCATCAATGCATGTATAGAAAAGCTAATTTCAGTTGATACTAGTGTGCATGTACTAAAACAATGTACATGTGCAAACACTTTCACAGATAACATAACAAGGTAGCTCAATTTTTAGTTGAGTTCTGGAAGTTCTAAAACGTGAATCCAAAGAAAAGAAATTGTTGGGTAGTTCAATCAAAAAAAATCCAATGGAATGCTATCTTCAACGATCCATTCATGATCAGATTTTGACATTTTCCATTTCTTCATTTTCCTTTCCTTCTTTGATTGAACCTCTATCAACTTTATGCGTGTTTCACACACCAAGTGACTATATTGAAAACTTATGAAATTAGGTTCATAGCCTTCAAAGTAAACAAAATCTTGAATTTTATTAGTTTGTCTGAAAAAATAAAATTTTAGTATAATAGATCATCTGTCTTATGGAAACTTGTGACCATTATCGTTTTCTAATAATTTCATCTTTTGTTCAGTGCAATGCATCAAATAATACTTCACATTTTCATTGTTGTCAGTAGGTGAAATTACAGCAAAAACATCTCCTGCAGAATAAAACAAGCTTAACAAACTTATGTATTTAAATTTAGATCATAATTAACATGAAAATTAAC
Organism: Pinus albicaulis; assembly: GCA_034641835.2. Lineage (NCBI taxonomy): Eukaryota > Viridiplantae > Streptophyta > Pinopsida > Pinales > Pinaceae > Pinus > Pinus albicaulis. The sequence goes on from CM076577.1 coordinate 352,556,031, forward strand.
TTTAAAATAATTTTAGTATCTATTTCTATATCTCTATCATTTGAAAGCAATTCAAATGTTACCTTCTCTAATAAGATCAGAAACTTGATCACCATCAGATGATATTGTAGTCTCCTTTGATTGCATTTCTTCAAACACTGCAATGGACATTTTCTCCTTTGTATTTAGCTATGTTTGTTTCCAATATTTTAAATACATTTTGTTTTCACAAACATCATTGGATTCTATGTTTTCTATGCAAACATGACAAAAACAATAATATTTTCTTTTATCCAATGCAAACACATTTGTGGAGAACTTTGTTTTAATTGAATACAATTTTCGAGTCCCTTTTATTGTTTCAACATCATTTCCAATTGATCTATCTACATCTTCAATCCCAATATGCGAAAAAACCTATATATGGAAAATTCAAAGAAGAATGTAAATATGATTGCAAAATACCATCAAAGATAATCATTGTCATAAATGTACACTGTTTAAAATTGGATATCTAATAAAAAATAAATTGAATGTACCTTCGCACTTCCCTTGATCGGTTAGTCTCATGGCTTAGAGCAGCGATGCACCATTGAAAAAATTCTTTAGTGTCCTCAATTTGGTTTGCAGAGGGGTTCGTTTGATATCATCGAAGTCCTTGTTTTATCCATGCCCCTGCACCATCATGTTCTCCTTTTCCATGGCCAGTCTCAAAGAAATTCCAACAATGTTTAATGCAGGTTTTCTTATGAAGAATACACAACCAAAATAATGATCGTGAATATTTGAATTGACCTACACATCCATCTGACCATATACAATGTTCATTGAATTTTATTCCATGACTTTTCAAGGAGTCATAAATCTTTCCAAAATAGTGTTGTACAAAATATGTATCATGTGTACGATCGTCATTAATATAAAAGTGATATTATTTAATAACATGTCGATTTTCACTGGTGCTTTATATATGATCGAAATTTTGTTCAGCATGTCTATATAGAATATGGACAAGAATGGAGACTTGGTCAGAATGATAGTATTCACTTTGAATTTCTTTTTGTGGAACAAATGTGTAGTTTTCTACAAAATCAATTACTGACAAAATGATCCTTGGTGGAAAAAATTCATGGTATTTTTTGAATTGGAAGTCTTTCCATCGAGCTCTATGGGAATTCTTGGTGTATTTATAAATTTTTGCCTCAAACTTTCTCAAAAAATCTATCACAAAAATTTCTTCTTCTTGTAATTCAATTCTTTTAGCACTATTTGAACCTTAAATCGATGTATGGATATATTCATATCTCTTTCATTTCACTTTCATGTTGGACAATGATTGATCATTTATATCAGTATGAATTTTTTTTTGAAATTTAGTCAAATTTGTTTTGAAATTTAGTCAAATTTCCACAATCATCGCATTCTTTACAACCAAAACATTTCTTTTCGTAAAATAATTCATCGCTTTCTCTTTCACATATAATTTGAGATATGAAATCATGGATAGTGGAAGGAGGAGGTGAATCTTTCCAAAATTTTCTACCAAAATTAAGGAATGTGTCATAATATAACTGAAATTCCACATGATAACGACAACAACAAGTGTCGCGTACCGTGATAGGTTTCACATACCATGGTTTTTTTTTAACAAAAGCACTGACTGAGACATGAATTTCACGATTCTCTCCTTTTAAATTGTTGAAAAAATCTATCTAAGTGGTGTCCAAGAAATGTTTTTCATGTTCTTCGTACTGATTTCATGCTATTCTTCTTCGCATCACATCCCTTGCATTTGGCGAAACACGTGAATTTTTCTTCCAATATTCATATATTGTTTTTTTAACATTTTCTCCAAGTATATATTTGTATGGTTGCCTACAAATAGCTCTCCAACAAGCAAGTTCATCATTTACATCTATTTACAACTGAAATTTCTGATGTTTGTGCAAAGTTTTTCGTGAGGTTCCTAATGCTAGTGCCATATATTTTACCAAGCGATTCTCTTTAGTACTTGATGAAACCACTGCCATATGTATTTCTCTACGTACAATTGAAACATTTTTCTATCTAGATCTTCTAATTGAATTTATAGCACTATTTATATTTTGTATCACATTTTCCTTCATTTTTTTATGTTTTGTTGATTTTTGAATACCCAATAAAGTCATAGCTTCTTTTAATTTCCTTAATGATAGGATACCTTTCAACATTTGGGCTTGAACAATCACATTTTCCTTTATGAAGTATGCATCAAAAATGTATTTAACACGATATCGTATAACATGGTTAGCTCTTTTATCTCCATATGTGTGAGTGTCAACATTTTCTAACATCTCATCATCGACATTGATTTCATCTATTCATATTTGAATGAATAGTACATAATAAGTTTACATATTCAATAAATAACTAAATTAATATATATGTATAATTTCAATAATACGTGCATGTGTTCAACGTATATATATATATATATATATATATATATATATATATATATATATACTTTGTGATTCAATTCTTCACTTGAACTTTTTTCAACATTTTCACCATCTTCAATCATTGTTCAATATCTCTTTCAGTTTTCTCTTTTCAAAATTTTGTATCTCTATCATCAATGTTTTGAGGAATATCTCTTCCTCTTTCCGTATTGCAAAACATTAAAATTATTCATCAAATAAAAATTGCTTTCTGGAATGTATTTTACACTATAGCAATTTGAGACATTAAATTCATAATATTTACATTTACATACCTGCTTCAATTTCTAGTTGAGGATGATTTTCCCTTTCAATATTTGAGAGTTTTTTTTTCTTTCTTTTGCAAGATTCTCTCCCCTATTTTCTACGTTCCTCAGGGTCTCTTGTTCGATCATATTTTCTCGTGCAATTCCTTCGATTTCGCATGATAATAGAGTATGAAGTTCAAAAATTTTCCTTCAAAATTTTATACAAAAACTCAATTAAAAAAAATATCACAAAAGATTTAATTTTAAAAAAAAAAATCATTTTAAAATTTTTTCAAAAAATACATACTTCAATCCAAAACACTTACTTTAAAAAATCCGAGAGAAAAATTTCCTATAAAAATGAAACGAAGCTCAAAATATTTCCTTCCAAGTCCTGCAAAAAAATTTCATTTAAAAAGTTAGACAAAAACTCATTTTAAAAAATCATTATAAAAGATTTACTTCAACCCAAAACACGTACTCTAAAAAAATTTCACTTCAGAAAATACCTCCAAAAAATGTCCATTGAAAAATAATTCCAACTTCATAAAAAATGCCACTTTACAAAATACTTCAAAAAAACTGCTAAAAAAATATCATTTTAAAAATACCTCCAAAAAATATGCTTTGAATATTAAGCATAAAAAGAGTCCCTTCAAAATTAAGTCAAAAAAATGTATTTTGGAAATTAAGCCCACAAACCTCTCAAAACAAAATACATCCAAAACAATTTCCTTTGAAAATTAAGCCATAAATCTCTAAAAACAATGAAAATTAAGCCCAAAACTTCTAAAAACAAAATACCTTAAAACCAAAAAATGTCTTATATGGGACCCCCTTATTTTGGAGAAAACTAAAGGGGAGATATTATGGCCTCAAATAGTCATCTTGTAGGTTGGTTCATAAATAAATTGATGTAATCAAAATTTGAATCTCATATTTATATCATAATAAAAAATAATTCATGATTTTATCCCATATAGGCTTCAATGTAAATCCATGTGTTCAACATTTTATGTGAATGATGCATTGTTGTTCATTTGGTTGAATTTGTTTTATTAAATAAGTGTAAGAATTGTATGTTACTTATTCAACACAAACCCACCTTAGTATTCATTGATTTCAAACATATCTCTCATTCTCACCTCTTCTCCCTCCTCCTTCATCTATTTTAAATCTCTCTCTACCTTCCCCAGTACCTCTTTCACAACAACCCCCTCTCTCTTTCTACCCTCTACCTTTGCCTCTATCTTCCTCCCTCTACCCTTCCCTCTCTCTTCGTTTCTCTCCCATGCAACACTCACTCACTCATGCTCTCTCTCTCTCTCCTCCTTCTCCCTTTCTATATCCCTCCCCTCCCTCCCTCTTTATCCCTCCTTCCCTCCCTCAATCCCGCCTTTACAACAACACCCCTCCAACTCTATCTCTCTCTTCCTCCTTGTATCTTCCACAAATATCTCTCTCCCTCTCTCTCTGCTCCCCACTCCACCTCTCTCTTCATTCCCCAACCCTTTCCCTATATCTGTCACTTTATTACTCAATATGTCCCCCTATTTCCCCTCACCCTCCCACCCATTCTTCCCCACTTCCTCATGCCCCCCCCCCCCCCTTCTCTGTATCGACCCCTTTGTCCCTCCTCTCTTCCCCTTCCCTTCTAATCCAAACTCACCCCAACCAATTCCCATGTGTTAAAGTTCTTAGCTACAAGAACATGTGCATGTTCTTAGAGCTAGGAACACACTCACTCTTTCTCCTCATCTACAACTCTAAGTTAATAACCCACTCATACAAATTTTCCTCCCTTGCTCTCCAATAAGGATAATTTTCAGGTCTAAAATTTTTCTTTTAATGAAAATAATAAAATAAAAGATATAATTTTTAAAGGAAAAAAAAAACTAGTTTTTTTATTGTATTTTCAACTTATGTCCTTATATTTTGACTCATGTCTCAATATTCGGAACTACATATGTGTGAAATTAAATTCAACATTCAAAAAATACCCACTATGCATACTTTCGAGTAGATACATAATGAGAAATTTTGAAAATACATGAAAACCATGTTTCTTGATTTATTTTTATACATTTTAAAATTTTCTTTCTGTGGATATACTCAAAAATATGTATAGTGGATATTCATTGGAATTAGAATCTAATTTCACATCTAATGAATGCCTACACTGTTGAAATTTTTCATATTATTTTTGGCTAAAATTTCATGGATAATGCCAACAATAGATCTGTTCCTAATCTGATGGCATCAAATCCTGAAGAGGAGATATTAATCCTATTTTGTTGTGATAGGATAGAATTGAATTTATTATTCAGTTTCTTCTCTACATCTATAAATTGTAAGCCCATAGAGGCAAAAGTTATGAGGGATGAGGAAGAGGAAGTGAAGATGTGAGAAATATGTTGTAATCTCCTGTTGAATAATAAGATAGTTGATACCTCTATTTGGTGGATGTAGCCCAGATTGGTTGGGTGAACCACGTTAAATTATGTCTCTTATTTTAATTGTTGTTGTGTGTGAATTATTTAATTTTGCTGGGCATACTCTAACAATTGGTATCAAAGCGAGGTTGGTTGCGAAAGGTTTTTCTCAGAAAGCAGGAATTGAATTTCCTGAGATATTTTCACCAGTTGTTAAAAAATTTTCAATTTGAATTGTGTTAGCATTATTTGCATTACTTAATTTAGAATTATAGCAACTAGATGTTAAGACTGCATTCTTACATGGAGATTTAGATGAAGAGATTTATATGAAACAACCTGAAGGGTTTTTCATAATCACAACAAGAAATTTGTCTGTAGGCTCAAGAAATCATTGTATGGTCTGAAACAGTCGCCGAGACAATGGTACAAGAAATTTGATTCTTTCATGATGAGTCAAAATTATATAAGAAGTGAATATGATCATTATGTTTACTTTAAGAAATTAAGTAATGGCATATTCATTATCTTAGTATTATATGTTGATGTTATGCTTTTAGCAAGCAAAATCATAAGTGAGATCAACAGTTTAAAGGCTCAGATGGATAGGACGTTTGATATGAAAGATCTACGAGCAGCAAGACAGATTTTGGGCATGGATATTTTCAGAGACAGGAGCAATGGTAAGTTGTGGTTATCACAACAGAAGTATATTGAGAAAATAATCTTAAGGTTTTGTATGAATAATGTGAAGCCAGTTTCAGTCCCTATAGCTTCCCATTTTAATCTTTCTTCAAGTTGATGTCCTAATACAAATGAAGAAAAGGAATATATGTCTCGAATACCATATGCGAATGCAGTAGGAAGTTTGATGTATGCGATGGTTTTTACATGACCAGATATTTCACATGCAGTTGGTGTTGTCAGTAGGTATATGGAAAATCCAGGGAAAGAACACTGGGCAGCAATGAAATGGGTGCTTCGATATTTGAGAGGCACAAGTGATTATTGTATCACTTACGACAGAAGTAGTGAATTTGTTTGCGGATATGTTGATTCCAATTTTGCGGGTGATTTGGATAAGAGAAGGTCAACTTCAGGATATTTCTTTACTCTTGTAGGCGGAGCTATTAGCTAGATGTCAAAGCTACAAAACATTGTTGCTTTATCCACTACAGAAGTAGAATACATAGCTGCTTCACATGCTAGCAAAGAAGCGGTTTGGTTGAAAGGTTTGTTTGGTGAGTTTGGTAGGTTGCAAGACAACATAAAGTTATTTTTTGATAGTCAAAGTGCAATTCATTTGGATAAAAATCATGCCTATCATAGTAAATCAAAACATATACCTATAAAGTACCATTTTGTAAGATAGGTTATCACTGAATGGGGAGTCTCTCTTAAAAAGTGCATACAAAGGAAAAATGTGAAGACATGTTCATGAAACCAGTTTTATTAGAGAAGTTACGATGGAGTCTGGCTTCTCTTGGCTTGCAGAAAAAATGAAAATAATAACAGGAATAAGGTATAAGGTTAATTGTTGTCAAGGTGGAGACTGCTGAGATTTTTCATATTATTTTTGCCTAAAATCTCATGGATAATGCCAACAATAGGATCTGTAAATAATCTGATGGCATAAAATCCTGAAGAGAAGATATTAATCCTATTTTGTTGTGATAGGATGGAATTGAATTTATTATTCAGTTTCTTCTCTACATCTATAAATTTTAAGCCCATAGAGGAAAAAGATATGAGGGATGAGGAAGAGGAAGTGTAGATGTGAGAAATCTGTTGTAATCTCTTGTTGAATAACAAGATAGCCGATACCTCTGTTTGGTGGATGTAGCCCAGATTGGTTGGGTGAACCACGTTAAATTCTGTCTCTTATTTTAATTGTTGTGTGTGTGAATTATTTAATTCTGCTGGGCATACTCTAACATACACTTGAAATTTGAGTAAACCTATAAGAAAATAAGCCAAATATACAATTAAAAAATGTAATTTTCTTCTTTTACCTTAAAACATTTTTACCCCTATGGATGACATAATAATATTGAATTATATTGGTTCTTTTCAAGTTGATTTTATTAGTATATTTTTCATTTTGAAACCCACTTTTGACACTGCGAATGTGCATGCGTGGGGAACATGCATGACATTTTTCAAATTTATTTTTTCCTGCTGAAAAATATTACATGCAGGATGAGTTGATTACTTTGGATATACATTCGGGATCACAAACCTAGTGGTTTGGGGTGCAATTACATGGAAAAACCCATAAAACTACAAATATATATAGGTTAGACTATACAGTATATATATATATATATATATATATATTATTTACTATTTTTAGAGGTTATCCTATCCTCGACTTGTTAGAGGGTATGTGGATCTGAAGCTGCCATTGAGCCCAGCCTACACGAATGCAAATCTATTTTACTACAACAAGCATCTCCACAATTTTATGATGGGATTATTAGGCATACAACTTCAAGATTTGAATATATAAACAACATTTCAAATTGTGATTAGTGAATTCTTTGGCAACCCATTCCATGGCGTTGTGATTGAAATCCATTCCAGCTTCAACCATTAATACACATTCATTTCATAATTTAATAAAAATTAATTTGGAATGTCTATGGTATATCTACCTTCTTGAGGCCTTGGGATTATTTATTTTGGATTGTTCCTCTTTCTCTCTGTTATGCCTTACTGAATACGAGATTCATCTTCGCTTGACGAAGTGTAATAATCTCAGGAAATTTTCATAAAGGGTTGAGTACTCCAGCCCCATTTTAGGAATCAACCCCTTTCTATGATCCAATCTACCTTCAAATTGGCACAGGATTGGATTCAGGAATAATAAATTTGGATCATAACTGGAAATCTAAATAATTTTCTAGTGCCTTGGATTGAATGTTTCTCAACCAATACACCTTTGAATTTCCTCTCAATTTAGACTACAAATGATGGAAATGGAAGATAATATATTTGGGTACTATCTAGCTCCATCACTCTATCAATCCTTGCCTCTTTATTGGCTAAATAACTAGCCTCTTTATTCAAATGATGGAGAATAAGAAAAAAAATTACCTCCTCAAATAGTCTTAGTTGCATAGAGATATTTAATAGAATTTTTTGATTATCTTTACTTCGAGTTTCCATAAGATTGCGAACATGTTTAATTACCAACATTGAATATCAAAATACCAATAATATTTATAATCCTTTTTCTATGGCAATTTCTTTCCTTTTCTAGAGAGCTAGGTATTCATCTTGATTTTTTCTCATTATTCTGAGACCCTAGGTGTATTATATCTCTCTTTTACATTTGGGTGAAGGATAAACCCTCTTGCACCTTCCAACCCGGGGTTACATTTCAAATATCCATAAAAAAATAAATGATATATGATCCTTTTATCTTATCCAATTCTGAAATTTGGGGAGTTCTACTCTTATACTTGGAGATCCTTTCAGGACCAAGAAAAGTGTATTATTGTTCGTATGAGGAGGGGGTTGACCAAATTCAATCCAATTGTTTTCACTTGAATTTAATTCCTCTACATTTGAGAAGCTCCAAGGGAAATTTGTACGATTCCTATGCCATATTTCAAGAAATTTTTGGCTGAGTTCAGTAATTCTATTTTCTCAAGTTTTATTTCGATCCTCCTCTTTACTAGGTCTTTTACATATTGGAATTTTTATTTCCTACTCAGAGGATTATGGGACTTACCTCCTCCATATATAACATGTTCATGATCCTTGAGTACATTTATTTGAGAATTTTAGTGATTTGGGGTTGAATTCCCAATTTATTGTTTTTCTCTACTTCATTTTCTTTGGAAACTTATTTTTAATGACTCCCCTCAATTTTTTTATTACTTTTTATCTCTTGGTTTCTTACCTCATCATCCCAGTTTGTTTTCTGGGCCATATACTTGGTGATAATATTGGTTGAATCCCTCAATTTATCCTTCAATTTGTTTGGTGTGGTATCATTTTGTTTGGAGGATTTTGTTAGAGGGATTTCCATTACTTCTTGTTCAAATGGGAATTTCCATTCTTCAATCACTCAAGGGGGGTCTTGTTTTATCTGTTCATGCTCTTCTTCTTCTTCTCTTTCTCTATAGGATTTCCCCATCCTCTTACTCTAAATTTACCATTTCTTCCTCTAGAGCTTATTTAAGATTATTTTTGTTTGGGTTATTTTTTTCGAGTTCCTCTTGCAATTGCAACACTTCAAAAGGGTTTTATTGAAGTTGAAGCTGCATTTATATCTTGAGTTGTGTTGATTCTATTCCTCACTACTTTTCCCTTGTTTCCTCTTTTTCACTCTTTTTTTCTTTGGTCCTCTTTCTTCCCTGCTATTTTTATCCCTTATTGGGGTGGGCCTTCTTGCAATCTCTTGCAAAGTTTCCATAATCATAGCATATCCAATAGTTATAAGGAATTTTCCCACAGTCTATCACTTGAGGATGACTCCATTTCCCGAGGGTGAGGTTGATCTTCGTAGGTAAACCCTTTTACAAGGTCAACTTTCACACATATTTTTGCACAAAAAAACTAATACCACTTAGGTTTGATTCAATTTAGATATTTTTGTAGCTCATTTCCAATCACCCTCATTCATTAATCACTCTAGTATGAGAGAGGAAGCAAAGGATGTGTAACCCATATAGGAACTACATTTGGAATATCTTCATCCGGGTCGAATTCCAAAGTCTATTTCATCAAGTACATTCCTCTAAATTTAAAGAAATAAAGGTATTTCCTTAATATTACATCTTTGTCTTCTTTGTATTCAAACAGGAAGGGAAAAATCATTTCCAAATGCATATAATCCTATATTCCATTTCATCATAGGTTTCCAAGTTTTCTCTAGCCATTACTCCATAAACTTAGGTGACAGCCACATACCTGTGAATTTCCCAACTAATGCATGGTCAGAAAATGGCAAGGAAGTTCTATGAAATACTAGCAGTAGCGTGACAAAAGGAATAGATTTGAGCTTCTTTACAAATTTTGACAAAATCTCCTTCAACCTTGATTTCTTAGGAAGAGATGTTATAAAAGCCTAAAAAGCCTCTGCCTCATCTGATGATTGCGGAAGGACCCCTTAAAAAATTTTATTGCATACTTCCAACTAATATTTCACCATAAGTTCAAAAACTTCCTTCGACATAATTATATAGTTATATTATATTTCATATAATTTTAAATTGTAAAATAATAATATTTTACTATTTTTTCTATAATATTCTTTTTACATATCAACTCTTAAATAAAATATACGCTTAACTCATATATTCTCATTTCTCTTTCTCTTTTACCCAATACAATATATCCCATCTATATGATCTCCTCCTCTTATTAATAAGAAATCATTCTAATATTTATGACTATGTCTTATTAAAGAGGATATATTTAATTAGAGATGATTTTATTCTCTTATTAAATAAGAATTATTATGATTTATTTTTGTTATTAAGTAATAATTATTGATCATTTAAGTATAATTAATTAATATAATTTAAGAAATGATGGTAAGAGGGGAAGGAGTGTTTTATGGCCTATGAAAGTAAAGTTGCATAGTATTCATGAGGCTTAGGATGCATGAGAAAAAACTAATTTGAATATTATGCCCTTTACCATGAGGATTAAATAAGCTAAAGAAAATATGTAGCTTCTCTCAATCTTTTGGGAGACTAACTCCTTTTTCTTAGACATTTGGTGAAGGGCTCCTCTCCCGAGGACAAAACATTATAGATTCTCATGAAAATAATTAAGAAAGCACATAAAGGGATCTCTTCAATAGCATGTTTCCATGTTCTTTGTGATATTAATAAAGATGTGGACTTATGTGCTAATGAAGGGTGTAACTTAAGACTAAGAGATTTCAAAGTTAATGGCCAAACTAGGTCCTCTACTATCCCTTAGAGCTAAATGGATTGATATTTCACAGCTATTAAGGATTTCATTATCAAGAAATTATAGTATGAGATGTATTTTGTTTCTTTTTTTTAGTCAGTTTTGAAAAATGTATACCTACAAAAAAACAAAAAAAATTGTTGTCTAGTTTGGAATCCCTCTAGAAATATTTATAATTTTTTTACATAAAAAATTTCAAAAATTTATTTTCAATATAATTATATAATCTTCAAAAATATAATTTATTTTTTTATATATTTTTATAAAAAATATATTATTAAATAGAGTACAACTTATATGATAGAGTATGATTGATATGCTCTATTTTTTTTTTAAGAAGTAATTTGTGATAGTTGCAATTAACGTTAACTAGTTGTTAACTAATTAATTAACATATTATTATTTGTTTAAGGAAAAAAAGGACTGAGACAATTAATATTTTGCTGGAAAAGTTATTTTCCTTTTTAAATTGTGAATCATAGAAATTAGTTATGGAAAGTAAAATTAAAAAGGTTGGTGGTAAATGTTTTCCAAGAACTGAAAGGTGGTTGGACAGTTTGAATAGTTACCTACTCCTCTAGGAATAAGAGACTGATCCCAGTGAGGAATGGGGGTTCTGTTCATGGGCTAAGGAGAGAGTGGAGATTTTCCTGAGCTGGTAGAGAGCAGTGGAAATCACTATGAGATTCCTAAATTTTTCTGGCACTGACTAGACTTGGAGCCCTGAGGTCATAGCAGAAAATCTACTGTCAACCTGTACCTTTCAATGGAAGCACAGGGGAAGAGTAGGATGACATTGCCTCTCTTGAAGGTTGGGTGGACACCAACAACCAAATATATTTTCAAATAAGTGACTATCTAATTTAATATTAATAGATAGTAGGATTATTTCAATATTGTTATTCACATACATTTGGTATTTAATTTCAGAAGAAATGTTAATATTATTCCCTGAAAACTTTTCTTATGTTAGAGAAAGATGAGCTAGGATAAGAGAATAACTGAGAAAATATTTACTGGGTTATGTGTATTACTTCTGTATGAGTTATATATTAAACCTTTGAATATATATAAGTATATATACTAGCTGTAGGATAGGTGGAATTAAAATGATTTCTGCTACGAGCAACTCGGTTAACCATATGGTAGTTAACCATATACAGTAAAGTAATGTTGGAATTATTTAATCTGTTAGGATATATTTAAAAATGAACTATGAAAAAGTAGTTTAAAAATAAAATAAGTGAACATTGTAGCTACAAGGGTTACTGTCTATTTTAGCTATTGTAGGGAGAGTCATTAGTACAACGAACAAGAGTTAAACCTCAACCCGAAACACATCGCTCCCCTATAATCTTCTATACACGAAAAAATTGTATGGTGGTCCAGTCACCGAGATACAAACTTAATATAAAAGAAATAGACAGAGATATAGGTATTTTAAGCACATAAAACTAAGATTGGACAATACACTACAGTAAGGACAATGAACATTTATTTACAAGAAAAAAAATGAGTTACGACTTGTCTGTCGAGCATACCTATTTATTAGCCATTTGAATGAACCAAGAAATGGAAACACGCAGAAAATAAGAACTGTAATAAGTTCAGACTATTGTAAAAACAAAACAGGCTTATCATTCCATTAAAAAGAAATAGTGAGTCATTGTACTTAAAAATAATACATGCAGTCCGAATGGCGCATAAGACTAATCCAGGAGTATTTATACAGTAGTGGCCATTTCCAAAAATTGCAACTAAGCAAGGGTCAAATCCTAGTAAGGAACCCTCAATAGACCTTTCAGAATAAATACATGGATAATTTTTACAAAATATAAGTGCGAGAGAGATTATCCAAGTCCTCAAGAAATTTTGGCCGGACATTGTCTTTAACTTTACAATATATATATATATATATATATAAAGAGAATAAGACCTAAACTAGGCTGTCGGACAAAGCTGAGATTTTGATTCATAGACCCCATGAATTCTAGAAGTATGCCTAAAAAAATTAAGACCTCGTTGTTTGAAGGCAAGTATTATAAGTACCTAGAAGGAGAGCTAAGCATGTTAGTCGTGACCTATGCTAGCCCAAAATAGCTAAATTCTATGCCAAAAGACTTGCTAACTGGAGAAAATGTCGACCTGTAAGTGTCGAACTGCAACAATAGCCATGGAAGGCAAACCTGTAAGGGATTTATTTAAGTTGCTAAATGTATTTCTATTTAAAAAGAAGAACAGTATTCAAGAAATGAGAAAAATTTAAGGAGATTACCTGAGATATAGTTTCGTCTCGACCTTCTAAGAATCGCACCAAAAGTCTTCAAACAAACACAGAGAAACAAAAGAAAAAGAAAGTAAATCACGGAAACAAATAGATATACTTTGAAAAATTCGTAAATGTATTGAGAATACTTATGTAATTGTGAAGGGAGTGATTACTTGTACTATTAACAAAAAGAACCAGTTCCAAAGTAGTTGCATTGGTGACAATGGATGATTTAGTCCAGAAACTTCTCATCGTTGATAACAGCACCTCCTCTACACTAGATTGCAAAACCATAAGGGCTACACCTTTCAAAACCCTTGCAATCCTGGTGAAATCTCGATGAAGGTGGAGCCATAGCTCGAAGATGCAGTAGTGACAAACCTCAGAGTGGAAGAGCTACATGGCGTAGGCACAGTGACAATAAGCCAAGAACGATTATGGTTAGCATGGTTAACATTGCAACTCCCGCCTAAATTACAATTGTCAATCTTCCTAATTTCCACGACAGATATCACCGGCAAAGACCATCGAAAAATGAAACATATCACAAAAAAAAATTACAGTTTTCTGATGGATTTAATAGCCAATACCTTCAGCATTTATTTTCCTCCACGTGCTAGCTTTTCCTTAGTGGTAACAAGGACAAATATCTTGCCATATGTAGGATGTATATTATATGTTAATATTAAAGTTTGATGCTGACAGAAATAAACATTAAACCCTTAAATAAAACCTTATAATGTGACAATAAATCCCATGGTGGACAGTAATTTGTAATTTATATGTTGATTAAGTTTAGAACCTTAATGAAGAGTGGTGTGGGTTGGTAATGTAGAATTATGTTAAGTGGATCTAGTATTGTATAGTAAGTATAACCTTGGATTATGGATTTAACTTTAGAGTATGAAGTAATTTTTTTATTTTTATTTTGGTGTGTATGTGTGTTACAAGTGGTATCAGAGCAGCGTTCATACGCTAGGACCCTAAGGGTCAATTAACAATTAAGCTATGTGTATATTGATGCATAGAAAAGAAGCATAATAGGAAAACGTCATGAGAAGAGGGTCAACACAAAAATTACCCCAGAACACCAGGGAACCCCAAACACAACCAGTAGTGAACCATTAGTTGTGGGTTCAGCTAAGTGTGGATCAACACCAGTAAATAAGTAGATTGTTGGAGGAACAATAGCACCAAACCAGCATACTATTGAATACAGTACCAAAATTTTTGGAGGAAATGGTGTGGATTCAAGGTGATAAGGAACGCTTGATGCAAGAGTAAGAAAAGATACTTAATATCCTGTCAGACAAGAAAAATCAGGAAATGGAAAACTCTAATGCTAACAGGGACATGCATGAAGGTGATGAGAAACAAACAAGGGACCACACCACTGACAGAGTGGAAAGAAGCCCATCGCAGTGAAGTAACGAAAAAAAAATATAATGAAGTAGAATCTGGCAATTTGTCAGATCAGCAAGAAGTTAAGAAACAAAAAATGGACCTTCAGGGGGAGTTTTGAAAAATAAAACCATCAACATTTGATGGTGAAGCTGAGGAAGTGGAAGAGGCTTGGTTAATAAAGATGAACAGGTATTTTCAGGTGTACGAATACAACAGCAACCTGAAGGCCAGATTGGCCATATATCAATTAAGAGAGAAATCCACTCTGTGGTGGGAAGAATTAAAGAACATTCGCAACATTGAGGACCAAGATTTTACTTGGGAATCGTTCCAGCAATACTTTAAAGACAAGTATTTAACAGAACATTTCTACGATGAGAAATTTAAAGAATTTCATTACTTGAAGCTAGGATAAATGACTATGGATAAGTATGTCACCAAGTTCACCTCCCTGTTACAATATGTTCCATACCTCTGAGAAGAAAAGGCTAAGGTACGGAGATTTCTGAGCAGCTTGCCAACACACATGAAGGAGTGAATCAAATTTGTAAATCCCAAAACCATGGATGAATCCATTCGTAAGGCATGAATGTGCTATCATTAGTCCAAGGAAAAAGGGGAGTTTGGAAAAAGTTGGCAGCCAAGGAAAGGACAGAAAAGTAGCTCAAATTTCAAAGGCGCAAAAAAATTAACTTTAAAAATTATGCGCGAAGTTTTGTCAGTAAACAATTTGGCAGAAATCATCAAAGAAACCAATGGCCAGTGGAAGAGAAGCCTACAGAGGCATCTAGCAAACCTGAGAAAGGGCAAGTGACCAAACCACGTATACAGTGTTGGGGTGTGTTGAGGCACATTATTATAAAAATTTCCCACAGCGAGCAAGAAGTGAAACGGTTGCAAATTTGTAGGAGGCTTCTACAATAGGCGATGTGGTGAGAAACATTCCTTGTATCAATGCAGCGTTGGAGGATCGAAAGGAATATTATCAGCCAACAATGATTGAGTTGGAAGGTAAATTACTATCTCAATCTGTTTCTATTTTGGTAGACCCAAGTGCAATTCTAAGTTATGTTAGTCCCAAAATAATGGAAATTTGTAAATTAAAAGGGCATAAATTCAAAAACCCTTGGCTGGTACAGCTAGCCACAGGAGAAAAAAGAAAAGAAACTGACAAAATTCCAAACTGCACATTAGAAATTGTAGAACAAGAGTTAAATGTGGATCTGAACATACTTCCATTAGGGTCCTATGATGTTTTTTTGGGCATGGATTGGCTAGAAAAACATTGGACCTTAGTGGATTGCAAGGAAAATATTATTTATTATAGTATGCAAGATGGAACACGCAAGGAGATTCAGGGAATCAAGAAGCCACTACAACTACGTCCAATTACGACATCCCAAATAAATAAATGTATGAGGAAGGGATGTTAGATATATGCTATTCAGGTGGGATATGCTAATTCCAAGGAAAAATTACCTATGATGGAAAGCATACCAGTGGTACAAGATTTTATGGATGTGTTTTTAGAAAACATCCTTGGATTACCACCAAGGCGAGATATTGATTTCACCAGAGAATTAATGCCAGGAACATCTCCTGTTTCAAAGGGCTCCTTATAGAATGAGTGTTCCAGAATTAACTGAATTAAAAATGCAGTTACAAGAACTGTTGGACAAAGGATATATTCGTCCAAGTGTGTCTCCTTGGGGAGCACCAGTGTTGTTCGTTAAGAACAAGTGCGGAAGCATGCGAATGTGCATGGACTATAGACAGCTCAACAAATTAACAGTTAAGAATAAATATCCTTTACCAAGGACAGATGAACTGTTTATTCAGGTGAAGGCGGCCACTGTGTTTTCAAAAATAGACTTAAGATTTGGATATCACCAGATCTGAATCAAGGACGAAGATATTTGCAAGACTACTTTCCATACCAGGTATGGGCATTATAAATTTTTGGTGTTACCCTTTAGGTTAAAAAATACACCAGCAACCTTTATGAGGTTAATGCATGGTATATTCCATCCTTTCCTAGATAATTTAATACTTATATTTATAGATAACATTTTAATCTATTCTAAAAACCAGGAAGAACATAAAGAACATTTAAGGATTATGCTGGAAATGTTAAGAAAGCACCAGTTGTATGCTAAGTTCAGCAAGTGTGATTTATTCAAAACAGAAATCCAATACTTAGGGCATATCATTTCAACAGAAGGGATTGCAGTTGATCCAGAGAAAATCAAGACAATCATGGAATGGCGTGTACCCCAGAATGTGGCAGATATTCGATCCTTTATGGGATTAGCAGGGTATGATCGGAGGTTTATAGAGAGATTTTCCATAATTGATTTTCCCATCACTTATTTAAGTGGACTACATAATGTCAGAACAATTTTGAGGGGATCAAGTATTTATCGACCACTGCACTAGTGTTGAGGTTAGCTAACCCTAACAAAGAATCTGAAGTTTTTACAGATGCTAGTAAAGAGGGTGTTGGGGTAGTTTTATCTCAAGAAGGAAAAGTAGTGGCATATGAGTCAAGAAATTTGAAGGAACATGAACAAAGGAACTCAGCCTATGATCTAGAATTAACAGTAGTAGTTCATGCACTCCGAGTATGGAGACACTACTTGTGGGGTAAAAATTTTGTGTTAAAGACAGATCATAGCAACTTGACTAGTTATTTTAAACAAGCTGATTTAAACTCTAGACAGGTAAGACAGAATTCCTTTCTAAGTGAGTTTGATATGGACATCCAGCACGTGAAATTTAAGGAAAACCGGGTGGCTGATGTTTTAAGTAGAAAGTTTCATTGTGTTTATGAGCTTTACAACAATCAGCTTGAAAGTGAATTCTTAGATCAAGTCAAAGAAGAATCACGGAAGGATTCGGAATATCAATTCCTATGGTATCAAATGGAAGAAAGTAGAAAACAAGGAAGTGCTTCTAAATATGGATTTAATAAGGATCAGATGCTAACCTTCAGAGGAAAGGTGTATGTACCAAACTGTGTGGACCTAAAGGAGCTAATCATGGATGAATACCATCACAATAATTATGCATTTCACCCAGGATACTAGAAAATGTTAACTACTATTAGAAAAATATACTTCTCGCCTGGTATGCATAAAAAAATTTCTGAGTATCTAAATAAATTTTTGGAGTGTCAACAAGTTAGGGTGGAGCATCGACATCCTACACGATTGTTGCAGCCCATATTGATACCTGAATGGAAGTGGGAGGTCATATCCCTAGACTTCATTACAGGTTTACCGAGGTCAAAAAGGCACAATGACTCCATCATGGTGGTAGTTTACAGATTGAGTAAATCTGCACATTTTATACCCATGTAGTCTACTTACAAGACTGTACAGATAGCAGACATCTTCATGAAAGAAATTTTCAGGCTACATGCTATTCTGAAGACAGTTATCTCGGATAGCGATGTAAAGTCTACCTCAGCATTTTGGAACACTCTGTTCATAGGTCTGGGGACCCAAATAAACTTTAGCACTGCTTATCATCCCCAGACATATGGTCAAACAAATTTGGTAAACCATGTTTTGGAAGACATGCTACGAAAGTACTTGATGCAGCAGCCAACCAAATGGGAAGATTACTTGCATCTGGTTGAATTTTTTTACAACAATTGTTATCAGGAGTTCCTTAAGATGAGTCCTTTCGAAGCCCTATATGGAAGGAAGTGTCGCACACCCTTAAATTGGAGCAGCCCTAAAAAAAAATAATGTTGGGACAAGAAATGTTGGCTGAAATGGAATCAGAAGTAAAGAAGATGAGACAAAATTTAAAGGTTGCACAATATCAGTAGAACATCTATGGATATAAGAAGAGGAATTATTGGGAATTTGAGGTGAGAGATCATGTGTATGTGACGATCAAACCCAAGAAGATTACCTTGTGGTGGACCTCTTGTGCCAAGTTGGCTCCCAGGTGTTGTGGACCTTTCCAAATTTTGGAAAGGGTAGGACCTGTGGCCTATCGGCTGGCTTTACCCAGTCACATATGGGTACACAATTTGTTTCATGTGTCCCTATTAAAGCTATATATGCATGATTCAAAGCATGTAATTCATTGGTAGAATATACAGGTAGGATAGAATTAAAAATCCTAACTTAAAATATGTTTTCTTAATGAAAATTTGACAAAGAACTTTGATGTTTGCAGTTAGAGTCAGACGACGAGTTTCTGGTCGAGCCACAACACATACTTGACCAGAGGGAAATTATTCTCTAGAAGCGAGTCATCACCCAGGTTAAAGTGTAGTGGAAGCAGTTCGGCCCGGGTGAGGCTACTTGGGAGGACGAAGGGTTTGTGCGCGAGGCTTACCCAAACTATTTTTTGAGCTGGAGTGAAACACCGAGGACGGTGTTACTTCCACGGGGCGGAGTTGTGACAGGTACAATTAATGTTAACCAGTTAATTGACATATTATTATTTGTTTAAGGAAAAAAGGACTAAGACAATTAATATTTTTCTTGAAAAGTTATTTTCCTTTTTAAATTGTGAATAATAAAATTAGTTATGGAAAGTAAAAGTAAAAAGGCTAATGGTAAATTTTTTCCAAGAACTGAAAGGTGGTTGGACAGTTTGAACAGTTACCTGCTCCTCTAGGGATAAGTGACTGATCCCAGTGAGGAATGGGGGTTCTGTTCATGGGCTAAGGAGAGAGTGTAGATTTTTGTGAGCTGGTAGAGACCAGTGGAAATCACTCAGAGATTCCTAAATTTTTCTGGCACTGACTGGACTTGGAGTCCTGAGGTCACAGCAGAAAATCTATTGTCAACCTGTACCTTTCAGTGGAAGCACGGGGGAAGAGTAGGACGTCATTGCCTCTCTTGAAGGTTGGGTGGACACCAACAACCAAATATATTTTCAGATAAGTGACTGTCTAATTTAATGTTATATAGACAGTAGGATTATTTCAAGATTGTTTTTCACAGACATTTGGTATTTAATTTCAGAAGAAATGTTAATATTATTCCTTGAAAACTTTTCTTATGTTGTAGAAAGATGAGCCAGGATAAGAGAATATCTTAGCAAATATTTACTGGGTTCTGTGTATTACTTCCATATGAGTTATAGATTAAACCTGTGAATATATATAAGTATATATATTAGTTGTAGGACAGCTAGAATTATAACGATTTTCGCTAGGAGCAACCCAATTAACCATATGGTAGTTAACTATATATAGTAAATTAACGCGGGAAATATTTCAATCTATTAGGATATATTTAAAAATGAACTTTGAAAAAGCAGTTTACAAAGAAAATAAGTGAACAATGTAGCTACAATGGTTACTGTCTATTTTAGCTATTGCAGGGAGAGTCATTGGTATAGGGAACGAGGGTGAAGCCTCAACCCGAAACACATCACTCCCCTATAATCTTCTATAAACAAACAAATTGTATGGTGGTACGGTCACCGAGATACAAACTTAATATAAAATAAATAGATAGAGATATAGGTATTTTAAGCACACAAAACTAAGACTCGAGAATAAACTATACTAAAGACAGTGAGCATTTATTTACAAGGAAAAAATTGAGTTACGACTTGTCTGTCGGGCATACCTATTTATTAGCCATTTGAATGAACCAAAAAACTGAAACACACAGAAAAATAGAATTGTAATAAGTTCAGACTATTGTAATAACAAAACAGGCTTATCATTCCATTAAAAAGAAATAGTGAGTCACTGTACTTAAAAATAATACATGTAGTTCGAATGGCACATAAGACTAATCCAGGAGTATTTAGACAGCAGTGGCCATTTCCAAAAATTGCAACTAAACAAGGGTTGAATCGTAGTAAGGAACCCTCAGTAGACCTTTCATAATAAATACATGGATAATTTTTAAAAAATAGAAGTGCGAGAGAGATTATCTGAGTCCTCAAGAAATTATGGCCAGACATTGTCTTTAACTTTACAATATATATATATATATATATATATATATATATATATATATATATATATATATATATATAAAGAAAACAAGACCTAAACCAGGCCGACAGACAAAGCTGAGATTTGGATTCATAGACCCCATGAAGTCTAGAAGTCCGCCTGAGACAATTAATACCTCGTTGTCTAAATGCAAGTATTATAAGTATTTGGAAGGAGATCTAAGCATGTTAGTCGTGACCGATGCTAGCCCAAAATAACTAAATTCTATGCCAAAAGACCTACTAACCGGAGAAAATGCTTACCTGCAGGTGTCGACCTCCAACAATAGCCATGGAAGGAAAACCTATAAGGGGTTTCTTTAAGTTGCTGAATGTATTTCTATTCAAAAATAAGAACAGTGTTCAAGAAATGAGAAAACGTTAAGGATTTTACCTGAGATATAACTTCGTCTCGACCTTCTGAGCATCGCACCAGAAGTATTCAAACAAACATAGAGAAACAAAAGAAAAAGAAATTAAACCACGGGAAAAAATAGATATACTCTGAAAAATCTGGAAATGTATTGAGAAGACTTATGTAATTGTGAAGGGAGTAATTACCTATACTGTGAACAAAAGGAACCAGTTTCGAAGGAGTTGGATTGGCGAAAGTGGATGATTTAGTCCAGAAACTCCTTACCATTGATAATGGCACCTCCTCTCCACTAGATTGTAAAACCATGAGGCCTACACCTTTAAAAACCTTTGCAGGCCTGGTGAAATCTCGATGAAGGCGGAGCCATAGCTCGAAGACGCAACAGTGACAAACCTCAGAGCAGAAGAGCTATACAGTGTAGGCACAGTGACAATAAGCCGAGAATGATTAGGGTTGGCGAGGCTAACAATGTAACTCCTACCTAAATGACAACTGTCAATCTTCCTAATTTCCACGGCGGAGATCGTGACCGGCAAAAACCATCGAAAAACGCAACATATCACGGCAAAATCTTACAGTTGTCTGATGGATTTAATAACCAATACCTTTAGCATTTATTTGCCTGGATGTGCCAGCTTTCCCTCAGTGGTAACGAGGACAAAGATCTTGCCACATGCGGGATGTATATTATATGTTAATATTAAAGTTTCATGCTGACAAAAATAAACATTAAACCTTTAAATAAAACTTTATAATGTGACAAGAAATCCCATGGTGGAAGGTAAGTTGTAATTTATATGTTGATTAAGTTTACAACCTTAATGAAGAGTGGTGTGGGTTGGTAATGTAAAATTATGTTAAGTGGATCTAGTATTGTATAATAAGTATAACCTTGGATTATGGGTTTAACTTTAGAGTAGGAAATAATTTTTTATTTTATTTTTTTATCTTGATGTGTATGTGTGTTACATAAGATATACCCCAATCTATATAACATTTTGTTTTGGTGAATATAGATCTTTGCTATTCAAATTTGTAAAATAACAATGATATCATTTAAAAATGATTCAAACATATTTTTATCTAATATAATAATGCAACCAAATAATTTCATTTTGAGTTAAGTATATGAAAATTTTACTTATATAATTTACACAATCCAAATTAAAAGTGTTAAATTTATTTATATATTTAAAATATATTTTAAGCACCAAAAATTAACAATCTTACAGGTAAATTTCCATTACTAAATTTCTTTCAAACTAATTTAAATATTTTCCAGTATCATTGATTTAAAATTTATGAATATGTATTTTAATATTTATCGAATCAATGAGTTGTTACACAATTTTCTTAAGATTACAATATTGTTGTTACTCACCTTTGTTAAAATTACAAGTGTTGATTTTAAATTTATGAATATGTATTTTAAAATTTATGGAATCAATGAGTTGTTGCTAACCTTTTTTAAAATTAAGCAAAACCTTCTTTACTCGTGATATTGTTGATTCTTTCCATAAATATGTATTTTTAAAATTACGGAATCGATGAGTTGGGAAAATAGAGAGAGCATTCATGCTGGTTTTTACAAATTACTGTAGGTGTACATAATACTGATAAATGCTCCCGTGAGTTTCATCCCTCCTTACTTTGAAAAGAAAAGAAGTTGTCTACCAAGTCTGTGAAATGGTCTGGATGTCAAAAAATTGTTGGGATCTGGTCAATTAAAATTCAAAAAATCATGTGCTTGGAGTGTTTAGAATCCATTTTTGATGCTGGAAATGGATTCAGCACTACCAAAAATCCTTAGAGCACTCAAAATATTAAAATTTAACAACTGTAAACAAGATTTTGGGCTTTGCCAGATTTTCTAAAAATCATTGCCAAATTCTGAGTGAAAACGCGGCCTTTTTAGACTACGCGCTTTGGAAACAACCATACACGACAGCTGTGATTAAATGTGATCGTCTGTCCACGCACAAAAGAAATATAATTGTCCAGCCATCGATGCACAAGGAAAGGCTAAAGAATCTACCAGGAGAATCAGATCCCATGTGTCCCTTGTGGAAACTCTTGAGCATGAGGAATTGTGAAAGGTTTCCATATAAAACTAAACTCGAGATATCTATCAGCTGACGAATAAATGTGTGGAAACAGAAATGAAGGCAGGATACAAATATCATGGATGGACTTTATGTTATCATCTCGATGGGATAATAGATAGATATGGAGTTGTTTTCAATTGTGATTTTTTTCTCGTCTTTCTATGACATTTCCTTAATATCAATATTCCCAAATAAAAAATAGTTCGGAGACCTTATACAAGAAAAATTCGAAGTTTGACCAAATACCAGTTGTAACTCTAAATCATCAAGATTATAACTTGTACCGAATGAAAGTCAAGATTCACATTACCTAAACATTAACTGTAGACGGTTTATTGGTTTATATGATAAGTGTAGATGGTTTATCTTCAGTGCAAGTTATCATCTTATTAATCGGTAGACCTTACAAAATGAAAGTCAAGATTCACGTTACCTAAACAGTTTCAATATATTTCCGTATTTAAACCCTCGACGACATTACAAAAATATCCCAGGTAACAAGAATAATTTAATAACCTAATTTAAAAAGCTCAGGATTAGGTCCTTTTGCAGCTAATGGTCTATTGGGCTCATCTTTTCTATTTGCCTTCCAAGATTGTCGAGGAGATTAACAGCATTATTGCTCAATTCCTGTGGGGTGGTGCCAACATGGAAAAGAAATATCACCTCTGTAAATTAGAGATAATTTGCAGGCCTAAAGATTATGACGGATGGGGCATATTAAATACTAGATCTTTTAACATTGCATTGATTATCAAATCTTTCTGGCGCGCAGTTGATGGGGACAGCATTTGGAGTTCTATTTTCAGGTGTAAATATGTGGAGGGAGATATCCTTCAGCAGATTATCTGTGAGGAAGTGGTCTCTCCACGGCCTACTTCGGCCATTTGGTGCGGTTTCAAAAAGATTTTCAGGTATGTTTATAAGGGATTGACATGGTGTTTCGGGGATGGTAGTAAAATTCCTTTGGCCTTCAATAGCATTATGTCCCTCCCTCTCCATCATTGTCTCTCCCCTCGTCTTCTTCATCGACTAGCGCACAGGGGTGTTTTTTACTTATCACAAACCATATTATGTTGGTCGTTCGGGGCGCCTGTTTTCAAATCTGCTACGAACTTGAGACTCGCCGGGGATGATGCGTCGGAGTGGGATTTCATTAGAGATTTTCTTTGAAGCGCAGGTTTCTGTTATTCCAGGGATGGTGAAAAGATTTCATGGAATGACCCTATGAAAGGTGGTGCAGTGATTGTGAAAGAGGTTTATAGAATGATAATCAAAGCACAGGTGGGTGGAATTCATACCAAGATTTTTCATCCTTTCTGGCACCATAGTATTCCTACAAAGATAACCCTTTTCGGATGGTTGGTATGGCAAGGTAAGATTCTTACCTGGGATAATCTCTGTAAAAGAGGTTTTATGGGTCCCAATTGCTGTTCCCTCTGCTGTATGGAGGCTGAAAGCATTAATCATATGTTTTTCAATTGCCTTGTTGTTAAAAATTTGTGGAGCCTATTTCGACCCATATTTATGGACCCAAATTGGACTGCAAATGATTTCATTTCAGTGATTATGGACTGGGACAAGTCACATGGAATATACATATCCCTTCCTTTTTACTTTATTTGGGAGGCCTGGAAAGGACGGAACAATCCGATATTTGAAGGAAGGCCTTTTCAAATTCATATCATCTTCTCAAATATCACTACATGGTTTGATGATGCACAGGTACCTACAAGGAGGATCACTGATGGATCAATTAGGAATAGGCCTCATGAGATTGTCTTGCCTGCTATTTATTTTGATGGGGCGTCTGTGGAAGGCATCATTGGCTGTGGGGTGTGGATTAAATTATCGCAGAATGAAAGAATTCATATTTTCTGGAATGGGGGCCCTGGTTCCAATAATAAAGCAGAGATCATGGCTCTCTGGGGTGGCCTCTACGTGGCATCGAATCTTCAATTGAAAAACCCCCACTTTTATGGTGATTCCAAGCTTGTGATTGACTGGATTTCACACAAATCGGACATGCTAACTCTTGGGTTACAGGGATGGAGGCAGAGGACTCAGCAGATCTGGAAAAATTTGAACCGACCTCCTATTTTCCATATCTATAGAGAATGTAACACCAGGGCAGATGCTCTGTCCAAGAGGGGTGTTAATGCTGAATTTGGTCGTATGCACATTATTCAATACCAAGATGCAAATCAGATATGGGAATCAGTTATTCCTCTTCCATGATTTTGGTCGATCCTTTTTGGTCTCCTTTCAGATTTTGATTTTATACAGGCATGACTGTTATATTTACTATTTCCTAACAGATGCATTTTGAGCATATTCATCTACAGGATTTCTCCCATGGATTCCCATTATGAAGATCTACAAAAGAGAGGTATTTATCAAGCTGGGATCAGTTTTTATCCTTGGATTGAATATGGGATAGACATTTCCATTTCGCCTCTCTCCACCAACCTCAAGCAAGCCGGTATGATCCAAATCTCAGGCGAGCTTGTTTTCAAATATTAGCACAGGATGTTTTCTCTCCATCAATGCCTATTATATGCCATACTCAAGCGAGCCTGTCGATACCATAAATCAAGGGAACCTGTCTATTATATGTTCACAGGTTGTTTTATTTCATATATCATTTGATCCTATTTTGGGGTTTTTTTTTTATCAAGAGATCCAGTATGGTGATATAGTCAAGTGAGCTTGTTGGAATATCCTCTATAGCTAGACGGAAGTATAGCAAGTTACAATGTTTTTCCTTTACATATTTTTTCTCATGTTGAATGCTTACTTTCATGCTTGTTAGTCCTTTCTTATCGAGATGTACATGAAAGATGATGCTGTTACAAGTGAATTTTGTTTGTCTTGTATACAGGGATGTTCATTTTTTTGGCTGGGTACGGTTATCCTACCCGTAATATTGCTTGTTAAGTACATTGAATCTCTTCCCTTTCATTAAGGGTTAAATTCGTATGTATTTGGGAATTTGGACTTTCTCGCTCTGAATCTTTATCAGCTGAGAATGAAATGCCGAAGATGTACTGTTATATTTATCTTCTAATATATACAGTGTTTTTTTTCTTCTGAAAAAAAAATGAATAGAGCTCTGAAATATAAGGATAATTGTGTAGCTATCGTTTGATAAAAATTTTCTCCATTAATATAGCTCCAGGTGTGGAGAAAAGTTTCGCCGTGATTTCAAGAAAAAAATGGCAATTTAAAAATTAAGAATACTGTGGTTTTAAATGGCTCAGTTGTATGGTCTATATAGTACCAGCACAATGTTCAAATATTTCCAAATTTTTTGTTCAGTGTGCATCAAATATACCTATTTTATATGCAATACATAATCCAAAATAAAAATACATTGTTTGTCTAAATATATTCTGAGTATGTGATCATTCATAGTATTCATGCTACTATGTGTCTTAAATATATTGGTTCGCTTATTTCATGAATCGGTGAGAATTATCATCCTCAGTACTGTCGAAATTATACCAAAAACTTTGCAATGTTTCTATTGGTGCGTATCATACGGACACTACCATCAAAATTCCATGCCCGAGGATCTCGTACATTGTGAAATCCTATCCATATCAGATATCCTCCCTGCATTGTGCTCAAAAAAACATTAGTGAAAAATGAAAATCACCACCGGTACCTGCTCCTCCTTAATAGAGCCTTACAGTTCCGCTAGTCGCTGTTCCTGCAGCTTCATAGAGTTCATAGTGCATTTCCCCTATAGCTCCTATCAGTCCCCTTTTAGACATCCTATCAGCTATCGCATTCTTCTCACGGTAAACATGTGTGAAAGTGATGCTAGGGAATGTCTCGGCCAAATCTGATATCTTGTGAATCCAAGATGATAGATGTATGGAAGCCAACTGATTTTTCTTATTAAGATAATCAATTAACACTTTTGAATCTCCAAAGATCCAAATGGTGTCAATGTAAAGATGTTTTGTAAACGATAGGAGGCCCCAAAGTGTGAATATTTCCGCCCTAGTGTTTGAACCCAGCTCCCTATGCCAATGAAGTTTGTAATGGCATAACGGAGATATCAATAGCCAGGCACCATGACCGCATTCACCATTTTGAGTTGCACCATCGAAGAAGCCCGCCGGATAATTTATTTCATGTGGTCTCATTCTGATCGAAAGATATTTGGGAAGTTTTTGTTGTATTTTTGAAACCTCTAAACTCTGAATGATGAGATTTGCAATCCATTTCGGTAATGTGTTCTTATCCTAAAAAAAACTATGATTTCTACTCTTCCATATGTTTCAAATAAGAAAAATTATACCTTTGTCCATCCACCACTTTGTACATTCTTCTGTTGATTGATAATCTGAGTTTTGAAATTGGAATTGTTTACACAATAGGGACCTGACCTCAGTAGAATAAACACAATTGTAGAAAATATGCTTATTGTCCTCTTCCCCTTTCATACACAAGTAGCAAATACCTAGGCCTATCTTTCCTTTCTTCATTAAGTTCTGCTAGGTTAATTTTTTCTCCTTCCACACAAACCATAAAAAGGTTATAATTTTTATTTGTGTTTTTACCTTCCATAATTTGGTAAACCAACATTCACCAAGTTGCCCATGTTGAAATTCCATGTTCACCAAATAAGTTTCTTTTATGATGATATTTCCTTTTAGTATTATGTCGCCCTAGACAATTCTATCTCCTACAATTTTCCTATTCCATCCCATACCTTTTTCCACTTCCATATAAAACCTCCATTCATCCATCAAATATCCCTGAATATCCAGATAAACTGTATCATACTATATAGGGATGCCATCCTACCATGTTTTATTGAGCTATGCAATGTACAATATATCTCTCCCATGCAGACAGTGAATTCTATGCTCCCCAATTCTGGCATTCTCCGGGAAGCCTCTGATATTCCTCTCTCCTATCATGAATCTTTGTCCATCCCCAAAACTTCATTTAAGGTGATTTCTGAAAGCACAGAAAATTTTGGTGAATCTCCTCCAAATATGAGATACTCTCTCAACATTTCTCCATCCCATGACAAAGGCATCATCCAGTTCAATAGTTTTATAATATTGATAACGCATGATGTCTTTCCATATGCCATCACGATTTAAGATTCTCCACAAAGACTTCATAATTGTTCTTCCAAATATATATGCATTTAATATACCCCAACCCCCGCGGTCCTTGGGGAAAGTAAGCATTTCCCATCGAGCCAGATGATATTTCCTATCCCCATTCATACCATTCCATAAAAAAATAGTCATCAAGGTCTTTATCCTGTCAATGATGGTAGTTGGTATAAGAAATAAATGTTCCCAGTAAATTGAGATCTGTTGCAGCACAGCCTGAATGAGGATCAATTTTCCTCCCCTAGAAAGATACTTATGTGATCACCCATTTATCCGCAGATGGTAGTTGTCTATTATCCAAAGCCATTCTTTGACTCTGTACTGCACTAGCTTTAGGTGGAAACCCAAATATGTTAGCCCTTCAGATAGTGGTTTCGTTTGAAAATTGAAGGTTTCACTGATATGTTCAATACATCTAGGATCCCCCACAGAGTAATAGATGCATTTCTTAAATTCATTGGTGATCATACCCAAAGAATTGAAAAATATATGGAAGATATGATAAAGTGTGTCCCAGCAATGACAGATCAGATTACCACACATCACCACATCATCAAAAAAAAGGCTATGGGTGACTTCCCGTGTAACTGAGATCTTAATTCCTTTAAATAAACCCATAGTATTTACCTCCATGATTTTTCTGTTTAATGCATCCATGAAAAGTATAAATAGGAGGGGTGACAATGAACAACCTTGTCGGAGGCTCCTCCTGGGCTTAAAAAATCATGAAGCCGATCCATTAATCATAATGGCCATTTATGTATTTCATACACACCCCATAATCCACTCAACTACATCCCTGTGTAAACCAATCTTGATGAGAATCATCCGTAAGAATTCCCAATCAATGCGGTCATAAGTTTTACTTAAGTCTATTTTCATAATGATAGCCACATTCTTTTTGATGTGTATCAAGTGCGTCACCTCTTGAACAGTAGCCACCACATCATGTATTAACATGTTGTTTAGAAATCCATATTGTGCTTTTGTTATATGCACAAATAATACACCTTTAATCCATTCTGCAATAATCTTAGATGTAATTTTATATAGTGTGTTGCACAATGATATCGGCCTAAAATATTCGAAAGTCGAAGCTCCCTTTTTTTTTTGGATTAAAGTCAAAAATGTTGAATTGGTCGAACCCAAAATCTGCGCTTTCCTTCTAATATCTTCTACCATATCCATCAGATCCTTAAGAAATAATTCAGAGAAATATAAAAAGAAGTATGGGGTCCAACCATCTGGCCCTCGACTCTTATCCAGTTGGAATTTCTTCAGAATACCTTCTACCTCCTCCATGCTCGCTTCGATTTTGAGAATTTCATTATCTTCCATTGAGAACATTATTGGGAACTCTTGCACCGCCCATATTTGATCATTGATGAAGGATCCCTCTCTGGCTTTGAAAAAAATCTTAAAATATTTTACTGCCTCATGTTTAATTTTGTCTGAGGTTGTGTGTTGTTTACCGTCATGGGATATTTTGCAGATATTATTTTGTGCTTTCCTCCCATTTTCACATGCATGGAAATTTTTTTTGTTTTGATCCCCTTCTTTAAGAAAAATATCTCTGCTTTTAAGCCTCCATGTCTTCTCCTGGAAGAGGAGGAGAGCCTTCTTTTTCGTTTCCAATTTCTTGACCCAAACCCAAGCATCATATTTGCGATGATCACATTCAATGTGTCTAAGTAGAATCCCAATATGATCCGAGATCTGTTCCAACCTGATCCAAGATCTATTCCAGCCTGATCCTCATATTGTGCTTCTTTATGTGATCCCGTGACTTTACCCTATGTTTGAACTTTCGTAGAAAACCAGAAAGGAAAACCATCGACAATGACTCTTCCTCTCTCTGATATGTCGTATAAAACTCTTGAACTAGTTTTATGAAATCATTATCTTCTAGCCAAGCTTGGTTGAACTTAAAAGGGTATCCTCCTTCCATAGATTCAAAATTCCATTCCACCACCAAGGGTCTATGATCAGAAATTCATGGTAAGCCTGCCTAAATGTATGAGAAGATCCTCCTGAATAAGTGCCATGTCACGCCGCTTGGCAATGAAATCCCTACCTGATCTTCCATTATACCAAGTCGGAGCCAAGAAAATAGGTTTTATGTCTTTCAAATGAAAATCCCAAAATAAATCATTAATTTTATCCGATAGCGGATCTAATTGGACAACCCCCCAAATGTCTCTGCTATCCAGAGTATAGTTATAATCCCCAGTCAGTATCAAATGATTTAAATAAAGAAACCCACATTTGTCCATCTTTTTCCAAAAAATCTCACAACCTTGATATGGGGCATAGAGATTTATCAAGTTCACTCTACGAGTGAAACCTTGCATATAGCCCAATAGTAAAATGCCACGAAAAAAGTTGTATGTAGAAAAGGAAGCCCACCTTGGGTTCCAAAGTATGGCTATACCTCCTGAATGACCCTCTGCATCCTTAGCTGACACATACCAATCTGGAAACATGTCAAGAAAATATGATATCGTCTTATCAGCATGTGAGATGGTTTCTTGAATAAATATCATAGTGGGTTTCAACTGTCTAAAAAAATCCATCAGAGACACAAATTTCCCTCTACCCCCAACCCCTGAATGTTATAAGAGCAAAGAATCATTTGGACATCAGCTTTGAGGGCTATAAAGCTCTAAGCACCCTATCCAAGGCAAGTGTGACCGATATATCCCTAAAATACCGAGATGGTAATTCAATGACATCAGGGGTCGCAGATATAGAATTTGTTTTCTGGCATGGACGGGCAGGTCCTTTGCACAGAGTCACATTGGAGGCACAGGTGGGACTGATGATTATGGGAGGTGACAGGTCCTTGCCTTTGTGGATTTGAATATTATTCATCTCCGTATCCGGATTAGTTAAGAGCATCTTAATTTAATTTCCAATAAAATTCCAGGGAGATAAAGGGGCTTCCCACGACATGGAGTCTAGAGCCACAGGGAATTCCAGAACAATCGGAGGTGAGGATGGAGGTTGTGGGTTTGGTAAATGCACACAATCAATGTCTGGGGTTATAGACAACCCCATAAGTAATGTAGGGTCAAGTTTCGAGTTAAAAATATCCCTTGAAGAATCATTAACACCCGGACTATGAGGATTCCTATATCTCATACCCAATAACGCATTCATACCATCAACCACATTCAAATCATAATTCTTTGAAGGATTACATGGTGGAGAAAGGTTCTTACTCAGAGACCTCGGAGGCTGAGGATGAATTGTTCGAGGATCATTTGGAGACAAGACCATATCCATAGCCCGCGGAGTTGGTTGCCTTTGTACCATCTGCGCCTCCAATGTGCACTCCCATCGAAGGTGTCCATTTTGATGACAGTTATGGCAACGAAAAGGTAATTGCCAGTAATCTTTCACTTGTCTCTGGACACACTACTCCCATTTCAGGTCCACAAATGTTGGATAGGCAAAGGATTCACACACATAAATAACACAAGTATATCACACACAAAACAATGAGCTACGACTCTTCCATTAATCTTCCATCTCTATCACAATCACAGTGAATACAATGAACCCGTGAAGGGTATTTAACATAATTGACATGCACACACTCTCACATAAATCGACTTGATCATCACTCACTTAACTGACACTCTAACTCACTCACTAAATATATCTATCACTCAACTCAGCTAACTCACTTAATTGTTTGTCTAACAATTCATGCAATAGGTAATTATATATTTTAACACTCCCCCTTAATTACGATCGTTAAACTAAAACATAACTTATGACAACTCAAACATGCTTGCTGGTCTATGTCTCAACTAGCCTTACAATGACTCAAAACTTTTGCAATCTTTCATTTT
This sequence comes from Pinus albicaulis, assembly GCA_034641835.2. Classification (NCBI taxonomy): domain Eukaryota; kingdom Viridiplantae; phylum Streptophyta; class Pinopsida; order Pinales; family Pinaceae; genus Pinus; species Pinus albicaulis. The sequence goes on from CM076577.1 coordinate 352,588,229, forward strand.
CTTTTTCTCTGCTTCCAAATTCTATGTCCTTGAAATTTCTTCATTCTCTGTTGCGTTTTATTGGTGTAGGCTTTCTTCACTTGTTGTTGTTGCAATTTTTCTTTGACTTGTCTCGAATTTGTGCTGAAAATTAATCCGATCTTTTCTTCTACACCTTCTTCTTCAAATATTTGTTCAAACATGCACTTCTTCCACAACATTACATCCTCAAATTGTCTTCTTTTATCTGCTTCTTGCACTTCATATTCCTGACTTTATTTCTGCCAGATTTATTGATAGAATAATCTTATCTCTTCTTGGTGCCATTGCATAAAAATGATTTTGTTGCATTCTTCCTTGTTTTCAGAAACTTCCATATAATTATCTTCACATTCATCATCAAGTACTGCTCCTTTCTTCCTATAATCATTATTCACCATTTCATTCAATTCTATTATTCCAACTGCTGCTTTAACACTCACATCAAGTTGTTCAATGGGTTTCTGAATCCATTCTTCAATGAACTTTAAATCTGCATCAAATTTATTAACAACCTTGTTTTCATCCTTTGCTCCCATGCTATTTTTAGTACCTACGTATTCAAAAAAAATGTTAAAAACACTTTATAATGCTCTTCAGTGAGAGCTTCTTCCACTTCCTCTTCCTTCTCTGCCTTCTTTTCAACTATATGAAGTTTTTCTTCCACTGTTATGTTGTTAGTGGATATTCTCATCAAAAACTCTTCAATCACTTTATCCTCTTCTTGGTCATTGCCTGCTGTTAGATCATGTATCGTTTCATGAGAAGTTTCAATTCTTTCATATCTTGATGCTACAAAGGAAGCTTCAACCTTCAATGCTTCATCAAAAATGGTGCTTACCATATTACCATAATCAATCATTGTTTCAAAAAATAAACCACACATATCATCAACATAATGTTCATCCACACTATGGTGGGATATCCAAGCATGCATGTGCTCATTGTCAACTTCATTACCAATTTCAGCTTTACCAAACTCACCAGCTCTGGCTGGATTCACCAATGCAAATTTCACTTTGCAGTCATCATCCACATGTGTTTCATCATAGTGGGATTCACCCTCTTCTGCACCATCCACATTATAGTGGAGTGATTGAACATTGATATGCTCAATATTTTTTTTGCATACAGAGGCTTCAACTTCCCTCTCTGCAATCCCTGTTACATCTTCTTCATTCATATGCATGCGTTCATAATGGGTTTCAGGAAGCTCTGTTTCACATACATAGAATTCAACTTCCCTCTCTGCAATCTCTGTTGCATCTTCTTCATCCATATGCATGTGTGCATAATGGGTTTCAGCAAGCTCTGTTTCACATACATAGGCTTCAATTTCCCTCTCTGCAATCCTTGTTGCATCTTTTTCATCCATATGCATGCGTGCATAATGGGTTTCAGCAAGCTATGTTTGCCTCCTAGAGTCTTGCACATCTACTCTCAGATCTACGTATGACATATTTGCATGTGACATATCCTGATGTTGCATGTCACTCCCCCTTGCACCAAATTCTGCTTCCAGAATCTTCCATGATTCCTTGGAAGTCGTAGCTTTTGCTACTTTTCACATAACTGTTTCATCCATTGCATGTTGAATGAAAATCAAACCTGTGGAATCTTTGTCTTTTGCTTGACATCTTAGTTCATCAGTTGTGGCCTGAACCTCTTTAAATATGGCAACGATCTTTGCCTTTTATTTTTTATCCTTTTTCTTACTCTTCTTTAGTCACGCTTTGTGACCCATGACTTTTGTCATAGTTGCATGCATGCTTGCATGAGGCTATCTTCCATATCGCCCCAAAAAAAATATGTTTTTTAATATGCACCCCCGTAAGGCACAATCTTCTCCAAAAATCCTATCATGCTTAAAAAAACACCAGAATATTGTTTTTGGACTATCGGAATTTGTAAATCCCTAAATTCTCTTGCCAATAATAACCAGAAAATATTCTATATGCACCTTGTTTTTTTTTTAATTAAAAAAAACTTTAAAAAAATTATGCAAAGCACTTAACGCTTCTCAAATAACCTTTTCATAAAAACCCTTCAAACTCTCATATGCAATTTTTTTTTTTTTTTTAAATCTCTTTTAAAAATTTTCTTCAAATCTCCTCTTCATGTGCTTTATGAAGAACCTTGTAAAAAATCCTTTAACCTTTTAAAATCTTTTTTGAATATTTTTTTATTTTTTTAATTTAAAAAGTCTCAAACCTCTTTTGAAAAAATATCTTTGGAAATCTTACGAACCCTTTTTGAATATTCCAAATCTTTGAAATGTAAATTTTCCTTTTAAAACAAATATGTACTCCTTTTAAACAATGTTAAATCCATTGGTTTTAAAAAATTAACGCCAACAATGTACGTTACCAACCTGTGTTGACTATGGTCGGTGGCCTGCTTAAGCCGTAAATTTGAAACCGCACCCCCGAAACAATAATACCGCAGACTAAACTTGTTTTTTTGGAAAATTGTAATTTTTTCGAAATTTGTGCAGTTTTAGATAGGAGAAGTTGAGGACCTTCGTAGGTGCAGCAGTGCAAATGTCCGGACCTTCGCGGTTGCAAAAATAAAATAAAAATTCTGGCCATTTTACTCTTGCCTCTTTCTCTAGCTCTGCTCGCCCACGGATATTTTGATCCTCCCTCAACTCAGATACCAATTTTTGGATAGGCAAAGGATTCACACACATAAATAACACAAGTATATCACACACAAAACAATGAGCTGCGTCTCTTCCATTAATCTTCCATCTCTATCACAATCACACTGAATACAATGAACCCGTGAAGGGTAATTAACCTAATTGACATGCACACACTCTCACATAAATCAACTTGATCATCACTCACTTAACTGACTCTCTAACTCACTCACTAAATATATATATATCACTCAACTCAGCTAACTCACTTAACTGTCTGTCTAACAATGCATGCGACAAGTAATTATATATTTTAACACTCCCCCTTAATTATGACTGCTAAACTAAAACATAACTTATGACAAATAAAACATGCCTGCTGGTCTATGTCTCAACTAGGCTTACAATGACTCAAAATTTTGCAAATTTATTTCATTTTCTTTTTCTCTGCTTCCAAATTCTATATCCTCGAAATTGCTTCTTTCTCTGTTGCGTTTTATTGTTGTAGGCTTTCTTCACTTTTTGCTGCTGCAATTTCTGTTTGACTTGTCTCGAATTTGTGTTGAAAAATAATCTGATCTTTTCTTCTACACCTTATTTTTCAAATATTTTTCAAACATGGTCTTCTTCCACAACATTACATCCTCAAATTGTCTTTTTTTTTCTGCTTCTTGCGCTTCATATTTCTAACTTTCTTTTTGCCAGATTTCTTGATAGAAGAATCTTATCTCTTATTGACTCCATTGCATAAAAATCATTTTGCTGCATTCTTCCTTGTTTTCAGAAACTTCCATATCATTCTCTTCACATTCATCATCAAGTACTGCTCCTTTCTTCCTATAATCATTCTTCACCATTTCATTCAATTCTGTTATTCTAGCTGCCGCTTTAATACTCACATCAATTTGTTCAATTGGTTTCTGAATCCATTCTTCAATGAACTTTAAATATGCATCAAATTTATTAACAACCTTTCTTTCATCTTTTTCTCCCATGCTATTTTTAGTACCTGCTTATTCAAAAACAATGTTAAAAACACTTTATAATGCTCTTCAATGAGAGCTTCTTCCACTTCCTCTTCCTTCTATGCCTTCTTTGCAATTGTATGAAGTTTGTCTTCCACTGTTATGCTGTTAATGGATATTCTCATCAAAAACTCTTCAATCACTTTATCCTCTTCTTGATCATTGTCTGTTGCTAGATCATGTATTGTTTCATGAGAAATTTCAATTGTTTCATATCTTGCTGCTACAAAGGTAGCTTCAACCTTCAATGCTTCATCAAACATGGTGCTTACCATATTACCATAATCAATCATTGTTTCAAAAAATAAACCACACATATCATCAACATAATGTTCATCCACACTATGGTGGGATATCCAAGCATGCATGTGCTCATTGTCAATTTCATTACCAATTTCAGCTTTACGAAACTCACCAGCTCCGGCTAGATTAACCAATGCACATTTCACTTTGCAGTCATCATCCACATATGTATCATCACAATGGGATTCACCATCTTCTGCACCATCCATGTTATAGTGGAGTGATTGAGCATTGATATGCTCAAGCTCTGTTTCGCATACAGAGGCTTCAACTTCCCTCTATGTAATCCCTGTTGCATCTTCTTCATTCATATGCATGCGTTCATAATGGGTTTTCGCAAGCTCTATTTCACATACAAAGGCTTCAACTTCCCTCTCTGCAATCTCTATTGCATCTTCTTCATCCATATGCATGCGTGCATAATGGGTTTCAGCAAGCTCTGTTTCACATACATAGGCTTCAACTTCCCTCTCTGCAATCTCTGTTGCATATTTTTCATCCATATGCATGCATGTATAATGGTTTTCAACAAGCTATATTTTCCTCCCAGAGTCTTGCACATCTACTCTCAGATTTGCGTATGACATCTCTGCGTGTCACATATCCTGATGTTGCATGTCACTCCCCCTTGCACCAAATTCTACTTCCAGAATCATCCATGATTCCTTGGAAATTGTAGCTTTTGCTACTTTTCACATAACCGTTTCATCCATTGCATGTTGAATGAAAATCAAAGCTAGGGAATCTTTGTCTTTTGCTAGACATCTTAGTTCATTGGTTGTGGCTTGAACCTCTTTAAATATGGCAACGATCTTTGCCTTTTATTTTTTATCCCTTTTCTTACTCTTCTTTAGTCTTGCTTTGTGACCCATGACTTCCGTCATAGTTGCATGCATGCTTGCATGAGGTTATCTTCCGTATCGGCCCTGAAAAAAATATGGTTTTTAATATGCACCCCTGTAAGGCACAATCTTCTCCAAAAAACCTGTCATGCTTGAAAAAACACCAAAATATTGTTTGTGGACTATCGAACTTTGTAAAGCCCTAAATTATCTTGCCAATAATAATCACAAAATATTCTATATGCACCTTGTTTTTTTTTTTAATTAAAAAAAACTTTAAAAAAATTATACCAAGCACTTAATGCTTCTCAAATAACCTTTTCATAAAAACCCTTCAAACTCTCATATGCAAAAAAAAAAACTTTTTAAAAAATCTCTTTTAAAAATCTTCTTCAAATATCCTCTTCGTGTGCTTTATGAAGAACCTTGTAAAAAATCCTTTAACCTTTTAAAATCTCCGTTGAATATTTTTTTATTTTTTTTATTTAAAAAATCTCAAACCTCTTTTGAAAAAATATCTTTGGAAATCTTACGAACCCTTTTCGAATATTCCAAATATTTGAAATGTAAATTTTCCTTTTAAAACAAATATGTACTCCTTTTAAACAATGTCAAATCCATTGGTTTTAAAAAATTAACGCCAACAATGTACGTTACCAACCTGTGTTGACTATGGACAGCAGCCTGCTTAAGCCGTAAATTTGAAACTACACCCCCGAAACTAGAATACCGTGGACTTAACTTGTTTTTTTGTAAAATTGTAAGTTTTTCGAAATATTTGCAGTTTTACTAAGGATAATTTAAGGACCTCTGCAGGTGTGGCAGTGAAAATGTCTGAACCTTTGCGGTTGCAAAAATTAAAAAAAATTGCCGTCCTTTTTTCTCTTGCCTCCTTCTCTCGCTCTACTCGCCCACGGATCCTCTGATCCTCCCTCAACTTTGATACCAATTATTGGATAGGCAGAGGATTCACACACATAAATAACACAAGTATATCACGCACAAAACAATGAGTTGCGGCTCTTCCATTAGTCTTCCATCTCTATCACAATCACACTGAATACAATGAACCTGTGAAGGGTATTTAACCTAATTGACATGCACATACTCTCACATAAATCAAATTGGTCATCACTCACTTAACTAACTCTCTAACTCACTCACTAAATATATCTATCACTCAACTCAGCTAACTCACTTAACTGTTTTTCTAACAATGCATGCGACACGTAATTATATATTTTAGCACTCCCCGTTAATTACGACTGCTAAACTAAAACATAACTTATGACAACTCAAACATGTCTACTGGTCTGTGTCTCAACTAGGCTTACAATGACTCAAAACAATTTCAATCTTTAATTTACTTTTTATTTGCTTCCAAATTCTATATCCTCGAAATTGCTTCATTCTCTGATGCGTTTTATTGTTATAGGCTTTCTTCACTTGTTGCTGCTACAATTTTTGTTTGACTTGTCTCGAATTTGTGCTGAAAAATAATCTGATCTTGTCTTCTACACCTTCTTCTTCAAATATTTGTTCAAACATGGACTTCTTCCACAACATTAAATCCTCAAATTTTCTTTTTTTATCTGCTTCTTGGGCTTCATATTCCTGAATTTCTTTTTGCTAGATTTCTTGCTAGGAGAATCTTATCTCTTCCTTACTCCATTGCATAAAAATCATTTTGCTGCATTCTTCCTTGTTTTCAGAAATTTCCATATCATTCTCTTCACATTCATCATCAAGTAATGCTCCTTTCTTCCTATAATCATTCTTCACCATTTCATTCAATTCTATTATTCCAGCTGCTGCTTTAATACTCACATCAATTTGTTCAATTGGTTTCTGAATCCATTCTTCAATGAAATTTAAATCTGCATCAAATTTATTAACAACCTTGTTTTCATCTTTTCCTCCCATGCAATTTTTAGTACCTGCATATTAAAAAACAATGTTAAAAAGACTTTATAATGCTCTTCAGTGAGAGCTTCTTCCAGTTCCTCTTCCTTCTCTGCCTTCTTTTCAACTGTATGAAGTTTGTCTTCCACTGTTATGTTGTTAGTGGATATTCTCATCAAAAACTCTTCAATCACTTTATCCTCTTCTTGATCATTTCCTGCTGCTAGATCATGTACTGTTTCATAATAAGTTTCAATTGTTTCATATCTTGCTGCTACAAAGGTAGCTTCAACATTCAATGCTTCATCAAACATGGTGCTAACCGTATTACCATAATCAATCATTTTTTCAAAAAATAAACCACACATATCGTCAACATAATGTTCATCCACACTATGGTGGGATATCCAAGCATGCATGTGCTCATTGTCAATTTCATTACCAATTTCAGCTTTACCAAACTCACCAGCTTTGGCTAGACTCACCAATGCACATTTCACTTTGCAGTCATCATCCACATGTGTTTCATCACAGTGGGATTCAGCATCTTCTGCACCATCCACATTATAGCGGAGTGATTGAGCATTGATATGCTCAAGCTTTGTTTCACATACAGAGGCTTAAACTTCCCTCTCTACAATCCCTGTTGCATCTTCTTCATTCATATGCATGCATTCATAACGGGTTTCAGCATGCTCTGTTTCACATACAGAGAATTCAACTTCCCTCTCTGCAATCTCTATTGCATCTTCTTCATCCATATGCATGCGTGCATAATGGGTTTCAGTAAGCTCTGTTTCATAGACAGAGGCTTCAACTTCCCTCTCTGCAATCTGTGTTTCATATTTTTCATCCATATGCATGCATGCATAATGGGTTTCAACAAGCTCTATTTGCCTCCCAGAGTCTTGCAAATATACTCTTAGATCTGCGTATGACATCTCTGCATCTGACATATCCTGATGATGCATGTCACTCCCCCTTGCACCAAATTCTACTTCTAGAATATTCCATGATTCCTTGGAAATTGTAGTTTCTTCTACTTTGCGCATAACCGTTTCCTCCATTGCATGTTGAATGAAACTCAAAGCTAGGGAATCTTTATCTTTTAGTACACGTCTTAGTTCAATTGCTATGGCCTGAACCTCTATAAATATCGCAACGATCTTTGCATTTTATTTTTTATCCCTTTTCTTACTCTTCTTTAGTCATGCTTTGTGACCCATGACTTTCGTCATAGTTGGATGCATGCTTGGATGAGGCTATCATCCATATCGCCCCCGAAAAAAAATATGGTTTTTAATATGCACCCCCGTCAGGCACAATCTTTTCAAAAAAACCTGTCATGCTTGAAAAAACACCAAAATATTGTTTGTGGACTATCGGACTTTGTAAAGCCCTAAATTCTCTTGCCAATAATAACCACAAAATATTCTATATCCACCTTGTTTTTTTTTTAATTAAAAAAAACTTTAAGAAAATTATACCAAGCACTTAACGCTTCTCAAATAACCTTTTCATAAAAACCCTTCAAACTCTCATATGAAAAAAAAACTTTTTAAAAAATCTCTTTTAAAAATCTTCTTCAAATCTCCTCTTCATGTGATTTATGAATAACCTTGTAAAAAATCCTTTAACCTTTTAAAATCTCCGTTGATTTTTTTTTTATTTTTTCTATTTAAAAAATCTCAAACCTCTTTTGAAAAAATATCTTTGGAAATCTTACGAACCCTTTTCGAATATTCCAAATCTTTGAAATGTAAATGTTCCTTTTAAAAAATATATTTACTCCTTTTAAACAATGTCAAATCCATTGGTTTTAAAAAATTAATGCCAACAATGTACGTTACCAACCAGCGTTGACTATGGATGGCGGCTTGCTTACGCCGTATATTTGAAACTGCACCCCTGAAACCAGAATACTGTGAACTCAACATTTTTTTTTGGAAAATTGTAAGTTTGTCAAAATCTTCACAGTTTTACTTAAGAGAATTTGAGGACCTCCGCAGGTGCGGCAGTGCAAATGTCCGAACCTTCCTGGTTGCAAAAATTAAAAAAAAATTGCTGGCCTTTTTGCTCTTGCCTCCTTCTCAAGCTCTGCTCGCCCACGGATCTTATGATCCTCCCTCAGCTCTGATACCAATTTTTGGATAGGCAGAGGATTCAGACAAGTAAATAACACAAGTATATCACACACAAAACAATGAGTTGTGGCTCTTCCATTAATCTTCCATCTCTATCACAATCACACTAAATACAATGAACCCGTGAAGGGTGTTTAACCTAATTGACATGCACACACTCTCACATAAATCAACTTGATCATCACTCACTTAACTAACTCTCTAACTCACTCACTAAATATATCTATCACTCAACTCGGCTAACTCACTTAACTGTTTGTCTAACAATGCATGCGACAGGTAATTATATATTTTAACACTCCCCCTTAATTACGACTACTAAACTAAAACATAACTTATGACAACTCAAACATGCCTGCTATTCTATGTCTCAACTAGGCTTACAATGATTCAAAAATTTTGCAATCTTTCATTTTCTTTTTTCTCTGCTTCCAAATTCTATATCCTCGAAATTTCTTCATTCTTTATTGTGTTTTATTGTTGTAGGCTTTCTTCACTTGTTGCTGCTGCAATTTTTCTTTGACTTGTCTCGAACTTGTGCTGAAAAATAATCTGATCTTGTCTTCTACCCCTTCCTGTTCAAATATTTGTTCAAACATGGACTTCTTCCACAACATTACATCCTCAAATTATATTTTTTTATTTGCTTCTTGTGCTTCATATTCCTGACTTTCTTTCTGTCAGATTTCTTGATAGAAGAATCTTATCTGTTCTTGACTCCATTGCATAAAAATGATTTTTCTGCATTCTTCCTTGTTTTCAGAAACTTTCATATCATTCTCTTCACATTCATAATCAAGTACTACTCCTTTCTTCCTATAATCATTCTTCACCATTTCATTCAATTCTATTATTCCAGTTGTTGCTTTAATACTCACATCAATTTGTTCAATTGGTTTCTTAATCCATTCTTCAATGAAATTTAAATATGCATCAAATTTATTAACAACCTTGTTTTCATCTTTTGCTCCCATGCAATTTTTAGTACCTGCGTATTAAAAAACAATGTTAAAAACACTTTATAGTGCTCTTGAGTGAGAGCTTCTGCCACTTCCTCTTCCTTCTCTACCTTATTTTAAATTGTATGAAGTTTGTCTTCCATTGTTATGCTGTTAGTGGATATTCTCATCAAAAACTCTTCAATCACTTTATCCTCTTCTTGATCATTACCTGCTACTAGATCATGTACTGTTTTGTGAGAAGTTTCAATTGTTTCATATCTTTCTACTACAAAGGCAGCTTCAACCTTCAATGCTTCATCAAACATGGTGCTAACCGTATTACCATAATCAATCATTTTTTCAAAAAAATAAACCACACATATCAACAACATAATGTTCATCCACACTATGGTGGGATATCCAAGCATGCATGTGCTCATTGTCAATTTCATTAACAATTTCAGCTTTACCAAACTCACCATCTCCGACTAGATTCACTAATGCACATTTCACTTTGCAGTCATCATCCACATGTGTTTCATCATAGTGGGATTCACCATCTTCTGCACCAGCCACGTTATAGTGGAGTGATTGAGCATTGATATGCTCAAGCTCTTTTTCACATACAGAGGCTTCAACTTCCCTATCTGCAATTCCTATTGCATCTTCTTCATTCATATGCATGTATTCATAATGGGTTTCAGCAAGCTTTGTTTCACATACAGAGGCTTCAAATTCCTTCTCTGCAATCTATGTTGCATCTTCTTCATCCATATGCATGCATGCATAATGGGTTTCAGCAAGATCTGTTTCACATACAGAGGCTTAAACTTCCCTCTCTGTAATATTTGTTGCATCTTTTTCATCCATATGCATGCGTGCATAATGGGTTTCAGCAAACTCTGTTTTCCTCTCAGAGTCTTGCACATCTACTCTCAGATCTGCGTATGACATCTCTACATGTGACATATCTTGATGTTGAATGTCACTCCCCCTTGCACCAAATTCTACTTCCAGAATCTTCCATGATTCCTTGGAAGTTGTAGCTTTTGCTACTTTGCACATAACCATTTCATCCATTGCATGTTCAATGAAACTCAAAGCTAGGGAATCTTTGTCTTTTGCTAGACATCTTAGTTCATCGGTTGTGGCATGAACCTCTTTAAATATGGAAACGATCTTTGCCTTTTATTTTTTATCCTTTTTCTTACTCTTCTTTAGTCGTGCTTTGTGACCCATGACTTCCGTCATAGTTGCATGCATGCTTGCATGAGGCTATCTTCCTTATCACCCTCGAAAAAAATATGGTTTTTAATATGCACCCCCGTAAGGCACAATCTTCTCCAAAAAACCTGTCATGCTTGAAAAAACACCAAAATATTGTTTGTGGACAATCGGACTTTGTAAATCCCTAAATTCTCTTTCCAATAATAACCACAAAATATTCTATACGCACCTTGTTTTCTTTTTTAATCAAAAAAAAACTTTAAAATAATTATACCAAGCACTTAATGCTTCTCAAATAACCATTTCATAAAAACACTTAAAACTCTCATATGCAAAAAAAACTTTTGAAAAAATCTCTTTTAAAAATCTTCTTCAAATCTCCTCTTCATGTGCTTTATGAAGAACCTTGTAAAAAATTCTTTAACCTTTTAAAATATATGTTGAATATTTTTTTATTTTTTTTATTTAAAAAATCTCAAACCTCTTTCGAAAAAATATCTTTGGAAATCTTACGAACCCTTTTCGAATATTCCAAATCTTTGAAACGTAAATGTTCCTTTTAAAACAAATATGCACTCCTTTTAAACAATGTCAAATCCATTGGTTTTAAAACATTAACGCCAACAATGTACGTTACCAACCTGCGTTGACTATGGAAGGCAGCTTGCTTAAGCCGTAAATTTGAAACCACACCCTCGAAAACAGAATACCACGGACTAAACTTGTTTTTTGGAAAACTGTAAGATTGTTGAAATCTCCGCATTTTTACCTAGGAGAAGTTGAGGACCTCTGCAAGTGCGACAGTGAAAATGTCCGGACCTTCGTGGTTGCAAAAATTAAAAAAAATTGCCAACCTTTTTGCTCTTGCCTCCTTCTCTGGCTCTGCTCGCCCACGGATCTTCTGATTCTCCCTCATCTTTGATAACAATTGTTGGATAGGCAGAGGATTCACACACATAAATAACACAAGTATATCACACACAAAATAATGAGTTGCAGCTCTTCCATTAATCTTCCATCTCTATCACAATCACATTGAATGCAATGAACCCGTGAAGGGTATTTAACCTAATTGACATGCACACACTCTCACATAAATCAACTTGATCATCACTCACTTAACTGACTCTCTAAATCACTCACTAAATATATCTATCACTCAGCTCAGCTAACTCACTTAATTGTTTGTCTAAAAATGCATCCGACAAGGAATTATATATTTTAACACTCCCCTTTAATTACGACTGCTAAACTAAAACATAGCTTAAGACAACTCAAACATGCCTGCTGCTCTATGTCTCAACTAGGCTTACAATGACTCAAAACTTTTGCAATCTTTCATTTTCTTTTTCTCTGCTTCCAAATTCTATATCCTCGAAATTAATTCATTCTCTGTTGTGTTTTATTGTTTTAGGGTTTCTTCACTTGTTGCTGCTGCAATTTTTCTTTGAATTTTCTCGAATTTGTGTTGAAAAATAATCTGATCTTGTCTTCTACACCTTCTTCTTCAAATATTTATTCAAACATGGACTTCTTCCACAAAATTACATCCTCAAATTGTCTTTTTTTATCTTCTTCTTACGCCTCATATTCCTGACTTTCTTTCTGCCATATTTCTTGACATAAGAATCTTATCTCTTCTTGAATCCATTGCATAAAAATTATTTTGCTGCATTATTCCTTGTTTTCAGAAACTTCCATATCATTCTCTTCACATTCATCATCAAGTACTGCTCCTTTATTCCTATAATCATTCTTCACCATTTCATTCAATTCTATTATTCAAACTGCTGCTTTAATACTCGCAGCAATTTGTTCAATTGGTTTCTGAATCCATTCTTCAATGAACTTTAAATCTGCATCAAATTTATTAACAACCTTGTTTTCATATTTTTCTCCCATGCTATTTTGAGTACTTGCGTATTCGAAAACAATATTAAAAACACTTTATAATGCTCTTCAGTGAGAGCTTCTTCCACTTCCTCTTCCTTCTCTACCTTCTTTTCAACTGTAAGAAGTTTGTCTTCCACTGTTATGCTGTTAGTGGATATTCTCATCAAAAACTCTTGAATCACTTTATCCTCTTCTTCATCATTTCCTGCTGCTAGATCATGTACTGTTTCATGAGCAGTTTCAATTGTTTCATATCTTGCTGCTACAAAGGCAGCTTCAACCTTCAGTGCTTCATCAAACATGGTGCTTACCATATTACCATAATCAATCATTGTTTCAAAAAATAAACCACACATATCATCAACATAATTTTCATCCACACTATGGTGGGATATCCAAGCATGCATGTGCTCATTGTCATTTTCATTACCAATTTCAGCTTTACCAAACTCACCAGCTCCAGCTGGATTCACCAATGCACATTTCACTTTGTAGTCATCATCCACGTGTTTCATCACGGTGGGATTCACCATCTTCTGTACCATCCACGTTATAGTGGAGTGATTGAGAATCGATATGATTAAGCTCGGTTTTGCATACAGAGGCTTCAACTTCCCTCTCTACAATCCTTGTTGCATCTTCTTAATTCATATGCATGCGTTCATAATGGGTTTCATCAAGCTCTGTTTCACATACAGAGGCTTCAGCTTCCCTCTTTGCAATCTCTATTGCATCTTCTTCATCCATATGCATGCATGCATAATGGATTTCAGCAAGATCTCTTTCACACACAAAGGCTTCAACTTCCCTCTCTACAATCTCTGTTGCATCTTTTTTATCCATATGCATGCGTGCATAATGCATTTCAGAAATATCTATTTTCCTCCTAGATTCGTGTACATCTACTCTCACATCTGTGTATGACGTCTCTGCATGCGACATATCCTGATGCTGCATGTCACTCCCCCTTGCACCAAATTTTTCTTCCAAAATCTTCTGTTGGCAATATGATGCTGAGTGTTGTCCTTGATGGCAACCCACTTGATGAAGATGATGGCAACCTACTTAATGAAGTTGTTCTTGATGAGCTTGTGAATGATATACATCTGATGTATCTACAATCAGTATAGAAGGTGCAAAAGAAAGAATTTCTAGAATGGGCCAGAACAGTGATGAAAAGTGTATGTCACAAGGAATACGCGAGTTTGTCTAGGGGAAGTCATGTATGCACGCGGGAAATAACGTACCAAGTCGAGTATGCTCAATTGCGCTCTAAATATGTAAACTAGGGGTTACTACCATGGTATTGACCCATTGTATTGAGCGCTGGAGTGTCTATTTGATCCCGTCTAGAAATACCATCAGAAGTGATGTGGTTTTGACTCATGGTATTGATGAAGGCCAAATCTATATAAGGAGAATAAAAATCATTTTGGCATGGGGGAGTGTGTGTCTGTTTTAATGAATACTTCTCTCCGAAGTATATCTGCATGGTTGAACTCTGCTCTTGATTGATAGATCTGAATCTATGATGCATCTATGAACATGGTGAAGGTTAAAGATCTCTAGATCTAGAAATGGTGAATCTCTTGGATGATCTGAAAAGAAGTGATGAAGACCTGTCGCAAATCTGCTGAAGAACTTGAAGAAATCTGGGTAAGTTCATAGATCTAATTTGTTGTGCAAAGTTTATCTTTTATAGATCTATACGCAGGTTCAGTTCGTGAAAAGCGCGTGTATACGCGGATCTGTTTCAACAAAGTCGCGTATGGATAGTTAGGGTTATTCTGGTAAATGCACAGATGTATACGTTGGTTCACTTCATAAAAAGCGCATATATACGCGGGTCTGATTAAATAAAAGTGCGTATGATATCTGATCTTATGGTTGCTCAAGGTTGAATGTGTTTCTGCATATTTATTCTGAAGTCTGGGTTATCTCTAATATTGTGGTTACAGTGGTTTCACTGTTCTGCTTGATGCATTGAACAAAGGTTGTTTATTGACAAGTAAAGGGTTGTGTTGGAGCTGTTTGATCCAGTTTGAAAATTGATGAAACGTGGTCTGCAGTGGATCTGAGGGCTGAAACCTTCAGTCTAAACATAGAAGCTTTCTGCCAGTAGAGGCTGGTGCTAATATCAGGGGGTAGTAGCTCCTTTCCAGGTGAGGCTGGTAAACGAGAGCAAATGCTGGCTCCCTTCCAGGAGAGGCTGGTAAACGAGAGAAGGTTGTAGCTTTCTGCAGGTGGGTGCCTGCATACTGGTATGAGTCTGCACCAGTACATGTTGTAAGAAGTTTTCTTAATAATAAAAATTGAAGACTGAGACGACGGCAGTGGTGGTTTTCTCCCGAATTGGTTTTCCACCTAAAAATCCTGGTGTTCATGTGTGGTTGCTTATGTGTGATGATTATTCTGTTCTTCCTGCACTTGTTTAATTTTTTCTAAATATCTGATGAAAGTGTAATGCAATGATCTAAGTCAAGAACTAAATGCATAATTAGATCATTGGATATACGGGAGTTATGTAAAGGATATCCGCGTATATACGCGGGTTTGCTTCAGAAAAGTTCCGTATGGTTTTTAAGAAAGAAATATCAAATTTTAATTGTTGCACAAAATACTGATTCACCCCCCCCATCTCAGTATTTTTCCCAACAATTGGTATCAGAGCGGGTCCTTTTGAAAAAGCTTAACCGCTAGAAGGAAGATCAATCAAGATGGAACAACATCTATCAAGCCTCCACTCTTTAATGGAAGCAATTTAATCTTCTGGAAAATAAGGATGAGATCCTATCTTTAGTCTATGGGAGTAGATGTATGGGCCATTGTTGAACAAGGATATCAATATCCAGCTGCAATACCAACATATCCGACTGAAAAGAAGAATTATGAAATAAATGCAAAGGAAGACAATGCTCTAACGAGAAGTCTAACTGAATCAGAATTTGTCAAAGTTATGCAGCTAAATACAGAAAAGGAGATATGGGACAAAATCATTCTAAGTTATGAAGGTGATGCAAAGGTAAAAAGTGCAAAACTTCTAACTCTCAGAACTGAATATGAAAATTTAAAGATGCATAGCGATGAGAATATTGCCAGTTTCTTTTTACGTCTTGATGATGTTGTAAATCGTATGAGAAATCTGGGAGAAACAATCACGGAATCTACTTTAGTTGAGAAAATATTAAGATCGCTAATGGCAAAGTTTGAATCAAAAGTCTCTTCTCTTGAAGAAAAACAGGATCTTCAAACTCTTACTGTGGTGCAACTTCATGGCATATTGACTGCATATGAAATGAGGAGAGGAGGATTATCTGAAGTCAAAGAAGTTGTTTTTAAAGCTTCTACAAAAGGGAAAAAAGTTCAAAAACCAGAAGGATTAGGATATATCTCAGAAGAAGATGAGGCAAACTTTGTGAGAAGACTCCAACTAGGAACCGGAAGATTCAAAGGTAAGCTTCCTTTCAAATGTTTTGATTGTGGAAGAGTTGGTCATTATGCTACAAAGTGTCCTTATAAAGAAACATCTGCTAAAGGGAAAGAATTAGCAAGAAGGAATAAGAACCGATCTAGCACTAAGAAAATTTACTATACAAATGAAGATAGTGATGGGTTATCTGATAGTGAGGAAGAATGTGAACAAGATCTTAGACTTCTCATGGCATTTGAAAATAATTCTAGAGACGACAAGGATGCTTTTATGGATGCTCTAGATGAAAATGATTTTCTTGATCAAAACAATCAACTCAAAATATGCTTGGAAGAAAGTAAAATAATCATAGAAACTCTAAAAAGGCATAATGAAGAAGCAAAGAAACACAATGAGAAATTAGAATGTGAAGTAGTAAGTCTAAGAAAAGAACTTGAGAATGTAAAGACTCTGAATCTTAGATTTGCTAAAGGATCTAAAACCTTAGATGAGATTATCAAGGTCCAACGTTCTCCTCTTATAAAGACAGGTCTTGGATATACTGGAGAATCTTCTCAGGCTTCAGCACCAAATTATCTAAAAGCAGCTACAACTAGTTTACTACATTCAGCCACTCAGCAAGGGAATAAATAATCTTTACAGGTAAAGCATGATCATCACAATTCAAGGAACACTAACAGGGATATCTCTCAAAGAAACAACAACCAACAAGTAAATTCAAATAGAAGATTTCATGATCGCAGAAATGTCTACTTCAATGGACAATGTTTCTCATGTCACAATTTTGGTCATAAAGCTATTCAATGTGTTGCATATAAAACCATCATGACAAGAGAAGCAAGAAATAAAAGAATGGATACTGAACCAAAGATATAACAACTTTTCTCCTCTTCAAAATGAAGTTGAATGTGCTTATTGCAATAACTTTGGCCATGAAGAATCTGAATGCAGGAGCAAAGTCCAGCCAAAACAACATTTTCCTTCAAGTTCCAAAGTATGGAAAAAGAAGGAATTACAGGTTGAAAATTGTGGGATAGCGTTATTTGCAGAAGGTGAAGAAAATCAATGGTACATTGATAGTGGATGCGCAAGACACATGACAGGTGACAAAAGAAAACTTCTTGCATATAATGCTCTAGAAAAAGAAAATAAAGTTACATTTGGAAATGATACTCCTGCTGTAATTAAAGGAAAATGTTCCGTGTTTCTAAAAGAAAAGGTGAAGGCTAATGATGTCATGTATGTGGATGGATTAAGGCATAACCTGTTAAGTGTAAGTCAAATGTGTGATCAAGGAACTGAAGTTGTCTTTAGTTCAAAAGAATGTGTGGTTCGTGATCTTGATACAGGTAAAACTATTATAAAAGGAAAAAGAACTCCAAGCAACCTGTATGTATTGAAGAACTACAAAGATCAATGTTACTTGAGAAAATCTTCAGAAAATTGGCTATGGCATAGAAGGCTGGGGCATCTGAGCTTCTCTCAAATCAACAAAGCAAGCAGACTTCAAGCTGTTCGTGGTCTTCCCAATATTACTCTACCAGAGAGTATCATATGCAAATCTTGCCAATTCGGTACGCAGACCAGAGTACAATTTAATGCCAAAGAAGGATCATCAAGTAAGCCTATTGAACTCATTCATACTGACATATGTGGACCTATGAGGAAAAATTCACCACGTGGGGAAGAATACTATATCTTATTTATTGATGATTTCTCTAGAATGTGTTGGATCGGGTTGATTAAACACAAAGATGAAGCATTTGAAAATTTTCAAATCTTCAAAGCATTGGTGGAAAATGAATTATATCTAAAAATCAAGTGTCTTAGATCTGATCGAGGAGGAGAATATACATCAAATGAATTCCTTGAATTTTGTGAAAAACATGGCATAAAAAGACAGTTCTCTGTAGCTGGCACTCCAGAACAAAATGGCGTAGCAGAAAGAATGAATAGAACAATTCAAAAAATGGCTAGAGCTATGCTTGATGATTCAGGAACTCCTGACATGTTATGGGGAGAAGCAACACATACAACAGCAAACATTCCCAACAAGGCACATGTTCGGGTAAATAGTGACAAAACTCCATATGAACTCTGGTATGGTAATTCTCCCTCTGTGAAGCATTTTAGAGTTTTTGGAAGTAAATGCTTTATCAAAAATAATGATGAAAAGCTTGGCAAGTTTGAACCTAGATCAGATGAATGGATACTTCTTGGTTACTCATCTACAAGCAGAGCATACAAATATTACAATAAAAGGCTTCGAAATATTGTTGAATGTATTGATGTTGTTATTGATGAGTCTCCTGCAGCTCCTAAAGAAGAAGAAAAAACAACATAAGAAGATGATGGTGAATTTTTTCCTTCTACATCAAATAGAAATGATATAGACAGTGGATCCAATGAAGAACCTGAAGATGATTTATCTAAAAAGGCTCCATCCAGATATGTTCAAAAGAATCATCCTGAATCTAAAATTTTGGGAGACAAGGAATCAGGTGTACAAACAAGGAGGACCATTGTGGGATCTTCTAGCTATCTGGCATTTTTATCCACAATTGAACCACACAATGTCAATCAAGCTAGAAAATATGAATAATGGATTCAAGCCATGAATGAAGAGCTTGATCAAATTGAAAAGAATAAAACATGGGATTTGGTTCCAAGACCACATGATAAAAATGTCATTGGAACTAAATGGATATTCAAGAACAAGTTAAATGAGAATGGGGATGTTATAAGAAACAAATCTAGACTGGTTTGCAAGGGGTATACTCAACAAGAAGGTATATACTTTGAAGAAATTTTTGCTCCTGTAGCTAGACTTGAAGCCATAAGAATGTTTCTTGCTTTTTCAAGTTTTCAACAAATCAAAGTTTATCAAATGGATGTTAAATCTGCTTTTCTCAATGGTGATCTAGAAGAAGAAGTGTATATAGAACAACCAGAAGGATTAATTTTGGGAAATGATGAAAATCTTGTTTGTAAACTTAAAAAGGCTCTATATGGTCTCAAACAAGCTCCAAGGGCATGGTATTATCGTCTTGACAAATATCTTCATCAACAAGGATTTTCAAAGGGGTTTGCTGATAGCAACTTATACACAAAAGTTGAAAATGATAAACTATTGATTGTGGTTGTATATGTTGATGATATCATTTTTGGGAGTAATGAAGAATCTATGAGTCAAAAATTTGCTTCTCTCATGCAGCAAGAATTTGAAATGTCCTTATTTGGAGAACTAACATTCTTTCTTGGCTTGTAAGTGCATCAAACTACAGATGGTATATTCTTATCACAAGAAAAATATCTTAAGAAAATTATGAATAAGTATGGCATGGAACAATGCAAACCCGTAAGTAAACCAATGATAACCGGATGTAATCTCAGTTCTCATGATGATTCTCCCGCGGTGAATCAACCAGAATACAGATCAATGATAGGAAGCCTACTTTATCTCACTGGGACTAGACCGGACTTTATGCATGCAGTTGGGATTGTTGGATGATTCCAAGCAAATCCAAAAGACTCTCACCTTCAGGTTGTCAAAAGAATATTCAAATATCTGCAAGGAACTCAAGACTTTGGACTATGGTATCCAAAGAATTCTGATCTTACTCTTCATGCTTACACTGATGCAGATTGGGCTGGAAATGTTGATGATTGGAAAAGCACTAGTGGTGGTGCATTCTATATGGGAACCCAGTTAGTATCTTGGTTCAGCAAGAAGCAAAATTCTATTTCCTTATCTACAGCAGAAGCAGAATATGTGGCTGCCGCATCTTGTTGCACTCACTCCTTTGGATGATACAAACCTTACAAGATTTTCAAATCAAATGTACATCTCCTATCTCCATTATGTGTGATAACTCAAGTGCCATCAGTATCTCAAAGAATCCAGTTATGCATTTGAAGACCAAGCACATTCCCATCAAGTATCACTTCTTACGTGAACAAGTGATTCAACAAAAGGTGAAGTTGGAGTATGTTCCGTCCAAAGAACAAGTTGCTGATATCTTTACCAAACCTCTACCCAGGGAAGCATTCGAATATTTAAGACAGAAGCTAGGAGTAGTCTCTGGCAGTCAGAAGAAAAAATATACCTAAATTTAGAAGATTAAATTGGATACGCGGATTTCCTATATGGCAGTCGCGTATATACGTGAGTTCATACACAGAAAACTGCGTATGGTTGGTTGCTGAAAATTTTTTGGGGTCAGCATTTCTCAGCATAGCTGCAGTACTGTTTGGTATCTCTGATGATGCTTCAGCTCTTATATTTTTGTTTCTTTCTCTGATATTGAGTGAAGATGCCTTGATTATTTGCTTTTTAAAGTGTTCAGGATGCACAAGCTAAGGGGGAGTTTTGGTCGCTTGGAAAGGATGCATTGGTTGTATAGTTTCAGGGGGAGCATTAGCCTTGCTGGGTGTAATGCATTTTTGGCAGTATGATGATTCTAAAATATGATCTCTCTCTTTAGGTCCTTTTGGTATTGGTTATAAAATTCATATGTGTAATTTGATGAAAAGGCTATGACCTATGATGTTATTTGTAATATTCAGCCATGTAAAGGGCTTGTTCATATTTGTAAACCCGCTTGGTTGGGTAATTGAGTCAAAATGTGTAAACCCACGTGGTTGGGTACTTGGGTCACATATGTAAATCCACTTGGTTGGATATTTGATGTAAGTATGAGTCCTTGGTGATGGGAAAGTTCATAGTGTCATGTAATTCATTGAATAATAGGTTTGAAGATTCAGCTTGAACTTGAGAAGAAAAACCTTGAGTTGGTTTGACCCACCCTTTGCCCTTGATGTCAAAGGGGGAGAGTGGCATGGTGTTTGAATAAGGGGAGAGTAACATGGTTGTTGTATAATGATTATAATCAATGTATCTATCTGTTCTGGTGCTCAAACCCATTGTATTGTCTCCGATTCCGGTGCTCAACTCATTCGCTATTGCCATCAAGTCCAAAGGGGAGATTGTTGGCAATAGATTTTAATCAGTGGGGAGAGTGGCATGTTGTTTGAATAAGGGGAGAGTAACGTGGTTGTTTTATAACGATTATAATCAATGTATCTATCTATTCTGGTGCTCAAACTCCATCGTGGTTGTCTATTCTGGTGCTCAAACTCCATCGTGGTTGCCATCAAGTCCAAAGGGGGAGATTGTTGGCAATATGATGCTGAGTGTTGTCCTTGATGGCAACCCACTTGATGAAGATGATGGAAACCTACATAATGAAGTTGTTCTTGATGAGCTTTTGAATGATATACATCTAATGTATCTACAATCAATATAGAAGGTGCAGAAGAATGAATTTCCAGAATGGGACATAACAGTGATGAAAAGTGTATGTCACAAGGAATATGCGAGTTTGTCTAGGGAAAGTCATGTATGCACGTAGGAAATAACGTACCAAGTCGCGTATGCTCAACTGCGCTCTAAATATGTAAAACTAGGGGTTACTACCATGGTATTGACCCATTGTATTGAGCACTGGATTGTCTTTTTGATCCCGTCCAGGAATACCATCAGTGATGTGGTTTTGACTCATGGTATTGATGAAGGCCAAATCTATATAAGGAGAAGAAAATCATTGTGCATGGGTGTGCAAGTGTCTGGGCTTTAATTAATACTTCACTCTGAAGTATATCTGCATGGTTGAACTCTACTCTTGATTGATAGATCTGAATCTATGATGCATCTATGAACATGGTGAAGGTTAAAGATCTCTAGATCTAGAAATGGTGAATCTCTTGGATGATGTGAAAAGAAGTGATGAAGACCTGGCGCAAATCTTCTGAAGAACTTGAAGAAATTTGGGTAAGCTCATAAATCTGATCTGTTGTGCAAAGTTTATCTTTTACAGATCTATACGCAGGTTGAGTTCGTGAAAAGCGCGTGTATATGCAGATATGTTTCAACAAAGTCGCGTATGGACAGTTAGGGTTATTCTGGTAAATGCACGGATGTATACGCGGGTTCACTTCATAAAAAGTGTGTATATATGCAGGTATGATTAAATACAAGTGCGTATGATATCTGATCTGGTGTTGCTCAAGTCCGGTTATCTCTGCGATATCTCGCGTGGTTTCATCGTTCACTAAGGCATCGCGGTGCTGTCATATCGACGCGCAAAGGGTTGTGTTGGAGCTGTTTGATCCAGTTTGAAAATTGATGAACGTGGTCTGTAGTGGATCTGAGGGTTGAGACCTTCAGTCTGAACGTAGAAGCTTTCTGCCAGTAGAGGCTGGTGCTAATATCAGGGGTTAGTAGCTCCCTTCCAGGTGAGGCTGGTAAACGAGAGCAGGGGGTTGTTGCTCCCTTCCAGGAGAGGCTGGTAAATGAGAGAAGGTTGCAGCGTTCTGCAGGTGGGTGCCTACGTACTGGTATGAGTCTGCACCAGTACATGTTGTAAGAAGTTTTCTTAATAATAAAAATTGAAGACTGAGACGACGGCAGTGGTGGTTTTCTTCCGAATCGGGTTTCCACCAAAAAATCCTTGTGTTAATGTGTGGTTTCTTATGTGTGATGATTATTCTGTTCTTCCTGCACTTGTTTATTGTTTTCTAAATATCTAATGAATGAGTAATTCAATGATCTAATTCAAGAACTAAATGCATAATTAGATCACTGGATATACGTGAGTTCTGTAAAGGATATCCGTGTATATACGAGGGTTTGCTTCAGGAAAGTTGCGTATGGTTTTTAAGAAAGAAATATCAAATTTTTATTGTCTGCACTAAATATTGATTCACCCCCCCCCCCCCCCCTCTCAGTATTTTTCCCAACATCTTCCATGATTCCTTGGAAGTTGTAGCTTTTGCTACTTTGCACATAACTATTTCATCCATTGCATGTTGAATGAAACTCAAAGCTAGGGAATCTTTGTCTTTTGGTAGACATCTTAGTTCATCAGCTATGGCCTGAACCTCTTTAAATATGGCAATGATATTTGCCTTTTATTTTTTATCCTTTTTCTTACTCTTCATTTTTCGCACTTTATGGCCCATGACTTCTGTCATAGTTGCATGCATGCTTGCATGAGGCTATCTTCCATATCGCCCCCGAAAAAATTATGGTTTTTAATATGCACCCCCGTAAGGCAAAATCTTCTCCAAAAAACCTGTCATGCTTGAAAAAAAGCCAAAATATTCTTTGTGGACTATCGGACTTTGTAAAGCCCTAAATTCCCTTGCCAATAATAACCACAAAATATTCTATATGCACCTTGTTTTTTTATTAATTAAAAAGAATTTTAAAAAAATTATACCAAGCACTTAACACTTCTCAAATAACCTTTTCATAAAAACCCTTCAAACTCTCATATGCAAAAAAAACTTTCTAAAAGATCTCTTTTAAAAATCTTCTTCAAATCTCCTCTTCATGTGCTTTATGAAGAACCTTGTAAAAAATCCTTTAACCTTTTAAAATCTCCGTTGAATATTTTTTTATTTTTTTTATTTAAAAAATCTGAAACCTCTTTTGAAAAAATATCTTTGGAAATCTTATGAACCCTTTTCAAAAATTACAAATCATTGAAATGTAAATGTTCCTTTTAGAACAAATATGTACTCCTTTTAAGAAATGTCAAATCCATTGGTTTTAATAAATTAACACCAACAATGTACGTTACCAACCTGCGTTGACTATGGACGGCGGCCTGCTTAAGCCATAAATTTGAAATAGCACCCCCAAAACTAGAATACCGCGAACTAAACTTGTTTTTTTGGAAAATTCTAAGTTTTCGAAATCTCTACATTTTTACTTAGGAGAATTTAAGGACCTCTGTAGGTGCGGCAGTGCAAATTTCCGGACCTTAACGGTTGCAAAAATTAAAAAAATTTCTGGCCTATTTGCTCTTGCCTCCTTGTCTGGCTCTTCTTACCCACAGATCTTTTGATCCTCCCTTAGCTCTGATACCAATTGTTGGATAGGCAGAGGATTCACACACATAAATAACACAAGTATATCACACACAAAATAGTGAGCTGCGGCTCTTCCATTAATCTTCCATATCTATCACAAGCACACTAAATACAATTAACCTGTGACAGGTATTTAACCTAATTGACATGCACACAATCTCACATAAATCAACTTGATCATCACTCACTTAACTAACTCTCCAACTCACACACTAAATATATCTATCACTCAACTCAGCTAACTCACTTAACTCTTTGTATAACAATGCATGTGACAGGTAATTATATATTTCAAAACTCCCCCTTAATTACGATTGCTAAACTTAAATATAACTTATGACAACTCAAACATGCTTGTTGGTCTATGTCCCAACTAGGCTTACAATGACTCAAAACTTTTGCAATCTTTCATTTTCTTTTTCTCTGCTTCCATAGTCTATATCCTTGAAATTTCTTCATTTTGTGTTGCGTTTTATTGTTGTAGGCTTTCTTCACTTGTTGATGCTGCAATTTTTCTTTGACTTGTCTCGAATTTGTGCTGAAAAATAATTTGATCTTGTCTTCTACACCTTCTTCTTCAAATATTTGTTCAAACATGGACTTCTTCCACAACATTACATCCTCAAATTGTCTTTTTTTATCTGCTTCATATTCCTGAATTTCTTTCTTCCAGATTTATTAATAAAATAATCTTATCTCTTCTTGACTCCATTGCATTAAAATAATTTTGCTGCGTTCTTCCTTGTTTTCAGAAACTTCCATATCATTCTCTTCACATTCATCATCAAGTACTGCTCCTTTCTTCCTATAACCATTCTTCACCATTTCATTAAATTATATTATTCCGACTGCTGCTTTAATAATCACATCAATTTGTTCAATTGGTTTCTGAATCCATTCTTCAATGAACTTTAAATCTGCATCAAATTTATTAACAACCTTGTTTTCATCTTTTTCTCCCATGCTATTTTGAGTACCTTCGTATTCAAAAACAATTTTAAAAACACTTTATAATGCTCTTCAGTGAGAGCTTCTTCCACTTCCTCTTCCTTCTCTGCATTCTTTTCAACTGTATGAAGTTTGTCTTCCACTGTTATGCTATTAGTGGATATTCTCATAAAAAACTCTTCAATAACTTTATCCTCTTCTTGATCATTTCCTGCTGCTATATCATGTACTGTTTCATGAGCAGTTTCAATTGTTTCATATCTTTTTGCTACAAAGGCAGCATCAACCTTCAATGCTTCATCAAACATGGTGCTTACCATATTACCATAATCAGTCATTGTCTCAAAAAATAAACCACACATATCATCAAAATAATGTGCATCCACACTATGGTGGGATATCCGAGCATGCATGTGCTCATTGTCAATTTCAATACCAATTTCAGCTTTACCAATCTCACCAGCTCCGGCTGGATTCACCAATGCACATTTCACTTTGCAGTCATCATCCACATGTGTTTCATCATAGTGGGATTCACCAACTCCGGCTAGATTCACCAATGCACATTTCACTTTGCAGTCGTCATCAACATGTGTTTCATCACAGTGGGATTCACCATCTTCTACACCATCCACGTTATAGTGGAGTGATTGAGCATTGATATCCTCAAGCTCTGTTTCGCATACATAGGCTTCAACTTCCCTCTCTGCAATCCTTCTTGCATCTTCTTCATTTATATGCATGTGTTCATAATGGGTTTCAGAAAGCTCTGTTTCACATACAGAGGCTTAAAATTCCCTCTCTGCAATCTCTGTTGCATATTATTCATCAATATGCATGCGTGCATAATGGGTTTCAGCAAGATCTGTTTCACACACAGAGGCTTCAACTTCCCTCTCTGCAATATCTGTTGCATATTTTTCATCCATATGACTGTGTGCATAATGGTTTTCAGCAAGCTCTATTTTCCTCCCAGAGTCTTGCACATCTACTCTCATATCTGTGTATGACATCTCTGCATGTGACATATCTTGATGTTGCATGTCACTCCCCCTTGCACCAAATTTTGCTTCAAGAATCTTCCATGATTCCTTGGAAGTTGTAGCTTTTGCCACTTTGCAAATAACTATTTCATCCATTGCATGTTGAATGAAACTCAAAGCTAGGGAATCTTTGTCTTTTGCTAGACATCTTAGTTCATCGTCTGAGGCTTGAACCTCTTTAAATATGGAAATGATCTTTTCCTTTTTTTATTAGTTCTTTCTCTTTCTCTTCTTTATTCATGCTTTGTGACCCATGACTTCCGTCATAGTTGCATGCATGCTTGCATGAGGCTATCTTCAATATTGCCCCCGAAAAAAATATGGTTTTTAATATGCACCCCCGTAAGGCACAATCTTCTCCAAAAAACCTGTCATGCTTGGAAAAACACCAAAATATTGTTTGTGGACTATCGGAATTTGTAATTCCCTAAATTATCTTGCAAATAATAACCACAAAATATTCTATATGCACCTTGGTTTTTTTTTAGTTAAAAAAAACTTTAAAAAAATTATACCAAGCACTTAACACTTCTCAAATAACCTTTTCATAAAAACCCTTCAAACTCTCATATGCTATTTTTTTTTTTTTAATATCTTTCAAAAATTTTCTTCAAATCTCCTCTTCATGTGGTTTATGAAGAACCTTGTAAAAAATCCTTTAACCATTTAAAATCCCCATTGAATATTTTTTTTATTTTTTTAATTTAAAAAATCTCAAACCTCTTTTGAAAAAATATCTTTGGAAATCTTACGAACCCTTTTCGAATATTCCAAATATTTGAAATGTAAATGTTCCTTTTAAAACAAATATGTACTCCTTTTAAAAAATTTCAAATCCATTGGTTTTAAAAAATTAACGCCAACAATGTACGTTACCAACCTGTGTTGGCTATAGACAGTGGCCTGCTTAAGCCGTAAATTTGAAACCGCACCCCCGAAACTAGAATACTATGGACTAAACTTGTTTTTTTGGAAAATTGTAAGTTTGTCGAAATCTATACAGTTTTACTTAGGAGAAGTTGAGGGCCTCCGTAGGTGCGGCAGTGCAAATGTCTGGACCTTCGTGGTTGCAAAAATTAAAGAAAATTGTTGGCCTTTTTGCTCTTGCCTCCTTTTTTGGCTCTGCTCGCCCATGGATCTTCTGATCCTCCCGAAGCTCTGATACCAATTGTTGGATAGGCAGAGGATTCACACACATAAATAACACAAGTATATCACACACAAAACAATGAGCTGCGGCTCTTCCATTAATCTTCCATCTCTGTCACAATCACACTGAATACAATGAACCCATGAAGGGTATTTAACCTAATTGACATGCACAAACTCTTACATAAATCAACTTGATCATCACTCACTTAACTGACCCTCTAACTCACTCACTAAATATATCTATCACTCAACTTAGCTAAGTCACTTAACTGCTTTTCTAACAATGCATGCGACAAGTAATTATATATTTTAACACTCCCCCTTAATTATGAATGCTAAACTAAAACATAACTTAAGACAAATCAAACATGCCTGTTGCTCTATGTCTCAACTAGGCTTACAATGACTCAAAAATTTTGCAATCTTTCATTTTCTTTTTCTCTACTTCCAAATTCTTTATCCTCGATATTGCTTCATTCTCTGTTGCGTTTTATTGTTGTAAGCTTTCTTCACTTGTTGTTGCTACAATTTTTCTTTGACTTGTCTCGAATTTGTACTGAAAAATAATCTGCTCTTGTCTTCTACACCTTCTTCTTCAAATATTTGTTCAAACATGGACTTCTTCCACAACATTACATCCTCAAATTGTCTTTTTTTATCTGCTTCTTGCGCTTCATATTCCTGAATTTCTTTCTGCCAGATTTCTTGATAGAAGAATCTTATCTCTTATTGACTCCATTGCATAAAAATCATTTTGTTGCTTTCTTCCTTGTTTTCAGAAACTTCCATATCATTCTCTTCACATTCATCATCAAGTACTTCTCCTTTCTTCCTATAATCATTCTTCACCATTTCATTCAATTCTATTATTCTAGCCGCTACTTTAATACTCACATCAATTTGTTCAATTGGTTTCTGAATCCATTCTTCAATGAACTTTAAATCTGCATCAAATTTATTAACAGCCTTGTTTTCATCTTTTTCTCCCATGCTATTTTGACTACCTGTGTATTCAAAAACAATGTTAAAAACATGCATGTGACATATGCTGATGCTGCATGTCACTCCCCCTTACACCAAATTCTACTTCCAGAATCTTCCATGATTCCTTGGAAGTTCTAGCTTTTGCTACTTTTCACATAATCATTTCATCCATTGCATGTTGAATGAAACTCAAAGCTAGGGAATCGTTGTCTTTTTCTAGACATCTTAGTTCATCGGCTGTGGCCTGAACCTCTTTAAATATGGCAACGATATTTCCCTTTTATTTTTTATCCTTTTTCTTAATCTTCTTTAGTCGCGCTTTGTGACGCATGACTTCCATCATAGTTGCATGAATTCTTGCATGAGGCTATCTTCCATATCGCCCCCGAAAAAAATATGGTTTTTAATATGAGCCCCCGTAAGGAACAATCTTCTCCAAAAAACCTGTCATGCTTGAAAAACCACCAAAATATTGTTTGTGGACTCTCGGACTTTGTAAAGCCCTAAATTCTCTTGCCAATAATAACCACAAAATATTCTATATGCACCTTGCTTTTTTTTTAATTAAAAAAAACTTTAAAAAAATTATACCAAGCACTTAACGCTTCTCAAATAACCTTTTCATAAAAACCCTTCAAACTCTCATATGAAAAAAAAACTTTTTAAAAAATCTCTTTTAAAAATATTCTTCAACTCCTCTTCATGTGCTTTATGAAGAACCTTGTTAAAAATCCTTTAACCTTTTAAAATATCCGTTGAATATTTTTTTATTTTTTTTATTTAAAAAAGCTCAAACCTCTTTTGAAAAAATATCTTTGCAAATCTTACGAACCCTTTTCGGATATTCCAAATATTTGAAATGTAAATGTTCCTTTTAAAAAAAATATGTACTCCTTTTAAAAAATGTCAAATCCATTGGTTTTAAAAAATTAACGCCAACAATGTACGTTAACAACCTGCGTTGACTATGGACAACGGCCTGTTTAAGCCGTAAATTTGAAACCGCACCCCCGAAACCAGAATACCGCGAACTAAAATTATTTTTTTCGAAAATTGTAGGTTTTTCGAAATATCCGTAGTTTTACTTAGGAGAAGTTGAGGACCTCCGCAAGTGCGGCAGTGCAAATGTCCAGACCTTCGCGGTTGCAAAAATTAAAAAAAATTGCCGGCATTTTTGCTCTTGCCTCCTTCTCTCACTTTGCTCACCCATGGATCTTGTGATCCTCCCTTACCTCTGATACCAATTGTTGTATAGGTAGAGGATTCACACACATAAAAAACACAATTATATCACACACAAAACAATGAGTTGCGGCTCTTCCATTAATCTTCCATCTATATCACAATCACACTGAATACAATGAACCCGTGAAGGGTATTTAACCTAATTGACATGCACACACTCTCACATAAATCAACTTGATCATCACTCCCTTAAATGACTCTATAACTCACTCACTAAATATATCTATCACTCAACTCAGCTAACTCACTTAACTGTTTGTCTAACAATGCATGCGACAGGTAATTATATATTTTAACACTCACCCTTAATTACGACTGCTAAACTAAAACATAACTTATGACAACTCAAAAATGCCTGCTGGTCTATGTCTCAACTAGGCTTACAATGACTCAAAACTTTTGCAATATTTCATTTTCTTTTTCTCTACTTCCAAATTCTATGTCCTCGAAATTGCTTCATTCTCTGTTGCATTTTATTGTTGTAGGCTTTCTTCACTTGTTGCTGCTGCGATTTTTCTTTGACTTGTCTCGAATTTGTGCTGAAAAATAATATGATCTTGTCTTCTACACCTTCTTCTTCACATATTTGTTCAAACATGGAATTCTTCCACAACATTACATCCTCAAATTTACTTTTTTTATTTGCTTCTTGCGCTTCATATTCCTGACTTTCTTTCTGCCAAATTTCTTGATAGAAGAATCTTATCTCTTCTTGACTCCATTGCATACAAATCATTTTGCTTCATTCTTCCTCGTTTTCATAAACTTCCATATCATTCTCCTCACATTCATCATCAAGTACTGCTCCTTTCTTCCTATAATCATTCTTCACCATTTCATTCAATTCTATTATTCCAGTTGCTACTATAATACTCACATCAATTTGTTCAATTGGTTTCTGAATCCATTCTTCAATGAACTTTAAATCTGCATCAAATTCATTGACAACCTTGTTTTCATCTTTCATTCCCATGCTATTTTGAGTACCTTCACATTCAAAAACAATGTTAAAAACACTTTATAATGCTCTTCAGTGATAGCGTCTTCCACTTCCTCTTACTTCTCTGCCTTCTTTTCAACTGTATGAATTTTTTCTTCCACTTTTATGATGTTAGTGGATATTCTCATCAAAAAATCTTCAATCACTTTATCCCCTTCTTGATCATTGCCTACTGCTATATCATGTACTGTTTCATGAGCAGTTTCAATTGTTTCATATCTTGCTGCCACAAAGGCAGCTTCAACCTTCAATGCTTCATCAAACATGGTCCTTACCATATTACCATAATCAATCATTGTTTCAAAAAATAAACCACACATATCATCAACATAATGTCATCCACACTATGGTGGGATATCCAAGCATGCATGTGCTCATTGTCAATTTCGTTACCAATTTCAGCTTTATCGAACTCACCAACTCTGGCTGGATTCACCAATGCACATTTCACTTTGCAGTCATCATCCACATGTGTTTCATCACAGTGGGATTCACCATCTTCTGCACCATCCACATTATAGTGGAGTGATTGAGCATTGATATACTCAAGCTCTGTTTCGCATACAGAGGCTTCAAATTCCCTCTCTGCAATCCCTGTTGCATCTTCTTCATTCATATGCATGCATTTATAATGGGTTTCAGCAAGCTCTGTTTCACATACAGAGGCTTCAACTTCCCTCTCTGCAATCTCTATTGCGTCTTCTTCATCCATATGCATGCGTGCATAATGGGTTTCAACAAGCTCTGTTTCACATACAGAGGCTTCAACTTCCCTCTCTGCAATCTCTGTTGCATCTTTTTCATCCATATGCATGCATGCATAATGGATTTCAACAAGCTCTATTTTCCTCCTAGAGTCTTGCACAACTAGTCTTAAATCTTCATATGACATCTCTGCATGTGACATATCCTGATGCTGCATGTCACTCCCCCTTGCACCAAATTATGCTTCCAGAATATTCCATGATTCCTTGGAATTTGTAGCTTTTTCTACTTTTCACATAACCATTTCATCCATTGCATGTTGAATGAAACTCAAAGCTAGGGAATCTATGTCTTTTGCTAGATATCTTAGTTCATCGGTTGTGGCCTAAACCTCTTTAAATATGGCAACGACCTTTACCTTTTATTTTTTATCCTTTTTCTTACTCTTCTTTAGTCGTGCTTTGTGACCCATGACTTCTATCATAGTTGCATGCATGCTTGCATGAGGCTATCTTCCATATCGCCCTAGAAAAAAATATGGTTTTTAATATGCACCTCACTAAGGCACAATCTTCTCCAAAAAACGTGTCATGCTTGAAAAAACACCAAAATATTGTTTGTGGACTATCGGACTTTGTAAAGCCCTAAATTATCTTTCCAAAAATAACCACAAAATACTCTATATGCACCTTGTTTTTTTTTTTTAATTAAAAAAAACTTTAAAAAATTATACCAAGCACTTAACGCTTCTCAAATAACGTTTCCATAAAAACCATTCAACCTCTCATATGAAAAAAAAACTTTTTAAAAAATCTCTTTCAAAAATCTTCTTCAAATCTCCTCTTCATGTGCTTTATGAAGAACCTTGTAAAAAATCCATTAACCTTTTAAAATCTCCGTTGAATATTTTTTTATTTTTTTATTTAAAAAATCTCAAACCTCTTTTGAAAAATTATCTTTGGAAATCTTACGAACCCTTTTCGAATATTCCAAATCTTTGAAATGTAAATGTTCCTTTTAAAACAAATATGTACTCCTTTTCAACAATGTCAAATCCATTGGTTTTAAAAAATTAACGCCAACAATGTACGTTATCAACCTACATTGACTATGGACAGCGGAATCCTTAAGCCGTATATTTGAAACCGCACACCTGAAACCAGAATATCGTGGACTAAACTTGTTTTTTTTGGAAAATTGTAATTTTGTCAAAATCTCCGCAGTTTTACTTAGGAGAAGTTGAGGACCTCAGCAAGTGCGACAGTGAAAATTTCTGAACCTTCGCATTTGCAAAAATTAAAAAAAAATTCCGGCCTTTTTTCTCTTGCCTCCTTCTCTAGCTCTGCTCGCCCAGGGATCTTCTGAACCTCCCTCAGCTCTGTTACCAATTGCTGGATAGGCAGAGGATTCACACACATAAATAACACAAGTATATCACACAAAAAACAATGAGCTGTGACTCTTCCATTAATCTTCCATCTCTATCACAATCACAGTGAATACAATGAACCCGTGAAGTGTATTTAACCTAATTGACATGCACACACTCTCACATAAATCAACTTGATCATCACTCACTTAACTGACTCTCTAACTCTCTCATTAAATATATCTATCACTCAACTCAGCTAACTCACTTAACTCTTTGTCTAACAATGCATGCGACAGGTAATTATATATTTTAACACTCCCCCTTAATCACGACTACTAAACTAAAACATAACTTATGACAACGCAAACATGCTTGTTGGTCTATGTCTCAACTAGGCTTACAATGACTCAAAAATTTTGCAATATTTCATTTTCTTTTTCTCTGCTTCTAAATTCTATATCGTCGAAATTGCTTCATTCTCTATTGCGTTTTATTGTTGTAGGCTTTCTTCACTTGTTGCTGCTGCAATTTTTCTTTGATATTTTCTTCTACACATTCTTCTTCAGATATTTGTTCAAACATGGACTTCTTCCACAACATTACATCCTCAAATTGTCTTTTTTTATCTGCTTCTTGCGCTTCATATTCCTGACTTTCTTTCTGCCAGATTTATTGATAGAATAATCTTATGTCTTCTTGACTCCATTGCATAAAAATGATTTTGCTGCATTCTTCCTTGTTTTCAGAAACTTCCATATCATTCTCTTCACATTCATCATCAAGTACTGCTCCTTTCTTCCTATAATCATTCCTCACCATTTCATTCAATTCTATTATTCCAGCTGCTACTTTAATTCTCACATCAATTTTTTCAATTGGTTTCTGAATCCATTCTTCAATGAAATTTAAATTTTCATCAAATTTATTAACAGCCTTGTTTTCATCTTTTTCTCCCATGCTATTTTGAGTACCTGCGTATTCAAAAACAACGTTAAAAACACTTTATAATTCCCTTCAGTGAGAGCTTCTTCCACTTCCTTTTCCTTCTCTACCTTATTTTCAACTGTATGATGTTTTTCTTCCACTGTTATGCTGTTAGTGGATATTCTCATCAAAAAATCTTCAATCACTTTATCCTCTTCTTGATCATTGCCTGCTGCTAGATCATGTACTGTTTCATGAGTAGTTTCAATTGTTTCATATCTTGCTGCTACAAAGGCAGCTTCAACCTTCAATGCTTCATCAAAAATGGTGCTTACCATATTACCATAATCAATCATTGTTTCAAAAAATAAACCACACATATCATCAACATAATGTTCATCCACACTATGGTGGGATATCCAAGAATGCATGTGCTTATTGTCAATTTCATTACCAATTTCAGCTTTACCAAACTCACCAGCTCCAGCTGGATTCACCAATGCACATTTCACTTTGCAGTCATCATCCACATCTGTTTCATTACAGTGGGATTCACCATGTTCTACACCATCCACGTTATAGTGGAGTGATTGAGCATTGATATGATCAAGATTTGTTTTGCATACAGAGGCTTCAACTTCCCTCTCTGCAATCCTTGTTACATCTTCTTCATTCATATGCATGCATTCATAATAGGTTTCAGCAAGCTCTGTTTCACATACAGAGGCTTCAACTTCCCTCTCCGCAATCTCTGTTGCATCTTCTTCATCCATATGCATGCATGCATAATCGGTTTTAGCAAGATCTATTTCACATACAGAGGCTTCAACTTCCCTCTCTGCAATCTTTGTTGGATCTTTTTCATCCATATCCATGTGTGCATAATGGGTTTCAACATGCTCTATTTTCCTCCCAGAGTCTTGCACATCTACTCTAAGATCTACGTATGACATCTCTACACGTGACATATCTTGATGTTGCATGTCACTCCCCCTTGCACCAAATTCTGCTTCCAGAATCTTCCATGATTCCTTGGAAGTTGTAGCTTTTGCTACTTTTCATAGAACTGTTTCATCCATTGCATGTTTAATGAAACTCAAAGCTATGGGATCTTTGTCTTTTGCTAGACATTTTAGTTCATCGGCTGTGGCCTGAACCTCTTTAAATATGGCAACGATATTTTCCTTTTATTTTTTTATCCTTTTTCTTACTCTTCTTTAGTCACGCTTTGTGACCCATGACTTCCGTCATAGTTGCATACATGCTTGCATGAGGCTATCTTCCATATCACCTCCAAAAAAAATATGGTTTTTAATATGCACCCTCGTAAGGCACAATCTTCTCCAAAAAACCTGTCATGCTTGAAAAAACACCAAAATATTGTTTGTGGACTATCAGACTTTGTAAAGCCCTAAATTATCGTGCCAATAATAATCACAAAATATTCTATATGCACCTTGTTTTTTTTTTTAATTAAAAAAAACTTTAAAAAAAATATACCAAGCACTTAACGCTTCTCAAATAACCTTTTCATAAAAACCCTTCAAACTCTCATATGAAAAAAAAAAACTTTTTAAAAAATCTCTTTTAAAAATCTTCTTCAAATCTCCTCTTCATGTGCTTTATGAAGAACCTTGTAAAAAATCCTTTAACCTTTTAAAATCTCCTTTGAATATTTTTTTATTTTTTTTATTTAAAAAATCTCAAACCTCTTTTGAAAAAATATCTTTGGAAATCTTATGAACCCTTTTCAAATATTTCAAATCTTTGAAATGTAAATGTTCCCTTTAAAACAAATATGTATTGCTTTTAAAAAATGTCAAATCCATTGGTTTTAAAAAATTAATGTCAACAATGTACGTTACCAACATGTGTTGACTATGGACGGCAGCTTGCTTAAGCCGTAAATTTGAAACCGCACTCCCGAAACCAGAATACCGCAGAATAAACTTGTTTTTTTAGAAAATTGTAAGTTTGTTGAAATCTTCGAAGTTTTACTTAGGAGAAGTTGAGGACCTCCGTAGGTGCTGCAGTGCAAATGTCCGGACATTCGCGGTTGCAAAAATAAAATAAAAATTGCCGGCCTTTTTGCTCTTGCCTCCTTCTCTAGCTCTGCTCGCCCACGGATCTTATGATCCTCCCTTAGCTTTGATAGCAATTGTTGGATAGGCAGAGGATTCACACACATAAATAACACAAGTATATCACACAAAATACAATGAGTTGTGGCTCTTCCATTAATCTTCCATCTCTATCACAATCACACTAAATACAATGAACCCGCGAAGGGTATTTAACCTAATTTACATGCACACACTCTCACATAAATCAACTTTATCATCACTCACTTAACTGACTCTCTAAATCAATCACTAAATATATCTATCACTCAACTCAGCTAACTCACTTAACTGTTTGTCTAACAATGCATGGGACAGGTAATTATATATTTTAACACTCCCCCTTAATTACGAATGTTAAAATAAAACATAACTTATGACAACTCAAGCATGCCTACTGGTCTGTGTCTCAACTAGGCTTACAATGACACAAAACTTTTGCAAGCTTTCATTTTCTTTTTCTCTGCTTCCAAATTCTATATCCTCTAAATTGCTTCATTCTTTGTTGTGTTTGATTGTTGTAGGCTTTCTTCACTTGTTGTTGCTGCAATTTTTCTTTGACTTGTCTCGAATTTGTACTGAAAAATAATCTAATCTTGTCTTCTACACCTTCTTCTTCAAATATTTGTTCAATCATGTACTTCTTCCACAACTTTACATCCTCAAATTGTCTTTTTTTATCTGCTTCTTGTGCTTCATATTCTTGACTTTATTTTTGCCATATTTCTTGATGGAAAAATCTTATCTCTTCTTGACTCCATTGCATAAAAATGATTTTGTTGCATTCTTCCTTGTTTTCAGAAACTTCCATATCATTATCTTCACATTCATCATTAAGTGCTTCTCCTTTCTTCCTATAATCATTCTTCACCATTTCATTCAATTCTATTATTCCAGCTGCTGCTTTAATACTCACATCAATTTGTTCAATTGGTTTCTAAATCCATTCTTCAATGAAATTTAAATCTGCATCAAATTTATTAACAACCTTGTTTTCATCTTTTTCTCCAATGATATTTTGAGTACCTGCGTATTCAAAAACAATGTTAAAAAAACTTTATAATGCTCTTCAGTGAGAGACTTTTCCACTTCCTCTTCCTTCTCTGCCTTCTTTTCAACTGTGTGAAATTTGTCTTCCACTTTTATGCTATTAGTGGATATTCTCATCAAAATCTCTTCAATCAGTTTATCCTCTTCTTGATCATTGCCTCCTGCTAGATCATGTACTGTTTCATGAGCAGTTTCAATTGTTTCATATCTTTCTGCTACAAAGGCAGCTTCAACATTCAATGCTTCATCAAACATGGTGCTTACCATATTACCATAATAAATCATTTTTTCAAAAAATAAACCACAGATATCATCAACATAATGTTCATCTACACTATGGTGGGATATCCAAGCATGCATGTGCTCATTGTCAATTTCATTACCAATTTCAGCTTTACCAAACTCAACAGCTCTGGCTGGATTCACCAATTCACATTTCACTTTGTAGTCATCATCCACATGTGTTTCATCACGATGGGATTTACCATCTTCTACACCATCTACATTATAGTGGAGTGATGAAGTATTGATATGCTCAAGCTGTATTTCGTATACAGAGGGTTCAACTTCCCTCTCTGCAATCCCTGTTGCATCTTCTTCATTCATATGCATGTATTAATAATAGGTTTCAGTAAGCTCTATTTCACATACAGAGGCTTCAACTTCCCTCTCTACAATCTCTATTGCATATTCTTCATCCATATGCATGCGTGCATAATGGGTTTCAGCAAGCTCTTTCTCACATACAGAGGCTTCAACTTCCCTCTCTGCAATCTCTGTTGCATCTTTTTCATCCATATGCATGTGTGCATAATGGGTTTCAGCAAGCTCTGTTTGCCTCCCAGAGTCTTGCACATCTACTCTCAGATCTGTGTATGACATCTCTGCATGTGACATATCCTGATGCTACATGTCACTCACCCTTTCACCAAATTCTGCTTCCAAAATCTTCCATGATTCCTTGGAAGTTGTAGCTTTTGCTACTTTGAACATAACCATTTCATCCATTGCATGTTGAATGAAACTCAAAGCTAGGGAATCTTTGTCTTTTGCTAGACATCTTAGTTCATCGACTGTGGCATGAACCTCTTTAAATATGGCAACAATCTTTGTCTTTTATTATTTATACTTTTTCTTACTCTTCTTTAGTCGCGCTTTGTGACTCATGACTTTCGTCATAGTTGCATGCATGCTTGCATGAGGCTATCTTCCATATCGCCCCCGAAAAAAATTTGATTTTTAATATGCACCACCGTAAGGCACAATCTTCTCCAAAAAACCTGTCATGCTTGAAAAAACACCAAAATATTGTTTTTGGACTATTGGACTTTGTAAAGCCCTAAATTCTCTTACCAATAATAACCACAAAATATTCTATATGCACCTTGTTTTTTTTTCAATTAAAAAAAAAATTAAAAAATTATATAAAGCACTTAACGATTCTCAAATAACCTTTTCATAAAAACCCTTCAAACTCTCATATGCAAAAAAAAAAAAAATTAAAAATCTCTTTTAAAAATCTTCTTCAAATCTCCTCTTCCTGTGCTTTATGAAGAACCTTGTAAAAAATCCTTTAACCTTTTAAAATCTCCGTTGAGTATTTTTTTATTTTTTTAATTTAAAAAATCTCAAACCTCTTTTGAAAAAATATCTTTGGAAATACGACTTCATGGATACTCTTCAAATCTTTGAAATGAAAATACTACTTTCAAAAAATATGCTCCTTTATTAATGTCAAATCCATTGGTTTTAAAAAATTAATGCCAACAATGTACGTTACCAACCTGTGTTGACTATGGACGGCGGCCTGCTTAAGCCGTAAATTTGAAACCGCACCCCCGAAACCATAACACCGCAAACTAAACTTGTTTTTTTTTTAATTGTAAGTTTGTCGAAATCTCCACAGTTTTACTTAGGACAAGTTGAGGACCTCTGCAGGTGCAGCAGTGCAAATGTCCAGACTTTCGCGGTTGCAAAAATTAAAAAAAATTGCTGGCCTTTTAGCTCTTGCCTCCTTCTCTGGCTCTGCTCACCCACGGATCTTCTGATCCTCCCTAAGCTCTGATACCAATTGTTGGATAGGCAGAGGATTCACACACATAAATAACACAAGTATATCACACACAAAACAATGAGCTATGGCTCTTCCATTAATCTTCCATCTCTATCACAATCACAATTAATACAATGAACCCGTGAAGAGTATTTAATCTAATTGACATGCACACACTCTCACAGAAATCAACTTGATCATCATTCACTTAACTGACTCTCTAACTCACTCACTAAATATATCTATCACTCAACTCAGCTAACTCACTTAACTGTTTTTCTAACAATGCATGCGACAGGTAATTATATATTTTAATCCCCCCTTAATTACGACTGCTAAACTAAAATATAACATATGACAACTCAAACATGCCTGCTAGTCTATGTCTCAACTAGGCTTACAATGACTCAAAACTTTTGCAATATTTCATTTTCTTTTTCTCTGCTTTTAAATTCTATATCCTCGAAATTGCTTCATTCTCTGTTGCGTTTTATTGTTGTAGGCTTTCTTCCTTATTCTTTAGTAGTTGAGTTTACTTTTGACATCTCGCATACATTTTGTGACTTGCTCGCTAATACGATCTTGTCTTCTACACCTTCTTCTTCAAATATTTGTTCAAACATGGACTTCTTCCACAACATTACATCCTCAAATTCTCTTTTTTCATCTGCTTCTTGTGCTTCATATTCCTGACTTTGTTTTTGCCAGATTTATTGATTTAAGAATCTTCTCTCTTCTTGACTCCATTGCATAAAAATGATTCTGCTGCATTCTTACTTGTTTTCAAAAACTTCCATATCATTCTCTTCACATTCATCATCAAGTACTGCTCCTTTCTTCCTATAATCATTCTTCACCATTTCGTTCAATTCTATTATTCCAGTTGTTGCTTTAATACTCACATCAATTTGTTCAATTGGTTTAAAATCTCCGTTGAATATTTTTTTTTTTTTTTTATATTTAAAAAATCTCAAACCTCTTTTGAAAAAATATCTTTGGAAATCTTACGAACCCTTTTCGAATATTCCAAATCTTTGAAATGAAAATGTTCCTTTTAAAACAAATATGTACTCCTTTTAAACAATGTCAAATCCATTGGTTTTAAAAAATTAACGCCAACAATGTACGTTACTAACCTGCGTTGACTATGGATAGCGGCCTGCTTAAGCCGTAAATTTGAAACCGCACCCCTGAACCTAGAATACCGCGGACTAAACTTATTTTTTCGGAAAATTGTAAGTTTGTCGAAATCTCCGCAGTTTTACTTAGGATAAGCTAAGGACCTCCGTAGGTGCGACAGTGCAAATGTCTGGACGGTTGCAAAAATTTAGAAAAAATTCCGGCCTTTTTGCTCTTGCCTCCTTCTCTGGCTCTGCTCGCCCATGGATATTTTGATCTTCCCTCAGCTCTGATACCAATTGTTGGATAGGAAGAGGATTCACACACATAAATAATACAAGTATATCACACACAAAACAATGAGCTGCGGCTCTTCCATTAATCTTAAGTCTCTATCACAATCACATTTAATACAATGAACCCGTGAAGGGTATTTAACCTAATTGACATGCACACACTCTCACATAAATCAACTTGATCATCACTCACTTAACTGACTCTCTAACTCACTCACTAAATATCTATTGCTCAACTCAGCTAACTCATTTAACTGTTTGTCTAACAATGCATGCGACAGGTAATTATATATTTTAACACTCCCCCTTAATTAAGACTGCTAAACTTAAACATAACTTATGACAACTCAAGCATGCCTGCTAGTCTATGTCTCAAATAGGCTTACAATGACTCAAAACTTTTGCAATCTTTCAATTACTTTTTCTCTGCTTCCAAATTCTATATCCTCAAAATTGCTTCATTCTTTGTTGCGTTTTATTGTTGTAGGCTTTCTTCACTTGTTGCTACTGCAATTTTTCTTTGACTTGTCTTGAATTTGTGCTGAAAAATAATATGATCTTGTCTTCTACCCTTTCTTCTTCAAATATTTGTTCAAACATGGACTTCTTCCACAACATTACATCCTCAAATTGTCTTTTTTTATCTGCTTCTTGCGCTTCGTATTCTGGACTTTCTTTCTGCCAGATTTCTTGATAGAAGAATCTTATCTCTTCTTAACTCCAATGCAGAAAAATCATTTTGCTGCATTCTTCCTCGTTTTCAAAAACTTCCATATCATTCTCTTCACATTCATCATCGAGTACTGCTCCTTTCTTCCTATAATCATTCTTCACCATTTCATTCAATTCTATTATTCCAGCTACTGCTTTAATACTCACGTCAATTTGTTCAATTGGTTTCTGAATCCATTCTTCAATGAACTTTAAATCTGCATCAAATTTATTAACAACCTTATTTTCATCTTTTTCTCCCATGCTATTTTTAGTACCTGTGTATTCAAAAACAATGTTAAAAACACTTTATAAAGCTCTTCAGTGAGAGCTTCTTCCACTTCCTCTTCCTTCTTTGCCTTCTTTTCAGCTGTATGAAGTTTGTCTTCCACTGTTATGTTGTTAGTGGATATTCTAATCAAAAACTCTTTAATCACTTTATCTTCTTCTTGATCATTGCCTGCTGCTAGATCATGTATTGTTTCATGAGCAGTTTCAATTGTTTCATATCTTGCTGCTACAAAGGCAGCTTCAACCTTCAATGCTTCATCAAACATGGTGCTTACCATATTACCATAATCAATCATTGTTTCAAAAAATAAACCACACATATCATCAACATAATGTTCATCCACACTATGGTGGGATATCCAAGCATGCATGTGCTCATTGTCAATTTTATTACCAATTTCAGCTTTACCAAACTCACCAGCTCCGGTTGGATTCACCAATGCAAATTTCACTTTGCAGTCATCATCCTCATGTGTTTCATCACAGTGGTATTCGCCATCTTTTGCACCATTCACGTTATAGTGGTGTGATTGAGCATTGATATGCTCAAGCTCTGTTTCGCATATAGAGGCTTCAACTTCCCTCTTTGCAATCCCTGTTGCATCTTCTTCATTCATATGCATGCATTCATAATGGGTTTTAGCAAGCTCTGTTTCACATACAGAGGCTTCAACTTCCCTCTCTGCAATCTCTGTTGCATCTTCTTCATCCATATGCATGCATGCATAATGGTTTTCAGCAAGCTTTGTTTCACATAAAAAGGCTTCAACTTCCCTCTCTGCAATCTCTGTTGCATCTTTTTCATCCATATGCATGCGTGCATAATGGGTTTCAGCAAGCTTTGTTTGCCTCCAAGAGTCTTGCACATCTACTCTCACATCTGCATATGACATCTTTGCATGTGACATATCCTAATGTTCCATGTCACTCCCCTTTGCACCAAATTTTGCTTCCATAATCTTCCATGATTCCATGGAAGTTGTAGTTTTTGCTACTTTGCACATAACCATTTCATCCATTGCATGTTGAATGAAACTTAAAGCTAGGGGATCTTTGTCTTTTGCTAGACATCTTAGTTCATCGGTTGTGGCCTGAACCTCTTTAAATATGGCAATAAATCTTACCACCTTTTCTGCCTTTATCTTTTTTACTTACTTTCTTCTTTATAAATGTGCTTGCTTTTGCTTGACTGACTTCCATCTTAGTTGTATCCTTGCATGACTGTCTTCACATCTTCTTAGAAAAAATATAGTTTCTATTTTGCCTGGCAGATAAATCTCCAAAAAACCTGTCATGTTTGAAAAAACACTAAAATATTGTTTGTGGACTATCGGACTTTGTAAAGCCCTAAATTCTCTTGCCAATATTAACCACAAAATATTCTATATGCACCTTGATTTTTTTTAATTAAAAAAAACTTTAAAAAAATTATACCAAACACTTAATGATTCTCAAATAACCTTTTCATAAAAACCTTTCAAACTCTAATATGCAAAAAAAAAAAAAAATTCTTAAAAAATCTCTTTTAAAAATCTTCCTCAAATATCCTCTTCATGTGCTTTATGAAGAACCTTGTAAAAAATCCTTTAACCTAGGTTAAAATCTTTGTTGAATATTTTTTTATTTTTTTTATTTAAAAATGTTCATAAAAAATATACTGATTTTGAGCCTTTTTCAGAATATTCCAAATCTTTGAGAATGTATAATTTCCTTTAAAACAAATATGTACTCCTTTTAAACAATGTCAAAGTCATGGTTTTAAAAATTATTTTCAACTCTTCTTGACTATAACCATGTTGACTATTTGTAGCTACATGGCTTAATAAAGTTGAAACACACCAAGAACAGAATACCTGGAGACAATATTTTTTTTTGGAAAAATTGTAAGTTTGTCGAAATCTCCACAGTTTTACTTAGGACAAGTTGAGGACCTCTGCAGGTGCAGCAGTGCAAATGTCCAGACTTTCGCGGTTGCAAAAATTAAAAAAAATTGCTGGCCTTTTAGCTCTTGCTTCATGCTGAGACTCTTGCTCATGGGATCCTCTTATCACTCCCTGGCTTTCATTAATTGTTGGATAGTCATGAAGTTCACACCAGCTCATTTCGCCCATAAAAAATGAAACAATGAAGTGCAACGGCTCTTCCATTAATCTTCCATCTCTATCATAATCACACCGAATACAATGAACCCGTGAAGGGTATTTAACCTAATTGACATGAACACACTCTCACATAAATCAACTTGATCATCACTCACTTACTGACTCTCTAACTCACTCACCAAATATATCTATCACTCAACTCAGTTAACTAACTTAACTGTTTCTCCAACAATGCATGCGGCAAGTAATTATATATTTTAACAACAAATGCTGAAAGTCCCCCATAGAATGAAATATCAACCAATAGCCATGCCACATTTTTATCTTATAAACCACCACATTTGGGATTGACAAATTTACACGTTCTCATATTGCTCCCGATAGCAGTCAGGACCTGTAACGACCATAACTCTAGTGGCAGTCAAGAAAGTTTCACGCAAACCATGTGGTTGGGTGGTGTAACTTTTGTGGGGTTAAAACCGATATACCATCGATACAGGGCAAGGAAAAATCTCTCATGAACCCATGTCGGAAAACTTCTCCAACATCCTCTCGCTTGTTGAAATGAAAGCTCCACCATCTGTTTTGAAGTTTACAGATCATTGATGTATAGCCAAGAAAGATTGTCCGGGCCTCCGACAGCCAATGAAATAAATCTGTGATACACATATTGTCGTAAACCCACCCTCCCAGCAGTGAACAGACTGCAAACATTGAGCTCTTTCCCACATGATGTCGTGGCCAAAACTCAGCTTCCCCCAAGTGCAGGCTTGAAATATTTTTCTCTTCTTTGTTGTCTTTTTCCATGGTCCTCCCCATCAAGCACAGGCGGGTGAGCCACCTTATCACCCTGACTGATGGTATTAATGGTAACCAATGAGCTCAGATTCAAAACACCCTTCCCACCGGTGGACGATGAAGTGATCGTGTATTGCTTTCCGAGGGAGATAGTAGACAGTGTAGCGTTCACTTCTGCCACCTTCGCGGCACGGAGTAAAGCATTTGCAGCCTTTGCACCATCCAGTTCTTCAAGGAATTTCGTAAGGTCTGCCATTTTTTTTAAATTTTTAGTGGGATATGACTGGAACGCCAGATGACCTATTCGCATGAGCCGTCAATCTTTAAATCCATTAATCAAACATCTCTCCAAGTTGAAATCTGTCGACTTTGAAACATAAAAATAATACAAAATTCGATAGCCGAAGTAATGACAGGAGGTCCTTGACACATATCACCCGAAATCCTACCGAGAGAGAGTACTTTTGAACGATATTTGACACTCGACATAGTTTTCGACGCTTGCGAATTCCAGTGATTATGGTA
Organism: Pinus albicaulis; assembly: GCA_034641835.2. Lineage (NCBI taxonomy): Eukaryota > Viridiplantae > Streptophyta > Pinopsida > Pinales > Pinaceae > Pinus > Pinus albicaulis. The sequence goes on from CM076577.1 coordinate 352,632,968, forward strand.
AGCCTTGTGATGATTACTCTTTTAAAGGTTGGTTAGTCATCTAAACTCCAATGAGAAGATAGAGATTATAATGTTCATACTTAGGGTTTAACATAGCTTTCTTTCGGAGGAGGAATTGAGCTCAGTTTGATTGTAGATTTTAAATTGAAGTATGTAATTTATATGGAGTAAAGTTAACAATTAATTTTAATTTTACTTTGATGTTTATATAGATGTGTTAAATATTTAATAAGAATATGATATTATTCATTTATTTGTTAATTTAATTATAAATATAATATATTGGTGTTTGTTAATAAACAAAAATAGTCATGGCATATATTGACGTATGAATATGATATTTTGACATTCATGTCTTAAGAGGAATTTGGGTAAGACGAAAGTATTTTTTCTCTTAGTGTAACTATTATTGAACAAAAATTTGAGTTATAAAGGAGTTTGATTGGTAAAGTTACTGATTATGATTCATGGAGCATACAACTAAGTAGAGAAGTAGGTTGATATTGTGTTTAACAAAATAATCTTTTAAAAATGAAGAGATTAAATATCTAGACACCCTATGAGAACAAGGTTTTAAATTAAAACTTATCCAAACCCAATTTCGTAGACCACTGAGAAGATAGAGTCATTGTTATAACACTTAATCACCAAATAACTAAACTGGTGAGTCCTCTCCAAAAATAAGAAAATAAAGCATTTAAATATGCTTAGATATAATTTAAATTTTTTTTTTAAATACAAAACCCAAACTAAATGAAAAGAAGAATATATATAGAATACTAGTGTTCTTCAAGATGAGTGTATCATGAATACCAAAAAGTGTTACCCTTTCCTTTGCCCTCGGTCATTCATGAAAGAATAACCAGGAATAGAAACTTTTTAACTAAGCCTAATTTATAATTTATTACTTTATAAGAATTTTTGAAACCAAACAAGTCTTTTTTTTGTTGTTGATTTCGTTTTTTTTTATGGTGATATGTTTTAATTATATAATAATTGATTTTGTTTTATATTCATTTCCTAAATACATATAACACTACAAGGAAAAGAATCTCTAGCGAATGTTTATGAGGAAGCCTTTATAAAAATACTTCAGACATTCGTTTCTAGCGAAGGTTACTAGAGGAGGTTGGTGGGCAGAGGGTTTTGTGGATTTTTTCTTCTCGGTGCACTTATCATCCGAAACCGCACCGGTATACTCAACAAGAAAAAGCACTGATGCGCATAAAACATTGGCACACCAGACATCGTGCACTGCATACTCACCCGCCCAGTACGTTGTATTACTATAGAGCACCGCTGCTTTACAACTCTTCCGCACCAGTGTGTCATAAAACACCATGCCAAAACCGAAAGCACTTGGTGTGGTATTAAAAAACTGCACTAGTGTGCCTATAAACCATGCACACCGGAACAGGGTTAAATAAATACGGCCAAAAAATTGCATTTTTCACTTTTATCGGTACTCCAGAGCTCTCAAGCACCGGTGCCATTTATCCTTGTTTGAGCTAGCCTGACATCGGTGCTACCATTATACCCATTGCACGCACTATTGTTGTTCATTGCCCACCATTCTCCAACTTTCATTTTGCAAAATGGTGGTCAAATTTTCTTTTGCAAATTCTATAGCCAATATGCCTCCTCGACGGCCAAATGTACAGGTACTTTTCTTGTTTTTCCATAATTAAGCTTTTTAGCGGATTAGAATTTCAAATAACCTTAAAATTAACCATTTAAAAGAAAACAAAAAAAAAAGAAATTCTCGTGCGGTGCACTCGAGCCGTTTGGCTCACACTAGTAAGCAGTGTTGCTTGTAAAATATACAGGTCGCACCGTAACCGGTGCTAACGGTATCTGCACCGTTTCTGGGGTGGTACCGAAAGGTGCACCAGGTTATTTTAAAAATAAAAAAAAGTGTGATGCGATCATTTAGTCAATCGCACCGTTGACCAAGTGGAATAGTGGCAATGCGGTGCGTTCATGAAAATATCTGCGTCAATATTTGTCAGCGCACTACATTTGACATTATGACGGGGTCAACAGTGTGGCCTGGTAAAAGACCGCACCGTTGACTATGTAAATACTCTTGAGGTTGGTGCGCTGACACAACTATACACATCAGGGCGTAGCGTTTAGTCAGCACAGCGCACTCCTGACACCATACATAGTCAACGATGCTCTGAAAATTTTTAGGTGCACCACCTATGGTGCGTTGAATGTCATCTGGGGCACCGCCCTGGTGCGCAACAAACAAAAGACGCACCAGAATCGGTGCATGACTGTTTTTTGTGGTGCACCGACTGTTTTTTTTTTTCAAAAAAAAATTATATATATATATATATTCCTAAATACATGTCTCATTTAATAAAAAAATACTATTTAATATGTCAGTCATTCAGAGAGAAGAGGGGGAAAAACAGCAACAACAGGCAGAGCAGTATGCCATGGTTCACCGATGGGAGGCATGAGAGAGGGAGAGAGATGCGTACCCTGGCCCTATTAAAGTAGCTACCCAGGGGCTCCTAAGGCAGGTAGGCCTCCTCAAGTTCTATAAGGAGGCTACTTCCCTAAAGGGCTATGGTGTGTTTTTGAGACATCTTATCCGCAGGTGGAATGCTCACCGACAGACTTTCCAGGCTGGTCCTAACTAGTGGTACACACCCACTGAGGAGGATGTATATTTCATTGCAGGGCTATTGAGGAGAGGGGTAGATTTTCCCTTGTTCCCAGAGGTTCCAGTTGGCTGTGTATTAGGGAGTCAGTTAGTGTACTCCCAGAGGTATATTGGAGCATTAGTATGGTCTCCTTCTGATTTTCAGGTCGCTGGAGGTTAGTTACATATTGGTACATTTGGTAGTGAGGAGGTGCAGTGCCTCTCACTTCTCCTTTAGACCATTTCACACAACACCAGGGACGGGAAACGCATTAGTTGCTCGCTTTTATATTGTGTTGTTTCTTTAGTATAGGAGCCACGACTTATTAGGTGGTCTACCATTTTTTGCGACAGTTTTGTACAGCCTTAGATAGATGTCGTGCTAAGGCACAAGGGAGGATTAACTTCCCTTTTTTTTCAGAGATTTTTTGTTTATTTTTGGAAAGGTTTCCAGAGATGAGGCCTACTTTTGTTTGCCAACCTCGTAGGCCGATGTTCGAGGCACGGATGCACATGTGGGGGCAGATGATGACCAAGAGGGGTGAGACTGTGTTTCCAACGAGGATATCACATGATGCATTGGAGTTGCTAGCTAGTGTTGATGAGATGCATCCCTTCATTATGGTCCCCTATCTTTATGTTGGATTGGATTGGCGAGGGTGTTCCAACATCCTCTTCACATCTAATGAGCCGCTGGATGATAGAGGTAATATTACTATTTTATTTAAATTTATTCTAACATTTTCTTTAACTTGTTTTTATTAAATTATGTAATGAAATTGTCTAATTATTGTTGTGTACTTGTATATATTTTGCATACATTGGGTTTTTTGATGGCAAGGACATGTCGGCATCACCACATGATCCAGGTGTGGATCCTGATGATGATCAGGCCATGCGATATGCCGAGGATGATCAGGAGGTTGGTGCAGAGAGAACTGCTCCAGCTGGTGCATCGGTACTGCCTTTTTCTAGGTGCGGTCGACTTGATACTAGATATAGGATGGAGTTGGGTGACCAAATCACTGCATTGATTGTTGAGGTGGGCATCAAGCCCGCTCATATGAGAGACATACAGGCCGATGGCAAGATATTACAGATGTGGAGAGGCATGTCGGGTGACATGTACAAGCTGATGCAGCATGTCATAGGAGAAATGACCTTAGTAGCGCAGCTGAGGAAGACTGTTGCGCGTTATAAGCGTGGTTGAGGCACAACACGTGATCGACAGTCAACGATCAACGACTCATCATTTCATGATCATTCACCTCACACTGCGACAGATGAGTAGCCTCCACTAACATATAGTAGCAGTCATCATGGAGATGAGGCTGGACCATCGGCCATGTCCAGTCAGCATTCAGCAGTACTCATAATCATGAGCAGGTTGGACCATCGACCATCGAGGCAGCACCATTGACTGAGCAGGCCTCGACTAGTACTGCTATTGACGTTGTACCACTAGCTGATCCATGAAATTTATATTATAGTTGTATATTTTTAACATTATTCAGTTATATATATATATATATATATATATATAGTCCATGTATTTTATGTTCATGTTGGAGTTGTACTTAATTTACATGTTGGTGATCATCATGATGTGTATATTGTTAGGTCATGTTAGCTAATATGTTCATTTAATGTGCGGCTTGCAGATAGAGGTGTATGTGATAGCATGAGCTATTTGACATGAGATGTATATTTGATGTTTGTTTTGTGATGCTATTATACAATGCCAATTTTGTTTTGTTAGATGATCATGATCACTATGATGCTAGCAAATTTGAATGTGTTTTTTAGTCAACTATGATTTTTGTACGATGGTTATCATGATCATGATGTTTATTAATTAATTTAATATTAAATGACCATGATATTTATTAAATATTATGTCGTGACTGTAATTGAAATTGAAATTTTAATTGTATGTAAAATTATAAAATTGTATTTGTATTTGTATTTGTAATTGTAATTTTAACTCTAATTGTATGTAAAATATTTAATGTAAAATTTTAATTATAACTGTAATATTTTATTTATTGTGAAATGATTGTAATTGTAATTTTAATTGGAATTGTATATATGACAATTTGTAAAATTGTAATTCTAATTCTAATTGTATGTCAAATTCTAAAATTGTAATTGTATTTGTAATTTTTTGTAAAATATTTGTATAATTGTAATTGTAAATGTAAATGTAATTCTAATTCTAATTCTAATTCTATTTGTATGTTAAATATTTGTAAAATTTTAATTGTATTATTGTGAAATGATTGTAATTGAAAATTTTTAATTGTAATTGTAAATGTATGTAAAATTCTAAAATTGTAACTCTAATTCTAATCGTAATTGTATGTAAAATTGTAAAATTATAATTGTAACTCTAATTCTAATTCTAATTCTAATTCTAATTGTATGTAAAATATTTGTAAAATTTTAATTGTATTAATGTGAAATGATTTTATTAAAAATTTTAAATTTGTAAATTTGTAAATAATTGTAAAATAATAAATCTTGAATAATATGAATTTTTATAACATAATAAAGTTTAGAAAATAATGCAGATAAATTCATGTACTTTAGAATTATCATTATTTTATTATGATCTTACATACCAAAAAAAAAAAGAGCATTATACTCCTGGTTTTTCGTCTGGTGCGGGTTATGATTATAACCCACACCAGTGCGTCTTAGTACTAAGACGCACCGGTGCTTAACAACTCTTCCACACCGGTACGTCATAAAACAACGTGCCAAAACATAAATCTTGATCTTACGAACTGCAGCAGTACACCTATAAAACCCCGCGCACCGGAGCAACAATGGGTTCGAATCACGGGCAAGAATTTTTCTAAGGAGATGAGGGTTTGAAAAGACGAGAGTTCGAATTTCAGATGAGAAGTTTATAGTAGATAAAATGAGTAATTCAAATGGAAAGATAGACAAATATGCTTACAGGGATGCAGACAGCGATAGAGCTTGACAGAGTAAAAAAGGAGAAAAGGTTTATGAAAAATTTGAGACGCACATGAGAGAGATAAATTGAGTCTCTTGAATGGGCTAAGACATCACATGAAGATAAAGATTCTCATTCTTACAAGGATGGCAGGGAAATATTGGACAGTAGAGAAAGATAAATCGAGGCAGTCGATAAAGCCAAAAGGCACCATGAAGGGAAGGATTCTCATTCCCTTAAGGGCAACAGAGAAATATCAATTAACATTGTTGATCGAGCTGGTAGCTCCCATGAAGGGAAATATTCTCCAGAATGCATTTAAAATCACCTGGAAATATTGTCCGAGCTTCGGTTGGCTTACATAAACTTTTACCGACAAAGCTGAAGTTGCATAAAATCACATCTTCATCTTTCAATTGAACGTGAATGACATATCTAACTTATCTAAGCTGTGGTCCTATGGATAACGATGAATATCACATGGAAGGTACCCAAAAATCAAAATTTTTGAAAGTATAGGTGAATTAGCACTTATCAAAGAACAAAATGCCGAACAAAATGCGAATGGGATACACTTAAGGATTCCTTGGTTCCATTTTTTATTGAAAATGATGCTCTCTCTGGATGAAACCAATAAAAATCCTGCTTGTATTATAAATGGAATTCTAGTGACCATTTATGTGGGAAGAAAAGCATAGATACCTGCAGCTACCATATTTCCACCTGCAAATCAGCTTCCCATTGGAAAGGCTAATGTAATAGCCCATTTTGCAATTTCTTTCCTCTACTCAACCCTATACTCATTTTCTACGAGAAACCATTGCCTCCACATGTAATAACTGCATCGTCTAGTCAAAAATCAGTCTTCTTCTGCTAACAAACGCAGAATGAAAGACTCGTTGTCATTGCTCCAAGAACATTCAAGGTCAATTTCTCGTAAAACAGATATTGTATAAATTTTGTTAAGATCAAGATAGAAATCACAAAGGATAAAAGAAGAAATTGGATGCCAAGATGGAGGAGGAACTTACAAATGAGCAAGCAGAGGATGGTTTAGCAAGAAAATCATGGGGCACCTTTTCTTGTTGCACGTTATGGAAATATTCAAGTTTATTTTTCTGAAAGAAGATGAGATATAGTTTTGAAAACAAATGGCCCAAATATTTTCAGAGAAAAATGTACATTTCCAACATGTCTAATTTTGGTGTACACACAAAAGTAATTTCGGTGCCTCAACCACAAATCAGTGCTACTGTAAAGATAACCACATCGGTGTGTTCTAGTTACTACACATCGGTGTGTTTTAGTTACTATGCATTGGTGCCGTGTTATCAATGGACGCATCGGTGCATTGCTATTAAGTGACGCACCGGTGACAAATAAAAAAAAATAAATAAAAAAACACAACTCTATTTTCTTTAAGTGAAAAAAAAAGTGGCAAATTGAAAAAATGCAGAAAAATATTTTCTAAAAACTAATTTCTTAAAACAATTCTTTAAATACTAAACACTTTTCATTATTTCACTATTTTTGCTAAAATTTTGAGCCAAAGATTTGCAGGAGACATATCTTGAGAAAGAGAGCATGAGAGCACTATGGAGCAGCGAAATACATTCGAATAGAAGTATTTAGGAAATTAAAATCCAAAACACTCATGATTCAAACCCTGTTGCATAGAATTTCAAACGATCTCGTGATTAAATTTGATTAATTTTTTTACTTTTTCTGCAGTTTTATCCATTTTTACCCTAAACCCTTCATTTTTTTGTTTCTGCCCTTTCTTCTCCCTATTTATGTGATTTCAAAATTAGGGCTTTTCATTTTAGATTGACATCCAACCCACGAGACAACTTGCATAGTCAGATCCTAATCCATATCACCCCTTGCATTAATTTTTGAAAAAAATGGGTTTTTTTTTTTTTATTGGAGCACCCTGCGTAACTAAGCGCACTGGTGCGCTGTATTATACAGCTCACCGTGCAAGTACTGTGTAATAAAAATTTAAAAATAATTCTTTTAAATCAGTGTGCCATATCTAAAATAGAGCATCACCACTCTATGTTACGAGGATAGCATCGTATGGTCTATTACACTGTTTGTGTGGTTCTTTTATAATACCCCACGCACGATATGGTCTATTATACTATTTTTGCGGTACATTTATAATACCCCCATGCAGCGATGTCAGTGCGTACATCATGAAAGACGCACCGGGTTCTTGAGATTTATTTTTTACCTGAAAATTTGATAATTTTTTTATAAATATATTAATGAATGATATGATATAGGTTTCATATTGATAAAGAAGTGACTGACAAGAGATCAAGTAACAAAATATTGACAACACATCAAAAAAAGCAAAAAAGGAAAGTTCTTTGTAAATTCTTTACAAAAAATATTATTTTTGAACTATATGTAAGTTTAACTAATATTTATTTTTTATTGTGTATCACGTAGAGCCACAAATTGGCAAAGCTCGATAAGATTATTTTTGATCTAGAACCAGAAGAGCTTAAAAGCTTGATGGAAAAATTGCAAAATGATGAATCAGGTGAATGAAAAAATACTAACGATCCAATATTAATTTTTTTTTTAAATTTTCATTAATAATATACTTAAAATTATTAGATAGCATGTGTCAAACAGTCTATTAATTCACATATGTTTAATGTTCTACAAGGACCAACAACTCAGAAAAGGAATGTTGTTCTAAGAAAAGAAAATAAATAGAACATTCAAAATAAAATGAATTGTTTCTTAGCTCATCTAGAATGGTGCTGGAGGTTAACAAAAAGGGGGAAAACTTTTACAAAAGTTTGAGGGATCTAGTGGAACGAATGTATAGACGTTCTTTCCACTTACAATACAAAAACCAATCCAATGATTCCAAGAACCAAATTTTATCTAAACTACAGGATGGGTTTCCAGAGAACTGGTCAATGAGACATGTGAGACTTTTAATAGAAAAAACGTACAACAATAAAAAAGAAGGAATGAAAAAGTAATATTCCTTTAAAAGTTTGTCTAGAATTATTTATAAATATCAGTTTTGTTATATTTATTTTTCATATATCAATATAAAAATTAAATAGTTTATTGTCATGTTACATTTTTAGGAAGATTATGTAAATCTCAAAAGATGAATGAGCTGATATCAGAAATATTCCAGTAGGAATGTCCAAAAAGATGTATAAGGAGATGGTCAAAGAAATGGACAAAATTGCATTGCAAGAGGAGCCATCTCAACAACAACGTGCTTCAAATGTAATATGTAATCATTGAATTTTCCAATCATTAGGTACAAAAAATAAACAATTTAGCATTAAATATTAATTTTCAAGAATTTTCTTGCAGAAAAGAAAAGAAAATGGAACCCATTCAACACATAAAACACGACAACAAGGAAGAAAAGGGTTGATATCTAAGTTTTTGAGTAATTTTTACTTCCTTATAACAACTTAATTAGATTTCACTTTTGTAATTTTTAAGTTGTTTTACAAAAATCATCATTGAATGTCTTCAAATAGGTGTTAACATACAAATAAGAACCATTAGACGAATTGATTGAAATTGGGTTAAATATGGGTTGTGAGTATATGTTGGCATATCATAAATTAATTGTGGAATTTGTATGCATCTATTGATCTTGTTTTACTTAGCTTCGTCTATAATTAATAGAACAAAAAAATCTTTTACATTAAATATATGATTTGTTATGGGGTATAAAAATTGTAGTTTGAAAGAATGTGTATAGTTTATGAGTCAATTGTTGCTATGGTACGTCATTTTTATTTTCGAATTACATTGATGTATATTATTTAATATTTCAATTTGAATTATTCTCACCAATTTATATACACTCATTTCAGTTTATTTTTATGTTTATAGATGGAAGGGGAAGAAGAAGAAAACAATCAACGCCGTGAACAAAACATTCCTGAAAATAACCCAAGTCATGGAAGTAGCGCTAGCAGTAACAACAGTTCAAGCGAAGAATGATGATCACTATGTTTGGATATCAAAGCAAGGCGTTGTATTTTTTGAAATATTTGTCTGTGAAATCAGACATTTTGTTTAATGTAATGGACATAGTGTCCCAATTGAAAGACAAAGGGATACCAATAATTGTCCCATTTTGTATGATAAATACTATCGTATATATATATATATATATATATATATATATATATATATATATATATATATATATATATATAATAAAATATGTTTTAATTTATTCTATTGCGTTCTCCAATGTTGCTATTTTGTTCTCGATTATCGTTCTCAAATGCACTAATAAAAATTTAATTCATATGATTATTGTTATAAGATCTATATGTGTCGACTTTTGATGAATAATGAATTTTTAAAAATCACAATAATTATGATATGATATAACAAATTAATCCAAACATCACATTCAAATGCAATAATAAAAATTAATTAATATGAATATTGTTATAAGATCTCTCGACTTTCGATGAATAATGAATTTAGGAAAATCACAATAATTTCACTGTCATGGGTCGATGTTTATAAAAAATACAAAATGAACACCGGTGTGTTTGCATGCTGCAGTGCGCCGGTGCATTTCTACGACCTATGGGCACTGCACAAATACCAAAACAAATTAAAAATCTCAGTGAATTTGTGCAATACTATGAACTGGTGCTTTTATGTGAGACTACGCACCGGTGCATTTGTACGATGTATGGGCACTGCACAAATACTAATACAAATTATAAATATCGGTGCATTTGTATGATATGGCGTATCAGTGCATTTCTATAATTGTATGTACCGGTGCATTGGGACGACCTATGGGCACAACACAAATCCCAATACCAATTGGTAAGACCCTGTGTGTTGTATCACCAACACTAAGCCTAGTGTGGTTTTATACCTTGATGGCCTGGTGCAAGAACATTCGACCACCCCGGGGCCACCATATAGATGACATGCACCGATGCATTGAAACCTTAACAGCGCACTGATGAAAAAAACATCTGTAATAACCTTGGCTGCCCAGTTTTTTTAGTTGTGCTGAATTTCTGTTAAAATCTCTGTCAAAACCTCCGTAACCATAAACGAATGGTGTAAAAAATGTTTTTTTGACAATTTTGACCAATTTTATAACACTAAAAACCTCCTTTATAACCTCCGCTAGAGGGCCTTTTCCTTGTAGTGTAATATGAAAATTAAAAAAAAAACTCAATTATATAATAATTATATAGCCAAAATTTAAAATAATACATAACAATAATTTGTTTGAAACAAAATCTAACAAGGTAAAACAGAAACAATTTAATAAACAAATTTATATTCTTTATATTAAATTTAAATGCTTAGGATAACTTGTATGAGTAGGGTTTCAAATCTCTAAAGATACATAGAATATGAAAAGAATATTATTATGGAAAGGAATGTAGTGAATATAAATAAGAAAAATGATGGAAAATCTATGTCTGCATTGAGATATTTAGTAGTAATAAAAATTACATTGACATGTTTACAAGCAATAAAAATTACATTGACATATTTACAAGAAATAAAAAAGTTACAGTAATATATGGGTGGAAATTTATCCATTCACGTAGTGTTGTAGCCTAATTCGACTCAGCTAAAATCCAAGAGAGGTTCTGAGAAATTCAAGGTTATTGAGGAACAACTTTTAAATTTCAAGAAGAAATGTAATATGCTCGAAAGCATAGCAACAAGCTTAACGAGGATTCGTCGACACATGTGCACTAGAACCAAAATCAAGGAAGCATCAAAGAGAAAAGTGTGCAGAAGGGGTCAAGTCGGGCTTATTCGAGTGCAGAACAATTCAAAAGCCGGATCGATGGGCACGTTTAGAACATTACACATCATTCAGGGTTATCATTCTTCCAAGTTTGATTACATTTAAGGCTCGTATTCGTTGTGCCCAGATCCAACAGCAACCTGGGAGCACAAGTTGAATGATATTTATACAAGGAGTGCTCCCACAAGAAGTTTCGTTAAATCCGCTCACCTGTAAATTGGAGGCTGACATCAACTGCGGGAACACTCTCTTCAAATTCTAAAAAACTACTTAACTGCCCCCGCAAGTGGTTTCATGTTTCAATAAAGACATTACGTGGTGATAGATGGAGCCCATGCCCTTTACTTTCAAATCGGACAAGGTAGAGAAATGACATATTTCCCTTAGAAACTTACGAGTTTTGGAGGAGGAGAAAAGGGAAAATAGATGATCAGGATCAAAGTTTAGAATCGAAGCAGAGAGATGGACGGCGGAGATTTCATCACAAATCACAAGTTTTAAATAATAAGTGCAGAGGTAAATGCTAAATTTTCTTAAGTGTGATATGCGATGACGTGGCAAGGTGATGTGGCAGTGACATGGAAGTGACGTGGAAAGATGACGTGGTAATGATGTGACAAGGAGACGTGGCAGATGACATCGCCCTGGCCTACATACTGCACTTTGCAAGTTTTAAAATTTAAATTAAAAGGGTAAGTGTTATAATTGTTGAAGAGCGATATGCAATGTGGTGGGGCCCGATCGCAAATCGTAAATCACAAGTTTTGAAGGATAAAAATGAATGGTTCATGTTAAAATCACCAAAGTGCAATGTGTGATGTGGTGGGACCAATCTCATAGACAAAATCGCAATTTTTAAAGGTTAAGTGCTAAATAAAAGTTAAAAATAATGAAATGCGAAGTGCGATGTTGGCACGGATGCGATGTGGTATCATAAGTGAACTCCAAATTTTTCAAATACGGAGGTAAGGCATTTCTTGTGTTAAATATCATCAGAGGAAGAAAGTAAGATTATAACGTAAATTCAGTGAAACACCTCGATAATGGAAGAAAGTCTGGATGATGGTAGAGAGACTCGGGTAAGTGACTTGATGCAGAGAAAAGAAGAGAAGACTAAACACAACAGGCATGCACAGAAGAGGCAGATTTGGGTAGCAGGTGACATGATGACAACATCTGAAACAAAAAGGCATGGGCAAAGTTGGGTGGAGATGCGTTTGTGCAGAATGTTAGGACACCACAGCCGAAATGGAAGGAGACAAATCAGCAAAAAATTAGACTAAGCAAAGGGATTATATTCCAAGTGTATTTTGTTTTCTTTGTTAAGATCGAAGCTAAAATGGTGTCCCTAGTTGCAATGTAATCAGTATTTTAACAATTTAAGCATTTTATGAGTTTCAAGAAGCTTGAGAAGTTACAAACTATTTTTTATGTATTTGAGCAAGAGAGAAAGAAAGAAAGAGGCGTATTACATTTTTTACTTCTTTTTCTAATGGGTAAATGAAAGAAGCAGTAAGTTTCCTACAACTATTGATGGTGATTCATGTTTCGTGTGCCATTTTGTGTCCCTTCTTCTTTTGAAGTGAATTAATGTAGCATCCGGTCTTTTAATTACATCTATGAGTAAGAGTTAAATAACCTTAATTTGCGCTCCTTCACTCCATCTATTCTCCCTTCATAAATTCTCTCTGAAACTTAAAGTAATATATTTTGTGTTTACAACATATAGTTTTGAGTTTCCCCTCTCCTCATAGACTCCTGATCAAACTTTAAAGTAATAGATTCTGTGTTTACATCATATTATTTCAAGTTTCCTCTCTCTCCATTAATTTCCTTTGAAATTTAAAAGTGGTAGATTTTGTGCTTTCAGTATATTACTTTGAGTTTTCCCTGCAGCTCTTCTTTTCATTCAGATATCAACAGAGAATGGAATTATGAAATTTTTTTATTATTCCTGATCATTAAGGGTTTTAGAAAACTAGTCTCCTGAGGGATAGAACAAAGACCTCATGATAAATTCATTTATGTGATACACTTTTAAAATGTCTTAACCATTGATTCCTTTCACAACCGAGGGATTGTCTCTTAAGATACACATTTTTTAGCACCATTGCTGGGGACGAAGGCACAAAGTTATTTTTCCCTGGGTATTGAAATCTATTTCTTGATGGTGAACAAGATTTAGATACAAATTTGGTTGTTTTTTATTCACCTGGCGACTCCACTGAGAAGGTTTCATTAGATGAGGAATTATGCGGGTAAGAAAATGAGAAAGCACAGTGGAAAATACAGATATCAGAGTTTGAATCTTTTAAAGGAATTTTTATTTTTCACTATCAATTTGGTGGTCTATTTTCCCTTACATATCAAGAAAAATGTTTGCTACTTTATTCTCTCAGAATATTATAAGGCCCAAAATGTACATTATTTATTGGAGAAAGAATATTTTTCTTCCGATTTTATTATTGATATTGACACAGCTTTATCTCCTAAATATGAAAGGAGAGATGATTGTTGAATTACTATTCCTGAAAGTAATCTGTCATAGTCTGGGCATAAAAATGAGGATTCATCATCTTTGGGTGATAAAATTCGACCTCATAAGCAATCCACTTCATTTCAGCTTGGAACCAAGGTGATTTTCAAACCCTTGGTGCTGCCCACAATCCTCCATCAATATCCTTCAAAAGAATTCAAATTTTTGCCAAGTTTTCCTAGAGAGGAGGAAGATATTTCAGTTGAACAACATATCTTGGAATTTGATTACTTTTTGGACAAATTTCAAATTATTTATGAAGACGTGGCTTTAAGGATGTTTTGTCATTCATTAAAGCAGGGTGCTCAATAATGGTTCCACTTTTTTGAGGCAAGTTCAATTTGTTCCTAGCAAGGTTTTCAAGATATATTTCTTAGATATTAGGGCGAGCATAAGTCATATGAAAAACACCTTTCGGAATTATATTTTATATAGAGGTAGAGCAATGAATCAATCGCTGAGTTTAATAGGAGGTTTCAAAAAATTTATTTCAGCATGCCAAAAGAGATTCGGCCTCCTGAAGCTATAGCTATGGTTTACTATTTAAGGGTTCTTTCCGTCGTATTGGTTTTCTATCTCAAGGATAGAAATCCTTGCACTCTAGAGCTGAGGTTTCTTTATGCACAAGAAATTGAAAATAATGTGTGGGCTTGTAGAAATTTTTCCTGTCACGTTGAAAGAACAAGTTTTGTTGAAGACAAGGGGGCGTATCAAGAAAACATTGGAATTTCTTTACAAGAGAATGCAAATTCAGAGATTTAATAGGATTTTCCAAAGGGGTCAGGGGATTCTTGTATTGCTGAAAGACAAGAATTCAAGAATTCTAAGGATTCTGGTCATAATTCGTTGCAACAATTGAAATACACGCTGAAATCCTGGAAGATCATTACAATTTTCATAATTTTATTGATTTTGTGAATAGAGGAGAAACTAGTGGAGCTTCTCAGGTGTGTTTGCAGGAGGGGGAAGATTTTCTGTCAAGAATTGGCATTATATGAAGAACATCAGCATTATGAGGAACAAACCTTAGATTTATCTTTCCACCCTAAATTTTTATTAGTAGAAAAAAACAATCAATCTTCTCACATACAACCTCAAATTGAGGATTCAAACAGTGAAGGTGTTATGAGGATAAAATCCTTCTTGTGGAAAAGAACGATCTCCCTATTATCCTAAGGATATCTAGAAACAAACAACCAAATGCAAACCATTTTCTCTAGAATACTGTGATTCAGAATTATTAATTAACTAAGTAAGAGGAGATGCTCCTACCTAAATTCCAACGCTTGCTATAATATTCAATATAGTCGCTCCAAAAAAGGTCAATTCATCATGTAAGACCTACATTAAAAGAAAATAAAAATGATTAAAATCACCTGCAAGATATAATAATTCAAAAACACTAATCTATCTCAGTGATCAAGGAATCTAAGAATTAAATTATTCAAAGAGATACATGATAAAATTAATGAGAAAATAGAATCCATTTGTATTAACTTGTATGATAAGAAGTAACCTTACAACCTTGTCATCTTGATGTCATACAGGTTCTTCCAGGGTCCTGAACAGTCATTTTCCTTCGGTATGACAAGCCTTCTCCTCTTTGAACTAGCATGAAACTATGGATATGAGTATGTGATCGTTCTCATACCAATGATGCCAAGTATAGAGAGTATAATTTCTTCAACAATTCTCTTCTATAAGTTAATAATTACCCTTGAGACTGAAATATGAGTTCAATTTATAGGATAATGAAGGAGGTTTCAGTTCCATAGAGAGAGGGATAAAGTCCTCTCATAAAGTGATTTTAACTCCAAATACCAAGGGATAATCTCTAGTAATGAAGAGATAAATGTTCATGAATGAAGGGGTGAAGCTCAACTTGATTACACTTCTAGAAGCCTCTAGCTGGGAGAATATTTGACCAACTGGGATTCTAGAACTTACTTTTTCTTTTAATTTACCTTTTACCAGGGTCCGCAGTTTTAGTAAGCAGAACGTGTGGGATGTGCCGCAGGTTATAGAGCAAGAAATCGCGGTACCGTAGGTAAGAGCTAGGAAAAGTGCGACGTTAGGATTTTTGGGGTTTTAATGAGCTTTTCTCTAATTCCAAGACTTGGGTTTAGGAAATTTATGGTTTTGGACCTCTAAGGGAGCATAAAATAGGTAATGATGAACCCATACAGACAACTAAATGTCATGGTGACAAATTTTAGTGTAACATATTTCCCCCTAAAGCACGAACTCTGAATTAGTTCTAAAGACTGAAGTGCTTTATCATTCTGAGAATTGGGTTGCGAACATACCGGTCGAAACCTATAAAAACATTCAATGCAAACATATATATGTATATAATCGTTGAGGTAGGCATTCCCATACTCAGATCAAAACTAACCACATGTTCTGATACAGAAATTATTTTAGAATTACATCAATAGTAGACATAGCATGGACGCATCCATATGTTCATAAGTAGTCTACTGTATCACAAATAATAAAACTCCTCACAGCCTGGATGGTAGAAACTAGATCTAGGGTCTTGATTTCTACTCCCTGAACTAGTATGATTTTATCCATGCAATTGATTGTGTTGAAGTCGAACATGGTAGAAACCACTTGATTACCAGTCAATCATGTGAACTATAAAAAGTGTGAGAGAAACCACCAATAATGACAATGTCTCTAAAAGTACTCAATACAATCCATGAAGTGTGAATGAATGATTTGGAGTCGAACACTTCACAGAATCATTTGATCGAAGGTCAATGGTGTAACCTATCGTCGAAGGTGAGAAACCTGCCATTAGGGCATGTAGATCCCAAGGTACTGATAGGATTCTAGATCAACTTTCTAGATGATGTGTTGTCATTGATAGAAAGCGACCCATCATAGGAAAACCCACGACAAGAAACCATAAGATCAAGTTTTGAAGAAATTTTAGAAATGACTGACTCACGGATGGTCAATCCGAATGGAGACAATTTTTTTGCAATGAATGGTTTATTTGAACTGTCTCTTAAACACATAATGACACTACAGATGGTTTGCTGACAATTAACCTAAAGCTAATACCCAGAAACCGGCTGAAGACTTTCAATGTGGTTTGATTAACTGTTAGAGAAAGGATTTTCCCAACCCAAGTATGAGTGTGACAAAAGTGTCGTGTTCAAGAGTGGTATACTACTTTTTGGAAAAAAGTGTGACAACTGGATTCATTTCCTCTCTTTTTCCCCCACCATTTCTGGCAAGTACCTCTTTATTTTTGACAAGCTTGAGGAGGATAACATTTGCTTGTTGTATAAGCTCATACTTCGGATGAGTCCAACTTAGTATTAAAATAAAACCCTAATAAAGAGTGGTTTGTTCCTGTTTGTAATTGACATTTCCTTTACTGTTAAGTTTTAACAAGTCCAGTATAGGTGAAACTCGGTGTTTTTTAGTTTTGGGGAGAGAAGAAAAACTTAAGAAAACTCCGTGGGTGTAATTTTTCGTAATTTTAGTCTCTCAAGCCTGAAAAATGATAAAATAATGCAAGAGAGAACTCTATTGACCATTATTAGTCAACGTATACCTTTTTCATAAATAGTCCATTTCAGTCTAGAAAAGGGGTAAAATTATACTCAAAGGATGACTGTTCATTTCCTTTAACGAGTTCAAATATTCAAGTACTCGGCAATCTTTTCATGTTTAGAAAGTTTGAAAAGGGCTTAAAAGAGAACTCCAGGGTTTCACTTTTTTGTGTTTTTCAAGAACCCGAAAAAGTGATAAAAGTGTACTCATCATTAAAATAATTATTTTCACCTGAAAAACCTGTTTTCTACACATAAACTTGAAAAATTAAACATACATGTTTCCAATAAGTAAAAACATTTTGAAAATAACTTTTTAAAGTGAAAAAAATAAAATAATATTTTATTCATTCAAAAAATCTTATAAAAAGTAGCTCAACAAAGTCATTTTCACCTTTTGTATTTAGAGTTGAGAGTTGAGAGCTCTTGGCAGAAAACGCTGCAGAGGTGATAACGGGAGAACCAACTGCTCAAATCGAAAATCGTCGAATTCAGGTAATCTACAACACTCTTCTCTTAATTTTCATCCATTTTAATTCTCTTTTTAAGTTTTGAAATCATTTTTTAAGAGGAAAATAGGTTCAAAATTCCGCTCTCGGGGGTCCGCGGGTCATGTATTGGTTACCTGCGGACCCTGATAATTTTCCCAAAGGAAAATTATTGGGCTACCATGGTTTTTATGAAGAGCACCTGCGGGAGTCCACACTGTCTCTATATAAAAAATGTGGAGGCACCATGAGAAAAGGAAAATTATTAAATTCTCTAAAAAAATGCTTAAAAATTCTCACTCTAAAAGCTTCTAACCTTCAAATGCGTCCATTTGCAAATTATTCAACAATGTTGGAGTGGAGATAATGTGAGCACGAAGAGGTAGACGATGCGGCTATGAATAATCTGGCCACAATGCATGTGTTGAGAAATTGTGGATTGTATAAATTCAGGGAAATTCAGGGCATGAGGGCAGAAGTGGAACTAATGACTTGTTTGGCGAACAAATGGGATGTCCAAGAACAATGTTTTATCATTGGTGGTCACAAGCTAGAACTTGAGCTTGAAGACATTTACTTTCTCACTGGTTTAAACAAATGAGGTGAACATATTTATTTGTTTTGAGCTAGGCAAGGTGGCCTACCTATTACTAGTTATAAACAAGAGTTCTACAGTGAAGAATTTGATCCCAAACATAACCGTATAGATATAAATACTATCTTACGTGTTGATCTTAAAGTCATTGCATTAACCGTGACTAGGTTGTGTGGGATCACAACTCCACATGTGGCTACCAAGTCTCAGATGCAAACAACAATCAACTATTATAGAGATACCATTTTCAATTGGTGTGAAGGGGTATTGGCCAATATGAAAGGCCAATTGACCAGAGAAAAAAACTCAAAGTTGAGAAACTTTGGGTATTGTGCCATCTTGGTTTCTTTTGCTTTGGAGAGGATTCCATCCCTCGCCCCTCAACTGATCTTTGTTAATCCTGGTGAACCTAGAGAGCCTCGTATGGTATGCTAGGTTGCACTAATGTCCTGCCATGGTGGCGATGGTTGTGTGGTAGTTCGATTCACTCCAGCATATTTTCATTGGCTTCGGAATGAAATCTTTTCTATTCAGTATTTCCCGTATGTGAGCATAGATTTCCAAGATGATCCCGAGATTTCCTTACTTATAGGAGCACAATGGGATGAATCAGGTAAATGAATCATTTTGATGTTTTTTAACTCTAACTTTTATTTTTTATTTTTATTTTTTTGATCATCCAATACTGATAACAAAATTTTAAATGCAGATGTTGGTCCACAAAGGCTAGCCACTCTCCGTTGCTTTGAAAAGAAGCCAACAGACCATATTGCACAGCCACAAAATCAGGCAGTAGAAATCCTTACTGACTTAGAGCACAACCTAGATAGGTTGACTATAGATATCCGAGAGACATCGACAGATGATATTCCTCTTCGTCTCCAGAAACACGTTACTAGTGTTCTTGGCTAGTTTAGGAGATTCCTGCGCAGGGTGGCACGAGTGATAGTTTACTACCATGATCATAACCACGGATAGTGGATAATCATTGCAGACTATTATCACTATCTTTCAGATCATAAGGTGTTTTAAATCTATGATTGCAGATGATGTAATATTTTTGAAAACAAAAACTCTTATCTATGATATTACTACTTTCTCTCGCTATCTTGTTCAATACATATCAATTGTTGTTTTGGTTTACTATTTTAACGTTGCAAATGTCTATTTATAACATTATTAGCTAATGCATCAGCCAATGTATTTAAATTTCTTGGAATGTGTTGATATTTGATGTAATCAAATTTCCTTTCCAAGAGACGAACCTTCAAAAATAATCTCAATAACACTGGATTTTTAATTGTGTATACTCTGTTTAAATGTAATACAATGAGTTCTAAATCTAGCCTAATGATCAAATGTCGAATGCCAAATGAAATGGCACAAGATAATAACTCAATCACTGCGCTATATTCTGTAACATTATTCGTTATTTGACTAAGGCTTACCCCATGCATAAAAACTAACTCATTAGTGGGTGAATAAATAACCCAGGCTGCAGAAGTAATATTCTATGTACTATGATAGGCACCATCAGAAAAACCAATGTACATTTAAAGGGATGTCGACATCTTCAATATCAAGAGTAGACAAGATAAGCAGTGATAGTAGTAAAAGCAAACTTAAACTAGATGCACTCATCTAATCTAAGGCATCTAACTTAGAAAAATAACTAATGTACAAGTGAGATCTTCACATAAGAATCAAGCATAATATCTCTTCAGATAAAGTCCATTTCTGGGTTTATCTAAAGAGACCCTGTCATAATCAGTCAATTCATAAGCCCCTTTTGCAAGCACTTGCTTAACAATGTAAGGACCATGCCACATTGGTTCGAATTTCCCAACTCCTAGCTTATCATTATCTTGATCATATACCAAGACAAGGTCACCTTCTGAAAAAACAAGAGGTGTAACACTTCGATCATATTGAGCTTTAACGTGTTTTTTATGAGCTTTGGCTGCTAATGCAACGGTGTTCTGAGTCTAATATAATTGTGCTAAGTAAAAAAAGTGTTTTTCCTCTTCAAAGGTAGTTGGTAGTAACTCTATGGATAATTGGAGTGACGATATTTCGCATTCAATAGGTAACACAGCTTCTAAACCGTAAACTAGTTGAAAAGGAGTGAACCTTGTTGTAGTTTTTGCTGAGGTTCGATATGCCCATAGTGTTAAAAAAATCATGGTATGCCAATTTGATTTATGAATTCTGATTATAATTTTAATCATGGTGGTTAAAACTTTATTAACGGCTTCAACCTGACCATTAGTCTGCGGGTAATTTGGAGTAGAGTTATCATGGCGCAGGCCAAGTTGATCGAAAAGTTTGGTCATCATGATATTTTGAAAATGACTCCCATGGTCAGTAATAATAGCTTGGGGTACACCAAAACGAGCAATTACATGATTGAATACAAACGTAGCTATAGTTTTTCCATCTACCACAAATGTAGGCATCTCCTCGGCCCATTTGGTAAAATAATCTACTACGAGAATAATATACCCATGACCCCTGGCTGAGTGAGGGTTACATGTAATGAAATTAATGCCCCATTTTGCAAAAGGATCGGCAACAATTATGGGGTGAAGAAGAGCTGGTGGTGCACACATCTTTCGATCAAATATCTGACAGTTATAGCATTTTCAAACCGCGAAAATAAAATCTTTGAATAATGTTGGAAAAAAATAACCAGTGTGCAATATCTTTTGGGCTGTGGCATACTCGGACATATGACCACTACGTGCTCCAAAGTGGCAATCATTCAAAACTT
The DNA here is from genome assembly GCA_034641835.2 of Pinus albicaulis. Classification (NCBI taxonomy): domain Eukaryota; kingdom Viridiplantae; phylum Streptophyta; class Pinopsida; order Pinales; family Pinaceae; genus Pinus; species Pinus albicaulis. Next base: position 352,654,344 of record CM076577.1, read on the forward strand.
TTTCAGCCTCTTCATGAGTTAAACATTGTCGAAATACATAGTCTGCACCACGACGATAAAGTGTGTCTCCAACAATATTGTATTGCTGAGATTGGTAACGGATATTTTGTCAATTTGAATATGATATTTTAGGCCGAAAGGTTTGGGTTTGGAGATAAATTATGATATCTCCATTCCATGGATCTAATGTAGTGATAAGAAACAAAGATTCATCAGCAATCAGATGCTCTACCATAGTTTCCATCTCATTATTTGGGAAGTCACACATAAGTTCGGCGAACACCAGTGATTTCTTTGATTTGGATTTTTCAAATTCTAAATCATACCCCTGAAGGATAAGAATCCATTGAGAGTATTTTCCCCTGAGTAATTTTTTTGTCAAAATGTACATCATCGGGGTGCAATTAGATATCACACTTTTTTTTCGTAACAATATGTAATGACGGAATATTTGGACAGCTTGAACTGCTGCCGAGGCTAATTTCTCCACATGAGAATATTTAATTTCGGTCAGATTGAGATTACGACTAAGATAGTAAATCACATTCTCATTGTGGAATTCATCATCTTGAACTAATACCATTCCAATAATGGAATCAGAGGTTGCTAGGTATAAAAATTAATCCTGGCTGTAATTTGGTAGATGAAATAACGGTGCATGGGTCAACACGTGTTTCAAAGAATCAAAATATTGATCAGTGATCTCATCCCAAATAAAAGGAACATTCTGTTTCAGCAACCTGGTAAAACCTTTTGTTAACTCAGCATAGTTCTGGATAAATCTACGCAGAAATTTTTCTTTCCCTTGCAAACTTTGGAGTTGGCAAAGTGTGGAAGGAGGAGGTAAATTGATAATAGCCTCAACCTTCAATGGTTCAACACGAATGCCTTCTTTCGAAATAATGAATCCCAATAATCTATCAGATTGCACACAAAAAACACATTTATGGGGATTCAACCAAATCTTATAATTCCTACATATCATAAAAATTTCTCTTAAATGGGTAGGATGATCTTCCCTATGTAATGAATGAGCAGGTAAATCATCGAGAGAAGGTTGCACAATGTTTTTAATCTCATGAAAAGTGTAAGACATTTCCCTTTGAAAATTTGCACCAACATTCTTTAATCTGAAGGGTAGTTTACAATAAGCAAAAGTTCCCCAAGGACAAATGAATGTTGTTTTTGGTTGATCAGCAGGGAGTAAGTTTATTTGATTGTACCTAGAAAATCCATCCATAAATGAGTACATTTCATTTCCGACACAATCATCAATAATTTGATCGATATAGGGAGTTGGATAATTGTCTTTTGGACAGGATTTGTTAATATCCCTATAGTCGACACATACTCGTATAGTTCCTTGTTTTTTAGTAACATGAATGATATTAGATACCCAATACGTTAAAGGAATTGGATAAATAAAACCTGATTTTAGTAATTTCTCAACTTCGGCTTTAATAGCAGCAGCTTTTTGTGGATGTATCGAACGTAACCTTTGCCTGATAGGTTTAGCATCCGGGTAAGTTTTTATTTCATGAACGACAATCTTGGGATCAATTCCTGGCATTTCTTCATAAGACCAGGCAAATATGTCATGGAATTCTTGAAATAGGACTTTATAAGTAGTAATTTCATCTAACGTACAAGAAGCGCCTATATGAATGTTTTCAACAACTCCTGGGTTAACTGATATGTCAATTGGAACCGTTGAAAAGATATTTCCCAAATTGATTTCAGTATCCGAATTTTTAATTGATATTGGATTCTAGGGTTCTTTGACATAGTCAATTATAAAAATAGATGAAAAATGATTTTCAAATATATCAAGTTCAGGTAAAAATGATTACCTATGATGAAGATCATCCCATGGTAATTCATCTATGGACAATAATTCACGAATGCTTTCATTAGTATGAAACAATTATTGAAAAGGATCAGGAATTGATGTTATAGTTGAGCTTGATGGTGAAAATTATTTCTCATTGGTCACATTCATTTTTGTGTAACCAGCTCCAAAAATAGAAGAAAAGAGATATCAACGCCTTAGAAATAAGCCACTTCGAGGGGGAAACCTCCAATACATTACATAAATGAAAAATTCTTGGATGATACAATTTACAAAACCTTCTTTCTATATATAGGAGTCCATGGGGCCATAATGTAATCCTAGTGGGCCACAATGTAATCCTAGCCGACCTAACAATAATAATTTAAGGGCACAATAATAAAAAAAATGGGGGTTACAAGGGTACAATAATAACAATAAGGGGTTTACACTAACAATGATAAGGGACTATACTAGTGATATAGGGACCTAACATGCCCCTCTCCTTCAAAAAAAGTGTTGTCCTCAACGCTTGAGTAGCTCCGGGTGCTTCTGTATAAAATTCTCATCCTCCCATGTAGAATCTTCGGTGGGTAAGTTCTTCCACTTGATGAGATACTCTGAAATTGATCAATTCCGTAGCTGTCGAGTTCTTGTTTCCATGACCGCTTCAGGTTCCAATATGATTTTCCTTCCTCATCAAGTTCTGGCAATATTGTTTGAACTGGAAGATTTTCACCTATAACCTTCTTTAAGCATGAAACATGGAAAATTGGATGCACTCGTGAAGAAGCAGGAAACTCCAATTTGTATGCCATAGTACCAATTTTTTGCAACACCTTGTAAGGACCATAGTACTTTGGCGATAATTTATTATCCTTCTTAGCTTGCTTGAGGGACATTTGTTTGTATGGTTGTAGCCGTAAAAAAAACCCAGTCTCCTACATCAAAACTTCTCTCGCTGAGATGTTGATCTACCTGTTGTTTCATTCGATTTTGTGCCAAATTTAGGTTGTCCTTTAAGAGTTGGAGAACTTCTTGTTGATGCTCGATGTGATCTTCCACTGCTTGAACCTTCGAATTTTCTCTTAAAGATGATGTGATTGATGGTGGATGATATCCATAAAGTGCCATAAATGGGGTCATTTTTGCTACAGTATGGAAGGAAGTGTTATACCACCATTCAGCGAGAGGTAACCACTTGACCCATTGTGTTTGTTTATCAGATACAAAACAACGAAGATATCCTTCCAAACATTTATTTACTATCTCATTTTGACCATTAGATTGAGGATGATAAGATGAGCTATGAGCTAATTGAGTACCCAAACAAGAAAATAACTCCGTCCAAAAATTTCCAGTAAAAATGGGATCTCTGTCGCTCACGATAACCCTTGGGCTTCCATGTAGCTTTTGAATTCTATCCATAAATGTAGTAGCAACTGTACTTGCTTTAAATGGATGAGATAATGCACAAAAGTGTGCATACTTGGTAAGTCTATCAACTACCACCATGATGACACTCTTTCCTTCGGACTTAGGTAAAACTTTCATAAAATCCATTGAAATCTCTTCCCAACGTTGACTTGGAATGGATAAAGGTTGTAGAAGTCCTGGGGTCTTAATTCTCTCAACTTTGCTGGAAAACAAAAAATTCTGCCACAAAATTTTGAATATCAGATTTAAGGCCATCCCAAAAAAATTCTTTCTTCCCCCTGTAGTAATTTTTTAAAAATCCTAAGTGTCCTCCTAAAGGAGAAGTGTGCAATTCCAGAAGAATATTTTGTTTTAGTTGGGAATTCTTATAAGGATATAAGCGATCTTTGTACCATAAGGAATCATTTTTCCAACTAAATGTATCAGATGTACTAGGATCTTGTTGCAACTTTTGAATGAGTGTCCATACATCTTTGTCCTTCTTCCATTCATCTCTTGCTTCAGTTATCCAATCTGGTTGGATAATAGAAATGGCACAAAGCAATGCTTCCACCTCTTCATTCTTTCTTGACAGTGCATCTGCAACAACATTAAGCTTTCCTTTTTTGTAGATTATTTCAAATTCATAACCCAACATCTTTGTGACCCATTTTTGCTGCTCTTCTGAAGATAGTCTTTGTTCCAAAAGTGTTTAAGACTATCATGATCAGTTTTTACCTTGAAGTGTCTTCCCATTAGGTAAGTTCGCCATTTCTTTAGTGCATGCAGTATTGCTAACATTTACTTCTCATAAATAGGTTTTTGTAAATACTTTCCTTTGATTGGACGACTTTCAAAAGCAATGGGTCTTCCTTCCTGCATTAAAACTGCACCAATTCCATTTCCTGAGGCATCACATTCCACAATAAAGGTTTTTTTGAAGTCTAGCGTAGCTAAGACCGGTGCTAGGCACATTGCCTCTTTAAGATGTTCAAAGGCCTTAGTTGCTTCAGGAGTCCATGAAAATGCATCTTTCTTCAATAATGTTGTTAGAGGTGCTGTTATTCTCCCATAATTATTAACAAACTTGAGATAATACCCTGTTAACCCAAGAAATCCTCGCAACTACTTTATGGTTGTGGGGACTTTCCATTCCTTAATGGATTTAAAATTTTTAGGGTCTACATTAACACCCTCGTGAGATACAATATGACCCAGATATTCCACCTCTTGTACTCCAAAGAAAAATTTGGATGTTTTTTCATATAATTGTTTCTCCAACAATAGTTTGAGCACCCTGTCAACATGTTCAACATGATCCTTCCAAGACCTTCTATACATTAGTATATCATCAAAAAATACTAGCACAAATTTTCTAAGGAAGGGTTTGAAAATGGAATTCATCAACCCTTGAAATGTAGAAGGTGCATTGGTAAGGCCAAAAGGCATGACCAAAAATTCATAATGACCCTCATGAGTTCGAAATGCTGTTTTTGGAATATCTTCAGTCTTCATTCTAATTTGATGATATCCCGAACAAAGATCCAACTTGGTAAAATAAATTGCTCCATGTAATTCATCCAATAATTCATCAATCACAGGAATGGGAAATTTATCTTTAATGGTGAGCTTATTGAGCTCCCTATAATCCGGACACATTCGCCATGATCCATCCTTCTTGTGTACCAATACTACAGGAGCAGAGAAAGAACTTTGACTAGGTTGAATTATACGCGCCTCTAACATTTCTGCAATCATACGTTCAATTTCGCTCTTTTGGACGTAAGGATATCTATAAGGCCTGATGTTTGGAGGAACACTTCCTGGAATCAAATGAATAGCATGATCATGATCACGAATAGGTGGGAGTCCTTTGGGAGTTTCAAACACCTTGGAATGATTGTCCAAGACTTGTTGGAGATCTGCAGAAATAGATGATTTTGACGTTGGAACTTCTAGTGAGCATAATTGTGCAATTACGCCTCGCTGTTCTTTCTTTAGAAGCTTTGTCATGACATTAGAGCTTATTATCCTTCCTGGCTTCCCCGCAATACCCCGTAATTCAACTTCCTTTCCTTCTGAAAAAAATTTCAAGAAAGGTTCTTGAAAATTAAAAGCTACCGTCCCCAAAGATTGTAACCATTGTACTCCTAGTACAACATCAGCACCTCCCATAGGAATGGCAAGCATTGGACTAATCAATACATATTCCCCCATGGTTAGCTTGATATTATGGCATTTTCTAGAGAAATTTATAGTTCCTCCATTTGCAACCATCACTTGACATTCTCGTGCTGGGTATAGGAAACAATTTAATTCCTTGGCTACCTTACAATGAATAAAATTATGGGTGCTACCTGAATCAATCAATACTATTACCTTTTTCTTCTTGATATGTCCTTCTATCTTGAGAGTTTCAAGAGTGGTAATTCCTGCCAGTGCATTACATGATATGGTCAGATTCATTTCTTCCTCTTATAGGGTTGGTTCTTGGTGTATATCCTCTTCTTGTTCATTTTCTTCTTCCTCTTCACAATCCATGTAAAATAATTTCTTCTCAGCACACTTATGACCTTTAGTGTATTTGCTATCACAACTGTAGCAAAGCCCTTTTTCTCTTTTTTCTTGCAATTGTTATGGTGTCAACCTTGTAGGTTGTGGAAATCTAGGCATAGCAACACTTCCTTCTTTATAGAATTGAGTGGTAGGCTTCCTTGTCGCCATTATTTTACATTCAACTTTTCTTGCCAACCTGAATGCCTTCTCCGATGAATCCGGTTCCAAAATGCAAACTTCATGTTGGATGTTATCCTTTAAAGTGCCTATGAAGAGATCAATCTTGTGTTCCTCTAGAATATCAGTTACCCTTACATTCAATTTTTGGAAGTCCTCAATGTGTTGCCCCACTAAACCCTTTTGTTTGAGATTTATCAATTGGCTAAAGAAGGTGTTGCTCTTTGTATCCTCATAATGTGCTATCATTTCCTCCGTAAAAATTGACCAAGTGACAATATTTTTACTGGAGCAAAGCCATTGATACCATACAAATGTATTTTGTTCTAAATGTAAAGTTGCAATGCGTACCTTTTTTGTGTTTTGCACGTTATGGAGATCAAAATATTGCTCCATCTGTAGTATCCATGTTACAGGATCCTTTCCATCAAACTTCCTCATATCCATTTTTGGAATATGGTGGTTCTTCCCGCCAACATTAGAGTTTATGAAATCACTATTAACATTTATTTTTTTCTCATCATGAGGTTCTTCTACTATCTTTTCACCATTAGGAAACATTTCTTGTATCAACTTTGTCAAACCTTCGATGTCTGCTTTTAGATCATTCTTCATGTTTTCCATGTTGTCTTTCATGTCATCCATCTTAGATTCCATGCCCGCTTCCATGCCATCCATCTTAGCTTCCACGCCTTTCTTCTAACTGTCTATATTCACTTCCACGCCTTTCTTCAAAACTTCCATTTCATTTTTTGTTGCTCTTTACGAGAGTGAAATTTGTTGCACTTGCTCTTGTAATTTTGATAGATCATGTTGCAATTCTTCATCTTCATGAGTCATAGAAGAGCCTTCTGAAGGCTTAATGCGTGTTGAATTATTTTTACGGGGCATATTTTAGAACGCAATACTGATATATATTCTACAATATGCCCTTGGAATCAATTCGAATTGATTTTTCAAACAAGACTTATGCAATTCAAAAAAAAATACACACATTTTTCTTGCTTTTGAGGAGCTCAATATTAAAATTGGATTATCTCTGTGATTGCAGCACTTCAATATTTGAATTTCGGTATCAATGTAGCCCTCTGAAGTATATTTTGAATGCCATAGGTATGACCTAATTTGGATTCTCCAAGACAAAGTTGTGTCCAATCTCCCACAATGACCTAATTATGGACTAGTTCAGTAGAGCAAACTTGTACGCCTTTCCACATGTCACTGTTTCGTCCTTCAACTCTAAAATTGATAGCCAAGAAACTAAAATCCGTGTACTTGTGACCACGTTTTACGACACTCCAATCCAATGCTCATAGAGAGAGTTATGAATATTTTCCCACGATCACCTCTTTGAGATGAAATTTAGGAGCCTGAAAAAGCACTACCTTCCACAGATCATATCTCCGAAACTATTGTGAACCAAGCTATGAAATTTTTGAAAATTTCCCTTAGGATTTTGGCTTCACACCCTAAAAATTTCAGCTTTTGAAACATCGTAGAAAAAAAATTATAGCGCAAATTCCACGATGACCTGTTTAGGAGCCTGAAAAAAGACCTAACTTCCACAGATCATATCACCAAAAATATCGCGAACCAAGCTCTGAAATTTTTTAACGACGTTCCTCAGGAGTTTGGCTTCGCACCCTAAAAATTTCAGCTTCTACAACTTCGTAGAAAGAACGTTATGGCGAAAATTCCATGATGACCTATTTGGAGCAGCGAAACCCTAGAATCCAAAGCTCTGATACCAAATGTTGTGTAACCAGCTCCAAAAATAAAATAAAAGAGATATCAATGCCTTAGAAATAAGCCACTTCGAGGGGGAAACCTCCAATACATTACATAAATGAACAATTCTTGGATGATACAATTTACAAAACCTCCGTTCTATATATAGGAGTCCATGTGGCCATAATGTAATCCTAGTCGACCCAACAATAATAATTTAAGGGCACAATAATAACAAAATGGGGGTTACAAGGGTACAATAATAAAAATAAGGGGGTTACACTAATAATAATAATGGACTATACTAGCAATATAGGGACCTAACATTCATTGGATTAGAATCAATTGATGAAGGATTGGAAAATGACTGTACTGCTTGATATGCTATCTCAAAAGGACTCAAAGGCATCTCACCATTGAAAGAATCCAGTTCTGACTCTAAAGGCACTATCCAAGGGTCATCAAATGGAATAGTGCTTGATGTAATCATATTTATATTAGCAATATGACGTGGTAAGTTAGGTGGAGGCATAGAAAAAGTTCCCATTAAGGCGGAATCTTTGATTAAACCTACTCCAACATCCTCTTAAGGGATAGTCATTTTTCCAACATGTTGAATACTATCTGTAGAAGCTGGGTCAGATGAATAATATGAGATCTAATCGATTTTCACAATCTTTCCTTGATGAGTAAACATGATTAATCGAAAGACAGATGACACGACAACAATCATAGCATAAGACCAACTTCGACCCAGAATAAGGTTGTAATCTAGAGGGGCATCAACGACTTCCACATCTAAATTAACAGTTTTACCTTTGACCTCTATAGGTAGATCTTGCAAAATTCCATATGGATGGAATCCTCTTCCGTCAAAAGTTTTGAGAATTGTCAGAGATTGGTTAAGTGTTGGAGAACCAAGTGATTTCCAATATTTTAATGACATAATACACGTAGATGCTCCTTCATCAATTATAGTTTGAAAGCAACGTCTATTTTTTACTAGTACTGGAATCTGAAAAGCCATTTGGAGGCAGCCGTGGTATAAAATTTCCTAAATCAAAGACCATGAGGTTAGAATCCTGAAGATCTACAGCTCCAATAGTTGATAAGAGTAATTTCCTTTGTTTCGGAGATGATTGCAGCACTTCTAATACCGACATCGCTGAAGGATATATTGTTAAATCTTCAACAATGTTGTAGTTCTGAGTGGCTCTCGCATGTGGATTGAAAGCTTATTTTCGAAGTACACCTTTAGCAAGTTATTTAATTACTAGATCAGGATTGGGTTTCTCGATATGAAGTGGATCAGAAACCGGAGGAGATGTAGCTGGTACTGAATTAGAATTTTCTACTTCTTTACCAGTAATATTATTTTTACTTCCATAGTCTTGAGATCGAGTCGCAACCATTGCTTGAGACATCATCAAAATATCTGTTGATGTATTAGAATAAGATCCATCATTTTTTTATATCCTGAACAGGAAAAGGATCCTTCAAGAAAGCGGGCGTATGTGAACCTTTGACAAACTTAGATACCTCAGACCTATGCAGACATTCCTTGGTGAAATGATCCTCGTCACAAATAAGACAAGGATAATGAGGTTTTCATTTATCATCAGACGACTCATTTTTCTCAGTTTTTTCTTTGGGAGATGAAGTATGTTTGCTTTTATTCTTCCCCTTCTTCTTATTTCCATATTTAGACTTAGTTGTAGAGGAATCTACAATGTGAATGTCAGCAGAAGTTTCGAGGGAAGAATCTCCTTTTGATGAATCAAGTAAAGTTATTATAAGAGAATTAATCTTAAAAGATTTCTTCTTAGTCTTATTAGTACTAACTGAACCGATTACACCATCAGCGGCATGAGACCCTGAGGGAGTTGTTGTTATTCAACCAGGACGCAGTAAATCTGGAATTTTCTCGTACAAAGTACCTGACTGTGTATATACTAGGTCAAGGTACTAAGCTTGAGCAATGACTTGTTCTTCTGTAACAACTCCTCCTTTAGCTACATCTTCAGTGATTTTTGGTAGTAATGATTTTATAATCCATTCTGCCAAAATATGATCCAGAATAAAAAATTTCACCAAACGTCTTCTACGTCTCCATTCATGTATGTGATCTGATATGTATGTTGACGTAGATTATTTTAGTGAAGTTAATAATTTCTTGCCATTGTCATATCTGACTGGAAACTGAAAATGAGTTAAGAAGGCGGTTGTTAAGGCATTGAAATTGTTAAATGATCCATGTGTTAATCCAATGTAACAGTTGGTTGCTAACCCTATTAGGGTTCTCTGAAAAATTATTAATCAAATTGAATCGTCAATCAAATATTTGGATGCACACCAGAGGTGATAAGTCATGACATGTTTAGAAGGGTCCTCTCCTGATTTGCCTTCGAATTCCAGGATATCACTAGGCAACTTATTTGGCATTGGTAGCCAATACGGAAGATAATATATTGGATCATTCATAAGACACGACAAATCAGGTAAATCGAAAGTTGCTATGAATGGAAACCGACGGTTAGGGTCCTGTTGATTAAATTGATAACCTTATTGAAATATACTAGTTCCATGAGGAGGATATCAAGGATATCCTAGAATAGCCTGTACATTTGGAATCAGAATGCCTCTTGGATAACCAGGATTAACCGGACTATACTGGGGTTGAGTAGGTATCTGATATGTGTACCCAGGGTATGGTTGATGCTGATATACTGGATTTTTTGCTATAGGTCCATATTGATACTGCCCTTGGTATGTTGGATAAACAATCTTAGGTTGGCTTGTTATAAATGTACTTATACGAGGTTGACCTGCAGGTATCTGAATAGTAGTTTGGACTATAGGTCCAGACTGTGGAACAGAAACCTGAGGAATTGGTACTGATACTTGAGGAGCTGTAGAAATAGGAGCTGCAGATACTCCAGGAATAGGTGTGGTAGCTTGAACAAAAGTTGGTGCAACAGTTTGCGTTGGAGTTCTAGGTATACTTGGACTAGGCTGCTGAACTATACCTGATGCAAGTACCTGAACAATAGGTTGAACAAGTTGGAAAGGTTGTTGGATTTGGGTATAACAAATCGATTGTCCAGGTTGATAATAAGGTACTTGCATATTAGGTTTCAAATTTTGTTGAACTTGGGATGGATACCACACCATATTAGCTCTGGGATACGAAGGTCCCATTGAAGATTTTGGATAGGAAGGACCATAACCATGTTGATAATTTGGAACATATGTTGGATAATTAGCTGGATAATTCCCACTTACTTGAAACAATTGTTGTTCCGAATAGAACTGTTGCCCTAAAGGAGGTTGTGGACCCTGAGTTGGATACTGACCTTGAGGTTGATATTGACCCTGAGGTATGTATTGACCTTGAGGTATGTATTTTCCTTGAGGTTGATATTGACCTTGAGGTATGTACTGACCTTGAGGTTTCCCCCCAAGCTGTGAATTACTACCTTGAGGATCAGGGATTGGAATGTTTCCAGACATCATATAAATTTTTTCCGCATTTACAGTTTCAATATTTGATTCATTTGAACCAGATGATGGTATATGTTTGTTAGGAGAAGGAGATGCACCTGAGAAAGTACCAAAAAGGGACTGGTATCCCAGGAATAGATGGACCACCATAAAGATATGTTTCAGGAGTTGTAGAAAACATTGATGACTCACCAGACATGATTAATGGAGGTCTATAACCTCTTTGTATAGCATAAAAAGGAATTTGGGGTGGCGAATAGTTTAGAACAGTATTGCGTAGAAAGTATGCCAACTGAGAATACCAAGGATTTGGTTTGAAAGGTCTATAATAAATCGATTCACTTGGACTAAGATCTAAAGAGTCCTGAGTAGGAGGAAGAACTACTTCTTCTTCAGTTGCAGTAACTTCTTCAATACTAATGAGACCGGGAGGAAGATTTTCTGTGATCCGATATTTCACTCTGGGTGAATAAGGATGTTCAGGGGTTCGATCAAGGAATCAAGAAGTAATCTCAGATATAACTGTTACGTTATCTGGTTTAGAAACTTTAGGTTCTGAATCTAATAATTCACTAGTTGTAGAAACAAGTTCACCGAGTTCGGAAATTGAAACTCTATTTGGAGTACATTCTGCAGTACAAGGTTGATCTACTTCATATTCAGGATGAACAATTATAGATGTTTCTTCGTGTTCAGTGGATCCAGTTCCTGATGTCTGTCCTTTTTCATATTTAATTCTTTATAACTGGCTTGGTGTGTACTCAGGGGGTTTCCCCTGCATTCTACGTGATTGTCTAGGTAATTCAGCCAAGATTAAAAATTTTAACAAACGAAATCAAAGAAAAATTCAAAAAAATATCCTAAAGTCTCTAAGGAAACAACCAAATTGATCACATGCCTAGAAAATCTAAGGGATAAAACCACACACAAACATTAGATTCCCACACTAAAAACACTAGTTGGTGATGAAATCAAACATCGTATAATTTTAATGCATAAATAGTGGTTAGAAAAGTTACGCCGACAACCTACTTACTTAAACAGACCGTTGCAAGTTTCTCCACTTAAACCATCTCAAGTGAAGAGAACCCTTCGGAGAGTCCAAGTGATTCTAGTCGACATTTGTTCCAAGTAAATTGGGACCTACCCTCCACCGTCACCTTGGGAAAGAATCCTAAATTTTATAGCCACTAAGGTCACCAATTGGAACAAATATACCTAGAGGAACAATCTACAATGCAATATACATGTAAGCACAGAGTAACTCGCTCAATCCCCTTGAAGGCTCCTTGACATAATCCAAGGTTTACCAACAAGTGACCAAAATAAAGCTCTAATTTTGAACTCTATCTAAATGGTTTTGAGGATGTTTATTCTTAGTTTGTAATCTAAGCAAGAACTTTCTTCTTATCTTAGCAAGAAATCAAAAATATCCAATAATGGTTCTAAATTGAAATTCAGACCTTATCAATCTAAAAGGTTTTCTAAATTTGCAAATGAAAATAAAATCTAATTTTCATAAAAGCAAGTTTTGCATCAAGTTCAATGGCTCAATAAGAAAATGTTGACATACCAATTAGCTGAGGTATATAAAAGTTTCTGATTCAAAGCAACAAGAAGACAAGGTAAACACTCACTCATAAAATGCAAATCAGCTGAAAAGATCACTTGAAACTGAGAAATTGCTGAAAGAAACTCACGGAGAAGACTTTGACAGTCAAGACAAGTTGGGGTAATTACAGGGAATCAAGTAATTGGACTCCTGAAAACAGAATTTTTATTTTTCAAAATTTTCCAGAAGTCCGCAGTTTTTAATTGAAAAAGGTGTGGTACCACACTGTTTTTCACTAAAATCTGCGGATTCTATCGATCTGTTTTTAAACAAAAAGTGCGGAAGCCAGGAAAAAACACCAAAAAAAATAAAAATGCATATTTACAATTAGGGATTCTAGTGAGTCATTTACCCAACCCAGTTTTGAACTAATCAAAGAATCTATTCAAAATTCAAATTAAAAATTAAAAAATAAAACTAAGTTCCTTATCCCCAGTGGGGTCGCCATTTTGTTATGCAGATAAAATCCTTCTTGCGGACAAGGATGATATCCCTAGTATCCTAAGGATATCTAGAAACAAACAACAAAATGCAAACCATTTTCTCTAGACTATTGTGATTCAAAATTATTAGTTAACTAAGTAAGAGGAGATGCTCCTACCTAAAGTCCAATGCTTGTTGTAATCTTCAATCCAGTCGCTCCAAAAGACGTCAATTCAGCATGTAAGACCTGCATTCAAAGACAATAAAAATGATTAAAAGCACCTGTAAGATATAATAATTCAGAAACACTAATCTATCTCAGTGATCAAGGAATCTAAGAATTAAATTACTCAAAGTGATACATGAACAACTTAATGAGAAAATAGAATCCATTTGTATTAAATTGTATGATAAGAAGTAACCTTACAAACTTGTCGCCTTGATGTCATACAGGTTCTTCTAGGGTCCTGAATAGCCGTTTTCCTTCTGTATGACAAGCCTTCTCCTCTCTGAACTAGCATGAAACTATGGATATGAGTATGTGATTGTTCTTATACCAATGATGCCAAGTATAGAAAGTATAATTTCCTCAGCAATTCTCTTCTATAAGTTAAGAAGTACCGTTGAGACTAAAATATGAGTTCAATTTATAGGATAATGAAGGAGGTTTTAGTTCCATAGAGAGGGGGATAAAGTCCTATCATAAAGGGATTTTAGCTCCAAATACCAAGGTATAATCTCCATTAATGAAGAGATAAAGGTTCATGAATGAAGGGGTGAAGCTCGACCTGATTACGCTTCTAGAAGCCTCCATCTAGGAGACTATTCGACCAGTTGAGCTTCTAGAACTTACTTTTTCTTTTATTTGACCTTTTACAGGGGTCCGCAGTTTTAGCATTAGGGGAATTTTGATGTCTAAAATGGGCCTCCTAAGGAAATAATAAAATAATAGCTAAACCAATACAATAATATTTATGAATTTGAAATTCACTTTTTGCACCATAATCCATGTAACCATAGTTAAATTCAATTCAAAAGTTGTACCAAACTAAAATTAATAAAAAAATTGTATTGACGTGACTATAAATAAGAATGATTTTTTCAAGAAAAAGTTATTATCATTGAACAACTAATGCCTTTGTCCTTTGTACTTAAATAACTTAAAATTAAATTTAAATATAAATTTATAAATTCTTAATTATATTATACGCTATTAATTAAAATTTATATTATTTAAATTTTATAATAACATGTAATTAATATACTATATAAAAATAATATAATGTAATATAATAAATGTATAGGTATATCCATTGTTTCTTTCAAGAAATATGAAATGGCAGTAATATATTTTTATTCAAAAAGTGTGAAATGACATTTATTATGAGTACTTTACTTTGACGTTAAAAGTACTTAGAGCACTACCATGGCTAACCATGAGTTTTTATCCACCATTGAGAATGTGACAAGTAAGTACCTTTAACTCAAGCAATTCCACCTCAACCGTTAGGGATGATGTCATCTCCTAAAATGTGATTGGTTCTCATAAAGTGAATTTTGATTGTACATTTTCCTTAGGAGGCCCATTTTAGACCTCAAAATTCCCCTAATGTAAGCAGAACGTGCGGGATGTGCCGTAGGCTATAGAGCAAGAAACTCTGGTACCACAGATAAGAGCTAGGAAAAGTGCGGAGTTAGGCTTTTTGGGGTTTTAATCCGCTTTTCTCTAATTCCAAGACTTGGTTTAGGAACTTTATGGTTTTGGACCTCTAAGGGAGCATAAAATAGGTAATGATGAACCCATACAGACAGCTAAATGTGATGGTGAAAAATTTAGTGTAACAAAAGGAAGCTACGCTATTTAGAGAAGTCTACATCAGCAAGATGTTCAAGAAAAGGAAGGAACCGAAGATTTTTCTCATCAGTTCTATGATCCAGTGGTTGACTATATAACATATTTATTTTTTCAGCAACAATAATTTATGCAAGGGTATGTGCAAAGCTCTATATTTGGAAAATTTTCATTGTACGTCCCTATTTTGATTTTCAAATTTCCATAGTATGGGGGCATTAATTTTAACACAGAGATGTTGGGTTGGTGCCATTGGAAGGCCAAATTCACCTAATTAGGTTTAGCCATGTGTATAGATAGGAGTAGTGCATAAATAAGCTCAGAAGTTGAGAATTTTTAGTTATAGTATTTTCATTTTAAGAATAAAGGAAGGAGTCCAAAGTGTAGTAGGTATCTAGAGGTTTTCATACTGGGTCACCTCCCATTTGGGATTGACTCAATGCCCAATAAAGTTTTTTGATATAAAAGTTCTCTTTGACTCCATGCCCAATAAAGGCTACTAATCTACAAGTGCTCATTGACTCCCTGCCCAATAAAGGCTATTGATCTACAAGTTCTCAGCACTTTGCTACCAAAATGATGTCCCCAATTAGAGCCAGATGTTGTAGCCTAATTTGACTTGGCTAAAAGTAAAGAGAGGTTCTAAGTAATTCAAGGCTATTGAGGAACACTTGTTAAAATTTCAAGAAGACCTGTAATATGCTCGAAATCATAACCACAAGCTCAACGAGAATTCGTCATCACATGTGCACCAGAACCAAAATCAAGGAAGCAAAAAAGAGAAAAGTGTGCAGGAGGGGTCAAGTTGGGCTCACTCGCGTTAGGGTTATCATTCTTCCAAACTTGAGTACAGTGAAGGCTCATATTCATTGTGCCCAGTGTTTGGTCAATTTAGTGTGTCCTAAATTGCTGCATTTAATTGTCAATCCGAGAATCGTAAGCTGATGAAGTGCGGCGCACTATATGTGCAAGATAACCTCTTTCTTAACTTTTTGTCGTTTTTGGTATTTCTAAGGTGAAATGGAAATTCTAAAATGAAAAACAAGTTTGGTTATATTTGTTCAAGGAAGTGATATCCCCTATAATGATTTACCAATCTTGAAACTTTTAAAAGCAAATTGAAAATTACAATGACAAGACTTGAAAGAAAGTAAAAGTGTACTGCTGAAATGAAAAGGTGTTGCTAATCTAATGAATCAAAACAGGAAACTAGTGAACATGAAAACCAAACTATTCTTGCTGCCAACTAAACACAAAAGAAACTACGCTTATGGAAATTCAAAATTGCAATGAAATAAATCTAAATCAGATTACATCAATTCATTTTTTGACCCTTCATCATTAGACCAGCTATGACTTGCGGAAGTAATCATAAACAACTTGTGTAACTGATATTTAATTCGCAGAAAGTAAACTAATACTAAACCATACACACGTGATTCAATCCCTCGCCATCAGTCCAGCTGTGGCTTTCGGAGGCAACTGAAGATGTCATACATGATTTAATATAATCTGTTTAAAAGAAACTAATACTAAACTACATTTCATCATGCCCTCACCATCACCCAACAGGGCCTTCGTAGGTAACCGAAGACACTATGAGCAAATTTTTTAATATATTTAAATTTGTCTACCGAACTTATAAACAAAACTCGAAATGTACAAAGCAAGACTCGAAGTTAAACAAATGCTATGAAAAGGAAACTAGCGTACAGAATAATGTTAGTCTCATATCATTAGCACAAAATACTCGTGAAAAATGCCCGGCCGCTACCTAAAACTCCGCACAAGAAAATCGATCGCTGATTTAACACTATAAAAACATGAAAGACAAGAATGCAATGGAAATTATAGAAATGTATGAACCGAAATGAAACAACTATGAAATATGAACATGTAATGGATTATGATACAATGACTTTTTTTAAAGAAATGAAATGAAATATATATACATTAATACACAACCCTAATGAGCAGGGGCCCTACATGTACCTTTGGTACGATCCTCAAACACGAATTAAGTTGAAAACATAGTCTTTTCACATTAAAAAGCAGCTTCATTACAGACGAAGTATTACGGCTCATGCGTCGTAATCACTACAAAGCTAACATAACGTAGTACGCACATCAACTATCAACTAAAAACTCAACAACTAACTCTACGTGCGTATGCAAACGTCTATATAAAGCAATAAACTCAGAATCGTCTCCCGAAGTTTATGATAGGCAACAAGATAGACCACTAAGGCCACGGATATAGGAGTATGGCCATGTTGGAAAACGGATCTATGGAAGGTGGGTGTCAATTCAACCCGTAACTCGGGTACGATGTCAATTAACCTCCGCAAGCTTAGAAACGCCGTATGGATGTTTATATGCCACTTAAACAGTCCACCATAGAACTCCAGTTGACTTCACGTGATGGCTTTGACCGCTTTCTTGACGAATTTACTTGAACCAATAGGACACGAATCCATGTCCTCGCCATTCCTAGCTCCCATGTGGCTCGTTTCCTTTGTAGACACCGTAGCATATAGTTCCACAAAATAGTCAAACGGAAATGCAGCCACCGCGGAAAGTGGTAAAAGCCTGCAACATGAACAAAATCTAAATCAAATAGAAAAAAGACAAAACATAATTAAAAACCATGTTAGATACCCTTTTGCACATGATATTGACAATTTTGGAGGTTTAGGTGAGTGAAAAAGATATGGAAAAGTATGGAAAGAGGCAAATCTTGACTCAACATACCCCCATCGTGAAGGTGTTGCATGTCCTCATGCAACCAAAATTTTGATACCTTTTGTTCAATTCATGTGCCTTGATACTTCAGCCAGCACATCTAACCCCTTCTCTTCTTCTTTGGTACTCGTCATCATTCCTCGGGTTTTTTCTTCATTAAGCACTGGACTTGATATTCACAAGTGTCACCAATTTTTGGCATTTCCTTTTTCGCTTCTTATTCTTCTTTGCTAAACACCCAAATGTAAATATAGTATTGTCATGATAATCTTGTCCAAACTTGCCTTGCTCTTTGAGTGTTTCATTTTCATTTTTGATATGCCGATTCAAAAGCCTCAAGCTCAAAAATCTCCCGTTTTAATGATCGAACCAAATCATCCCCGCAATGTATGAGGCTGAATAGAAGAGGTACTCGGGGCTCCGTGGTCGCTTTCTCCAAGGATTCTATATAGTCATATACCTCCCGGCTGTTTGGGGTCTACTTCCGGTGTCTTTTTCATTAATGTCCTCTCAAAGTGTTGCAAGGGAGAATTATGTTCGTAAATCTGGCCGAGGAGAACTTACATCACTATTTTCAATGAGAATAAGATGGAGTACGCTCATTGTCCATTGGGAGTGAAAGGAGTCGTCTACTAACTCGATCGAAATGGACTAACATGGCCGTAGGAGACTCGTTCAGGATGGCTCCTCACCCAAATCAATGAAATGAGGACCTTTAATTTGTGTTTTTCCTGGCTTTCCCTTAAGCCCGCCGCTTCTCCTCACATGTTGTGGTACATCACCCTTTGTTCGTGTTTTCCGTTTTTGCCTTCTTGGATAGAGATGACTCGTTTTTGAAGAAAAATTAATCTTTCGTATAGAATTTGCGATCTTCTTCTTCAGAAGAAGAAGTTTTATGGACAAATTCTCAATAATTTTTCCCTTTTGGTATTGTTGGCTTCTTAGCTTTAATTTCCTTCTTTCTTCCTTTTTACCAATCTCTCTTCCCTACTGCTTTCTTCATAGTAGTAGTAGAAGTATCTTGGATTTCATCTACCCGTTTCTTTCCTTCTACTTTTACGTGCTAGTCGCGGGAATTTCCCCGTGTAGGAGCAACTTTGGGTTTCAACATTTATTTTCTTTCTTCTACCCCTTCTAATTGGATTACCTTCGTGGAATTTCCCGAGGTTATTCAAAGAAGTTTCTAACTAGGAATTGTTCCCATGTATCTTTTCTTCCTTTAGCTCCTTTTCAATCGTAATTTATAAGCCCATGGTGATATAAATGAGGCTCTACATCTCCTAGGTGTTTTTGCACAACATGCCCATTTTCTTCAAGCTATTGAATAGGAACAGAATATTGAGAGTTTGGTTTTCAAGAAAATTCATTAATAAAATCCTCTAGTATGATACATGTACATAGAGCTGTAAACGGCCTTCACATGTAATAAATTTCTGAACAATGAGTAGTAAAGTGGCCCATTCATCTTTTATTGCATGCACAGGGATTCCTTTGAAAACAAAGGATATCCATACCTTGATTTCTGAGGATTGTTCTCCATGCCTCATCACCGATACTTTTATTTTTGAACCAACGTTCCTCCTTCCCCCGAAGAAGCCTGTATCGCCGCTATTGATGCTTCATTGACCAAAAAACTTGAGGTCTCCCACTTCTCGCTTCCGAGCCATCAAAATGATCTTGCAAACGCTTTGGTAACTTCTCCGTGGTAACCCCGAATCAACAAACGCAGCCCATTTAGCTTTCCTCAACATCTCTTTTGCTTTAGAAATCCCTCTATAAATTTCGGTCCTTCCGTAGCCGCTCTTTAATAATTTTCCCATTTTACTTCTCTCGTGCTTCATGTGCTTGCCTCTGTGAGGGTTTAAGTGGAAATGGAACGATGAAATACACATGATTGAGCACAATACCGTGGGGATGTTATCATAAATAAAGAGTACCATAAACATACTATAAGACCGTGGGTAGATATACTAGAGTGAGAGTGAGCAAAAGGAACGGAATGGAGGAACAGGAGTGAGAATGAGTAGAGGGGTTTTGTAAACACGATGAGACACGACAAAGAGGTTAATGAAGTATAATGCATTCTACCGTATTTTGAACTAGTAATTTGCACAAATATAAATTGCTTCAATCAATGATTATGAATTTATGCGGCTCGTAAGAGTCCTTTGTCAACTCAAATACGATCATTATCTACGGTAGGATGAACATGAGTGAGAGCTCGGAATTTCAATGATGAAACCGTTGGTGAATAAATGCAAGAGGATAACATAGAGATCGTGGAAGGTTACGTGGATCACAATATAATTATTGCGCGTTTATGGGTAGAGCTCATAGTTTAAAATTATACAAAATGTGTTTTTCGATACTTATTTAGCAACTTTTTTATTCATACCTTGGAACTTGCTTTTGGTCTTTCTGGTCTTCAATCGATTGATCTTCATTAGTGTCTTGAAACTTGCATTGATCCTCTCCCGCATTTTATTTCATAATTTATGAAAATAACAACTAACCGTACATTCTTTGAAAATGTAGTAGTAGCCGCTTTGACCGCTCCGGCCGTGAACCGGAGTCACCAAGGAAACAAGATGTTTGCATCAAGTGGAAACTGACATGGGCCATTACTAGTCGAAATAGAAATGAACAAGTGACAAATGACTGTGTGGAAATGGTCATAAAAAGATTTTTTACTGGTGGAATGGATGGAATGAAGTGGAATGAAGTGAAACAAATGAAACAGAAATGAAGTGAATGAAAAGGAGTGGGTGGTGAGATGAAATGAAATGAAAGACAGTATTTTTTGGAAAATATAGAGTGTCAGTCCCCGATTTTCACCCCATATTTTCTTCGTGGAGTAAGACCCAATCAATGATTCGCTTTTCGTGCTTATACCATTTTTTTTTTTATTTTATTTTTTTTTTTTTAACTGAAAATATAGAAAGCTAGGGCCGGGTGGAGAAGAAGAATTCTTCCGTACCACTCGATTGGCAAAATTTTCAAACAACTTGACAAAATCCTCTTTAGAGAGTGGCTTATGATAACTTTCAATCTATGTCATTAATTCACTATAAGAGGAGTTTGAAACTCATCAATGGTCTTGATTCTTACAGCTCCATTGTTAAAGATCTTGTCAATCTCATATGGCCCAAGCCAATGAGTCCGAAATTTCGAAAATCTTTAAACTTGGAGTCAAATAACAATGCCCAATCTCCTTCTTGAAACTTTTTTCTCTTTGATATATTTGTCATGCCATTTAGTTCTTTGATATTGAACTAGACTGGCCTAGAATTGCTTCGTCTTCGATCTCATCTAGCTCATTCAACTCCGCTTCCATTCTATGCTTTTGGCTTCGATAAGTCCATTCTTAACCGAATCGTTATCTTGGAAGGTCTTGACTTGGAACTCAATGGGGAACAAGATTCTTTCCCATAAACAAGTTCATAGGGAGAATGGGGTCCTGCTGTATTCCTCCATGTAGTTCTCAGAGGGCCCACAAGCCACAGCCTTTTTGCCCAATCTCTTCTATGTAAGATGAATGCTTGGTGATGATACTTTCAAGAACTTTTGTTTGTGGACTCCACTTGACCATTTGCTTGTGGATGGTAAGGAGTAGATTTTCTGTGCTTAATTTTGTATTCTTCCATCAACTTCTCCACCAAATTTGATGTGAATTGGCTCCCTGATTCGTTACAATTTCTCTTGGAACACCAAAGCGAGTAAAATATCCTCATAAAGAAAATGAACAACCGAATTTTCAAAGATAAGCTAATGCTTAGCTTCTACCCATTTAGTAACATAATCAAGTAAACCAATATATACTTTCTTTGCTTCTCGATGGTGGATTAATTGGTCCAATGAAATCTAATGCCCATTTTTCAAAGGGTTCAATGAGTACCAGAACAGTAGCAGCATTTCATTTGAAAGGGTAGGTTTCCTACTCTTTGGCAAACCTATCACACCTTTGACATATTTTTTGCATCTTTGAAGAGAGAAGGGCCAATAATATCCCAAGGAAAGTGATTTTATAGGCCGTCCTTTGTCCGCAAAGTGTCCGCATGGTTCATCATGACATGCCTTAAGAATATCGTATTCCCATCTTCCTCGACACATCTTCTCGATCACAAGATTCGGCCCCTTGCTTTTTGAACACCATAGAAATTCATGAATATCTTGAACTCTCCCTTAAATAATTTTTCGTTTTTCACTTGGAAATAAATGTGAAGGTAGTTTCCCTGTAACCAAATAGTTAGCAATATCTGCATACCAAGGAGTTTTAATAGTTACTACAAACAAGTATTCATCAGGAAACTTATCCTCTACAGGAGAATCTTCTTTAGTATTCTGAATCCTAGACAAGAAATCAGCTACTGTATTTTGTTTTCCTGGTCTATCCAACACAGTAATATTAAATTCTTGCAAAAGTAAGAGCCATCTTGTCACTCTGCCATTAGTAACAAGTTTGTTCATTAAATATCTAATTGCAGAATGGTCAGTATGAATAAAAGTTTCATAGCATGTTATGTAATGTCTAAACTTATTAATTGCATGAACAACAGCTAAAAACTCTTTTTCAGTCACAGTATAGTTCAACTCTGTGGGAGTCAAATTTTTACCGGTATAATAAATGGCATAAGGAACTAAATCTTTTTGACCCAACACAGCTCCTAGAGCTGTATCTAAAGCATCTGTAGAAATATGGAAAGGGAGTTTCCAATTTGGTCCTCTCAAGATAGGTGCTTCAGATATTCTTGTTTTCAAAGTTTCAAAGGTTGATTGACAATCAGGATCCCATTTAAATTCACAGTCTTTTGTAAGTAATTTGAAGAGTGGAGATGCTATTTTAGTGAAGTTTTCTATAAATCTTCTATAGTAACCAGTAAATCCTAGAAAACTTCTAACATCTCTTTGACAATTTGGAATAGGTAACTTGGAGATGACTTCAACTTTTGATCTATCAACCTTAATCCCATCTCCTGAAATATGATGCCCCAAAACAATCCCTTCAGTAAACATCATAAGGCATTTTTCATGGCTTAATGAAAGGTTTGTTTCTTTACATCTTATAAGAACTTTTCCAAATTTTCTAATGCCTCTTCAAATGAATTACCATAAACTGTAAAATCATCCATATAAACCTCTACACAATCATGGATTAGATCGGAAAAAATTCCTAGTACTGCTCTTTGGAATGTTGCAGGTGCATTACATAACCCAAAAGGAAGCACTCGGTAGGCAAAAGTTCCCCATGGACAAGTAAATGTGGTCTTATCTTGATCTTCAGGTGCTACCTAAATTTGATTATAGCCACTAAACCATCCAAAAATGAAAAGTACTTTTTACCTGCTAATGTATCTAATACCTGATCGATAAAAGGCAAAGGAAAGTGATCCTTCAAAGTTGCTTTGTTCAATTCCCCGTAATCAATGCATACCCTCCATTTACCATTCTTTTTAGGTACTATAACCAAAGGAGAAACCCATCGGCTATCTGAAATTGGATAAATGAAGTTTACATTGAGTAGTTTTTGGAGCTCTTCTTTCACTATCTCCTAAGATTTGGATTCATCCTTCTTTGAGGTTGTCTGATTGGTCTACTGTTTTCCTCAATATAGATATGATGGATGCAAGTCTTAGGATCAATACCTTTCATGTCAGTATACTCCCATGCAAATGTAGTAGAATGTTTTTGCAAGATTTTGGTTAGTTCTTCTTATTGTGACTTTTCCAAATGTTTGTTGATATTCAATGTTTTTCCTGGAAAAATCTCAATAGTAGAACTACCAAACTCTTCCATAGAGTAAAGAGACATTTGTCTTGATGATGAATATTCTATGTCAGATTCCAACTGAAATTGTGTGGGGTCATATTCTGAAGATGTCTCAAAATTTTCTAATGTGTTCAGAATTTGACTATCCTCACTGATTTCCGAAATGGTAAAGACAGGTTGTATAATGTCCTCATCATCAACCCATTCATTGTCTCCTACTTCTGTGATTGCTTTTGTTGGAGGATACAAATTGAATTTCTTTATCGAATTACCATTAGAAATGTACATATCCCCAGATCTACAACTAATGAAAGCATCAGCTGTGGCTAGCCAAGGTCTTCCTAAGATAAGTGGGTGCCCTCCTAGATTACTCTTGGGAGTCAAAAATCATAAAATCTACTGGATATTCCCAAGAATCTAAGGAGACTGAAATATCTTCTAATACACCATCTGGTTTAATAATTGATCGATCTGCAAGTTGCAGTAAAGTAGGTGTAAAAAGAAGGTTAGGAAGTTTTAGCTGGTCCATAGTCTGTCTACTCATAATGTTGATAGCAGCCTCTAAGTCAATCAATGTGTTTGGAATTTCTATCCCGTTTATATGTGTCTTGACAATTGGACTTCCTGGATCTACATACTTCTGCATGGTAATTTTTCCCACCATAATATCTGCAATCTTTCCTACCAGGTGGATTCTTCTTGTGTCTTTTAGTTTCCTTCCTGGTCTTTTGAAACTCAACTCCTTTATAGTTTTTGCTAGAATAGGAATCTCTCGAATGGCTTGTAGCAAGGGAATCTTGATACAAACATTCTTCAATTCATCCAGAAAATCATAGTTAGGCAACAAGATTTGTTTTTCCACCCCCTTGTCAATTTGTAGTCTTTCAGGAAAAGGAGGTGTAGATGAAGATGCAGGTTGCTCAACTATAGGAGTTGTGGGTGTTGAATTTTCTTTTTCTTTTTGAATGCTTGAATTTTGAAGAGATTCTTCCTCAGAACCCTTATTGACTTGAAGAGAATCCTCCTCAGAGGTATCTTGCTCTTGAATATCTATAGAAGGTTTTTCTAAAACTCTACCAGATTTGAGTTGTACATCGTTGAGAGGAACAATCATATAGGTAGGAAATTGTTGTCCTTCTACCATATAAGTAGTTTGAGGATTCTTATTGTTAGGATTTGGCAGTGGCTGAGCTGGAAGTTGATTTGTCTTCTGTTGGTATGGAAGCATGAGTTGAGGATTTGAATTTTGTTGAGAAGGTTGTTGTTGTGGAAATGGCAATGAAAGTTGTGGATTTGGGTTTGGAAGTTGTGGAGCTTGTTTATTTTGAAAAGATGGAGGATATTGATAAAATTGAGCAAATATCCCATAAGGATTTTTCATCCCTTGTACCCATGGCTGATATGGATTTTGATGTTGGGGCCAAGGTTGTTGCCAAGGATTCCAATTTGGTGGGGTTTGAAGATTCATAGGGTTGTTAAACCCTTGAGTTTGTTGTCCCTGCCAAGGTCTTCTTGCAACAAAACAGAGAGATTCTACTGAATTTGGGTCTTCTTGAAAGACATATTTGAGTCCAGGAATTGAAGGACAATCCTTGATCTCATGATTCTCTGAGCAAATCATACATGTTTCTACAACTTTTGCAACCAAGGGACATTCCCTTAAAGCATGTTTCTTCCTACATTTCTGACAAAAGATGGCTAAAGCATCTGTTTCTGCTTTCTGCTTGTTTTGGATTTTAAGGGTGTCTAGTTGTTCACTAAGGCTCCCTAAGATATCAGTTTTGAACTCATCAAGCATATTACCAATCTCTGCCCTACTTACTGATCTAGTTGCAGATTTGTTAGCCCTAATAAGAGAAGGATCCCTAGGTCCTTTTCCTGTTTTAGATTTTCCTCTTGAGAGATGGACACATAGTTCTGTTATGTCACAAAGTGGAAGTTGAGAAATGTCTCCTTTCCCCATCATGTTTAAAATATCTATCCATTCATATCTAATGGCTTTTAATATGAGGGCTTTCAAGGTTTCATCATCTAAGTTGCTCATCTTTGCTCTTTTCAAGTTGTATTGAAATCTTTCAAGTAAGTCTTCCAAATTTTCATCTTCTTTTTGCATCATTTTAAATACCTCATCCTTGTGATTGGTGGGCATACAATAGTCCAAGTATCTATCCAAAAATGTTTGTTTCATATCATTCCAAGTCCTAATAGATTGAGTGGCTAATCCCATGAACCATTTCAAAGCAGATCCCTTCAATGTTGAAGGAAACATTTTGAGTTTTTGAGAGTCTTCCATATAGTCATAAGTTCGGCACACAACTTCAAACTCAAACAGAAATGTTTCAGGATCCTCACTTCGCAATCCATAAAATTTGGGGAGGACAGATGGTGAGATGTTTTTCATTGTTGTATGAGTTTCCTCATCAACTATAGGGAATCCAAATGAGTTGTCTCTTTCCCTATTATTATCTTCATCTCCACCATTGTTACCTCCATCATTTCCTCCTCCTCCTCTACCTCTACCTCCAAATATATCTACTACTTCCTCCGCCATGATAGTTTCTTCAGAGTCCTTAGAGTCCTCTGGTTCTTCTATCAAGGGAGGATGAGTAGGAGTTTCTTCTAAATGAGATTTGGTAGATGGTATAGGTGAATATTCTAATTCAGCTGCTCCTTGAATTCCAAAAATCTTAAGGCTAGGGGTAGATGGTGGTGAATCTTGTCTATGCCTTGAAGAAGATGGAGTTGTGAAAATCGAACTTTTGGCTTTAGCTATAAACCTTCCCCTAGAATCTCTTGCTCTATGCATGTCATTTTTATTATTATTTTTTTAAGTTGGGCTAATAATTCTCTTTCTGATCTTCCAGGTCACACTAGGTGCAAGAAGAGAGCATACTTAAGAAATTATCGAACCAATAACTCTCTTTTCTGATCCTCCAGATCACACTAGGTGCAAGAGGAGAGCATACTTCAAGAAGTTATCAAGTTTTCCCTTCTTTTATTATTTTGTTTTTTTTTTAAGAAATTGGCTACCTAGTTACACTTCCCCGGCAACGGCGCCAAAATGTTTGGTCAATTTAGTGTGTCCTAAATTGCTGCATTTAATTTGTCAATCCTGGATTCGTAAGCTGATGAAGTGCGGCGCACTATATGTGCAAGATAACCTATTTCTTAACTTTTTGTCGTTTTTGGTTTTCTAAGATGAAATGGAAATTCTAAAATGAAAACAAGTATGGTTATGTTTGTTCAAGGAAATGATATCCTCTATAATGATTTACCAACTTGAAATTTAAAAAGGAATTTGAAAATTACAATGAAAAAACTTGAAAGGAAATGAAAATGCGCTGCTGAAATGAAAAGGTGCTGCTAGTCTAATAAATCAAAACAGTGAACTAGTGAGCATGAAACCAAACTATTCTTGCTGCTGTCTAAACACAAAATAAATTATGCTGAAAGAAATCCAAAATTTGCAATAAAGTAAATCTAAATCAATTTACATCAACTTGTCTTCTGATCCCTCATCATTAGTCCAGCTATGATTTTCGGAAGTAACCATAAACAACTTGAGTAACTGATATCTAACTTGCAGAAAGTAAACTAATATCAAACCACACATCCATAATTCAATCCCTCACCATCAGTCCAGCTGTGGCTTTCGGAGGCAACTGAAGATGTTATGAGCAATTTAATATATCTAACTTGCAGAAAGGAAACTAATATCAAACTACACATCCATAATTCAATCCCTCACCATCAGTCCAGCTATGGCTTTCGGAGGCAACTGAAGATGTTATGAGAAATTTAATATATCTAACTTGCAGAAAGGAAACTAATATCAAACTACACATTTCATAATACAATCCCTCACCATCAGTCCAGCTGTGGCTTTCGGAGGCAACTGAAGATGTTATGAGCAGTTTAATATATCTAAATTTGCAGAAAGGAAACTAATACCAAACTACACATTTCATAATACAATCCCTCACCAACAGTCCAGCTGTGGCTTTCGGAGGCAACTGAAGATGTTATGAGCAGTTTAATATATCTAAATTTAACTACTGAAGCAAATGAGCAAAACTGAATTAAACAAAGCAGTATTGAAATTAAACTGAAACTAAGAAAAGAAAATTAGCAGCAGAACAATGTTAATTCCATGTCATTAGTCAAAAAGTTATGCAAATTCCCGGGTTGCCTATCTATAACCTGAAACAAGAACACTGATCAGTAATCAATAACATAAAACATGAAAGACAGAAGTGAAATGGAAAGTATGAAAGTTTATAAACAGAAATGAAGCATATATACCATGAAAGATGCAATGTATAAACATGTGAATGGATTATGGCACAATGAGCTTTAAAGAAATAAAATAAGAACTATACAATAATGCACAGAACCTTGGCGAGTGCAGGGGCCCTCCACACCAGCCTTGGCAACAATCTTCAAGTACGAATTATGTTTGGAAACAGAGTCTTCTTATATTAAAATGCAGTCATAACAGTAAGTTGGTATTACGGCACAAAGGCAGCATAATTACATTACAGAGCAGACTAATAAAAACTAACAGATACTAATCTAATATGCGTATACAAACGCGTTATTTATAACAAAAGAAATATAACTGATTCCTAAAGTTTATGTTGATGGAGAACACGTAGACCGTTACGTCCACAGATCTAGGATCATGGCCGTATTGAAGAGTAAATCTATGAGGAGTGGATGTTTGAATTCAGCTATGGAGCCATGTACAGATGTTGATTTGTCCTCCGCAATTCAGAAACGGCCATATGAACCTTCACGTGACACGAAACAGAGTCCTGTCACCGTGGGACTCTACGGTTGACTTCCATTTGGACACCTTTGACCGTAGCCTCTTTAGATGGATTTGCTCGAGCCAATAGGACACGATCCATGTCCACATCATCTCTGACTTGCCCATGTGGCTCGTTTTTCCTGTAGACACCTGTAACATAGAGTTTCACAAAATGGCTGCGGAAAGTTGCAGCAGCTGCGGAAAGTGGCAAGATTCCGCAGCTAAATGAACAAAATATAAATCAAAGATGTCTCAAGGGGAAATGAAGCTCATACTCAGAGGGATGCAATGATGATGTTTTCAGTGCATGACAGTGTTCACAGGTCACATTATGGGTCCTCCATTGTGCGGGACGGGGAATGGTAGGGACGGTGACAAATTACTGTGTAACAGTTCCATTAATTTTGCAGACATACAGTCGAAGTGTTCAAACAATGTTACATTCATTATATCCATCAGCTACTGGAGACATACAGAAAGAGTGTGTGCACAATGTTACATTCATTCTCTTCATCGGTTGCTGGAGGCATACATGTTTTTGTTGAATAATGTTATTATATTGAGTACTTTATCATTATTTTAGTTGAGAAACCATGTTAAGCTTATAAGTTATAGATCATATACCTGCTAGTATTTTCTTATTGGAGCTTAGTTCAGTAAATTTATAGCTTCTGTCCTCATAGCCTAGACAAATCAATCAAGGAAATCCCACAACCATGCAAGAGAAAGCTATAAACAATGTAAAAAGCTTAAGTGTTGAAAACAAAACCAGAGATCATAATTCCACAAATAGGTAGATAGATGGACACAAACTGCAATCTTCTAGAAATTAGGAAGCTGGTTAATTTAAAAATAAGCTAATCAATTTAAAACCTTTCTTTATGTAATTTTCTTTGTTTTAG